>JAFJYI010000520.1:0-94703 GCA_019022655.1 Acacia acuminata
AGCGGTACTTCCTGATACTGTATTTGAAGCAGTTGTTCGAATTCCTTATGATATGCAAGTGAAACAAGTTCTTGCTAATGGTAAAAAGGGGGCTTTAAATGTGGGGGCTGTTCTTATTTTACCGGAGGGGTTTGAATTGGCTCCCCGATCGTATTTCGCCTGAGATTAAAGAAAAAATAGGTAATCTGTCTTTTCAAAGCTATCGTCCCACTAAAAAAAATATTCTTGTGGTAGGCCCTGTTCCTGGTCAGAAATATAATGAAATAACCTTTCCTATTCTTTCCCCCGATCCCGCTACTAAGAGAGATGTTCACTTCTTAAAATATCCAATATACGTAGGCGGGAACAGGGGGAAGGGGGCAGCTTTATCCCGACGGGAGCAAGAGTAATAATAATGTTTATAATGCTACAGCTGCAGGTATAGTAAACAAAATCATACGAAAAGAAAAGGGGGGATATGAAATAACTATAGTAGATGCATCGGATGGCCGCGAAGTGATTGATATTATACCTCCAGGACCAGAACCTCTTGTTTCAGAGGGTGAATCTATCAAACTTGATCAACCATTAACGAGTAATCCAAATGTGGGTGGATTTGGTCAGGGGGATGCGGAAATAGTACTTCAAGATCCGTTACGTGTCCAAGGTCTCTTGTTCTTCGTGGCATCTGTTATTTTGGCCCAAATCTTTTTGGTTCTTAAAAAGAAACAGTTTGAGAAGGTTCAATTATCTGAAATGAATTTCTAGGTCCTCGGATTTATCAACATATTAAGTTCGTAAAAATAACGAAATCTTTTTTTTGATAATTATGTAATTCTGTAGAATCAAAAGATTATGAAAAGCCCCTTGTTTGTTTCTATTCTTTTTCTACCATATTGAGTTCTACCATATTTAGAGAATTCACCGCAGTACTAGTCAGTCATAGTATGTAGATTGTGAAGAAGACTATTTGACTTTACCCATTTTTTGTTTCTTTTTTTCACCCCCAAGAAATTGGAGCACTATAATTATGTCACAGTTTTCGGATTTCAATGTCATAGAATATAAATATATTCAATTAAGAGTTTTAATAGTTTTTGTTTTTCTATTTGACTGTAAGAAAATTCAACTCGATACTAAACAGAAGATAAATAAACGGAGAATATTAAGCACAGTATAAATTGAAATTGGAAAAACGGGATTCTAGGAGGGATTATTTGTCTTCCTAGAACCCTTCTTGTTTGTGTCGAAATATTCTCCAAAATAGTTTCATATACCAAATATTTTCATATAATAATGCCTATTGATCTCGTTCGTCAAAGAATCCTATCCCCCATTCTTAATTTAGATTTTTTCCGAGTTTTTATTAGAACCTTTATGACATAATGACATATAATATATTTTTTTATTTATTTTATATTTGTTTTTGTTTGTGCCGCCCAGAAAAAGGAAATCAAGCGATTCCTTCTTTGTTTTCCTTTTGTTTTCTTTATTTTTACTTTGCTTTGAGAGTATTGACAGATATTATCGAGGAAGAGATGTTTTGAATCAATTAATGAAATTCATTTTTCAAAAATTTCATCAGAAAAAAAAATGAAATGGAGTTTTTTAAAACATCGGAAAAAGTTTTCTATTTTGTCATTTATACGAATAAAAGATCTTATGATTATTAAGAACTCAACAGGACCCCCTCTCGTCAAAGCAAAGAAAGAGGGGGTCTCCTGTTGAGTTCTTACGCTTTCATTTCGAAAATTAAGTTCAGCCAATTACTACAGGGATGAACCCAATCCGGAATATGAACCATAAAAGAAAATACCAATTAAACCGATCACAGGAATACCAGTTACAGTACCTATTATCCAAAGAGGAATCCTTCCAGTAGTATCAGCCATTTATCCCACTTTCCTCCACATTTCATCAAGTAGTCATGCTAGAGACATAAACAGTCATAGATAATTATGAAATTATATCCTTCCGAATGGGATAAGAGAATTCCTAATATATATTTATTATTCCCTTAATTGAAGAAATAATTGGAAAATAAAACAGCAAGTACAAAAATGAGTAATAACCCCCAGTAGAGACTGGTACGATTCAATTCAACATTTTGTTCGTTTGGGTTTGATTGTGTCGTAGCTCTATAATTCGGATTAGGTTTATCGTTGGATGAACTGCATTGCTGATATTGACCCCAAAAAAGAAACGGTGGGTACCGCTAGTCCGTGAACAGCCAACCATCGTACTGTAAAAATGGGATAGGTTCTATCTATGGTCATTGGGGCCTCCTAAAAAGATCTACTAAATTCATCGAGTTGTTCCAAAGGATCAAAACGGCCAGTTATTAATGGAATTCCTTGTCGGCTCTCTGTAAAATACTCGTTGGGACGAGGGCTTCCAAATACATCGTAAGCTAAACCCGTGCTGACAAATAACCAACCCGCAATGAATAGGGAGGGTATAGTAATGCTATGAATAACCCAGTATCGAATACTGGTAATAATATCAGCAAAAGAACGTTCTCCTGTGCTTCCAGACATGTCGAGCTCCACATATTCTTGTACAGTCAAAGGGGGATCGATTCCATAAAAGATGAGATCAGTAAGTAGAAATTTACTGAAATTCCTTCTTTGTTAGATCGTCAATATTGTACCAAGGGTGTCTTTAGAGTATACCGAATCAGTATAGCTATCCTTCTTCTGACACAGCAACGCAATTTCACAATCAATAGCGAGATCAAGTACTAGATAATTTTTTTCTTCTTTTCTTGTTGCTTGTCGCGATGTACTCAATAGAGAATTCCTCCATTTTTATAAGATGAGGGTTTTCTACATTATTAGCTTCGGACTAGAAACTGAGGGTCAAATAAAATGTGAATCTGACGGATTTTTTTTTTCTCAAAATTCATCGAGTAGATTATCATATTTCTACAATTTAATTAGATGCGAAATCAAGAAATATACTTTTTGTGGTTGTAGAAGATGTTTTTTGTTGGAACCCCTTCTTTTTTTATTTTAAAAACTGCGTTAGTTGTCCAATAAAAAGTAACAATAACAATAATAGCAGTAATAGATAGTATTTAATGGCAGAAAAATAACAAAAAAATTCAATTTTGAAGAAGAATTTTATCAATATTTGTGGCACGCGCATTGTTGTTCTTGTATTACACCCAAAAGGCTCCTTCTTGGCTTAATTACTTAATTACAAGGATAGAGCTTTATTTTATATTAAAATAAGGAAAGGGAAAAAAATGTAGAACCCTTCGAGCGATTTGATACCTTTTTTCTTCTCGTTGGAGATATTATGTTATGAGAATGGAACCTACTACAAAATCCAATGAATTAAAATCAAAGTAAAAAAGTAAAGGAAAGGGCATTAGAAGGTCACTCTTCTTTTGGTCTAATGGATTTGATACAATCAAAATTAATAAATAAAAAAAGGGATCAAAAATAGATATTTTTCCGATTTGATTCTATATTAATTCAAAGAAAAAGAGAGTTTTTCCTTTTTGATTTGAATTGAATGAAATTACACAACAAAGTTCTTATTCTTATAATAAAAATTTATTATTATATTAGTTTACTCAACTCAAGAGTTGTTTTATCAATCTGTTGATTTGGAATCACAGGATGGGTAGATGTCACAGATGATGAATGGATTTCTTACCCATGTCACTATATTTTTGTTCGTCTATAATGATTGATTGATGAATCAAAAATTTTCAATTGGATTTGTCAAGTGGTATTTTTGTTTATCTTCCTATCTTTCTAATGGAAACTTAGGGAAGTGCTTTAAACATATGTATAAAAAGAACATATTTCATTTAGCCTCTTCATGCCCACTATAACTAGTTATTTCGGTTTTCTACTAGCAGCTTTAACTATAACCTCATCTCTATTTATCGGTCTGAGCAAGATACGACTTATTTGATTTGAGATTATGAAATTAATTGAATGAACAATTCATAAAAATCAATCTTTCTGGGATAAAAAATATATTCTATAGTTCCTTACCGTGTCAATTTCCAATTCTTGGTCATTGAGATTCATGGGCAATACAGACGAATATTATAGGAATTTTATTACCTCCCCCTTTCTCCTTTCAAACAAATCAAAATGATTGAAGTTTTTCTATTTGGAATCGTGTTAGGTCTAATTCCTATTACTTTGGCTGGATTATTCGTAACTGCATATTTACAATACCGACGTGGTGATCAGTTGGACCTTTGATTAATTAACATTTTTTTATTGACCTCCTATTTTCTTTGTTTTAATCCTAATCCACAGGAGGTAAAATTAAGACTTTAGACTGCTGTTCCATTATTTCAGTGTCATTCTCGATCTAACAAGAATGGAATCACGCTCTGTAGGATTTGAACCTACGACATCGGGTTTTGGAGACCCGCGTTCTACCGAACTGAACTAAGAGCGCTTTATTTTCATAAATCATTTTATGTGACCCCGCATGCATATACTATCATAATCTATATATATAGAACTCTCATCATATATATATATTGATATCATATCCATCTATTTCTATTGAGTATGTATGTCTACTTTTAATCGGTCTCAATTGATCCCTTGTTACTCATCATAAGATAGGTAATAGTTAGGGATAGGGATGACAGGATTTGAACCCGTGACATTTTGTACCCAAAACAAACGCGCTACCAAGCTGCGCTACATCCCTTTCAATTGGTTTACAGTGTCATTGTAAAGAATCTTTGTCTTGTTTTCCATATCTTGATTTTTTCGGTTGATATATCTAAATTATCCTGCCTTTTTTTTTTGAGTTTCATCTTTTTAGTTTCATATTGTATAACATATATTATAATAATAATAAAAGACTTATATACATCTTAAATCCGCCTAACAAAAAAAATGAATATTTTTAGAGAATGCTCGGGCAGAGAAGAAACGGACCTCTTTTTTTTGTTAAAAAAAAAAAAGAAAGAATATCTAATGAATCGTTATACATTTCAATTTGAATTAAGAATTTTGCGTACAAATACAAGTCGTTATTAATTAAATAAGCATCTGATCATATATGTAATTATGTATTACAAATTCTAATATAATAAATATAATAAAGAATAAGAATTAAGAATAAAGAAGGAGGATTTTAAATGCGAGATCTAAAAACATATCTCTCTGTAGCACCAGTGGTAAGTACTCTATGGTTTGGTGCTTTAGCAGGTCTATTGATAGAGATCAATCGTTTATTCCCGGATGCATTGATATTTCCCTTTTTTTCATTCTAGTTATTGACACGGGAAGGGGTGAAGAAGATTAGAGATACAATCAAATATCTGTGATTAATCCCCCCTTCTCCTTCTTTTTTTTTTTTTTAGGAGTTAGAAAAGAGAAAGAATAAAGTTGGATTCGTCCTCAGTGAAACTCGGAATTCGGTCCAGGCTTCAATTGAATTTAATTAATAAGAAATTCATAAATTTATAATCAATTCCATTTCTATTAATCTATTAAATAATAGGGTGAGACCAGAAATAGAAATGGAATGGCTAAGGCGGGGCAAGAATATCATATAGGATACTTAAACGAAAACAGAAATACTGTACTGTGATTCTAAATATAGTTAGAAATCATTGTATTACTTAATTATTACTATACTTATAATTACTATACTTATAACTTATATTATATTGACTATATTGATTATTGATTGGAACGAGATCCTTCATAATTGGATTTCGAGTTAGCAACTTCTATTATTTTTATTTTTTGTTCCTTTTTGCTTCGAATCGTAAAATAGAAGAGTTAAGTGAATCAAAAACACAAAGGAGGTTCATGGCCAAAGGTAAAGATATCCGAATAGGGGTTATTTTGGAATGTACCAGTTGTGTTCGAAACAGTGTTAATAAGAAATCAACGGGTATTTCCAGATATATTACTCAAAAGAATCGACACAATACGCCTAGTCGATTGGAATTGAAAAAATTCTGTCCCTGTTGTTGCAAACATACGATTCACGGGGAGATAAAGAAATAGAGAAAATTGATCACTTGTGTGTCACCCCTCGAAGGAAGATGAAAAATTATATATTTTTTCATATTGTTCTAAATTATAGAAGAGATTGTATATATAACATATAATTATATAAGATATAATTCAATATAACATATAAATATACATATATTTATAGATTCTATTGAATTTATTTTATATATATTTATATATATTGAAATATATTTAAAACAAAAAAATTAAAAACATTATTAAAAATTATTAAAAATAAAAAATAATAAGAATAACAAAATAGAAACAAAGTAAATCCTATTTTTTTTAACGATAAGGAATAAACAAACTATGGATAAATCTAAGCGACTTTTTCTTAAATCCAAGCGATCTTTTCGTAGACGTTTGCCTCGGATCCAATCGGGGGATCGAATTGATTATAAAAACATGAGTTTAATTAGTCGATTTATTAGTGAACAGGGAAAAATATTATCTAGACGGGTGAATAGATTGACCTTAAAACAACAACGATTAATTACGATTGCTATAAAACAAGCTCGTATTTTGTCTTCGTTACCTTTTCTTAATAATGAAAAACAATTTGAAAAAAGCAAGTCGGCCACTAGAACTACAGGTCTTAAAAAAAAAAGAAAATAGGATTACTCTTCAATTGAATTCAAATTCCAATCAAAACTCAAATCAAACGTGGATTGATGTTTTGTTCGAAAACTACGACAATCCCATTTTTATTATCGTGTTGTATGTAAGAAAAAAGAGAATCGGTGAAGAAGAATAAATCTTTTTTTATTGAACGTGGTTGCTCATTTTGACGACTTTATCATATGATTCTATTTTATCATACAAATCTCTACTCTACCTTCCCGGAGTTCAGTCTCCGGGGAATTTTTTATGATCTCATTGGAAATCATATAAAGACAATTCTTATTTAATATAGCTATTTGTGAAAGTATTTTACGATTAAGAAGCAACTGCCTCTTGTACAGATTATACATTAATCTGCTATAACTATAGTATATCTTTTTTTGATTCTCTCGAATTACTGCATTTATTCGACTGATCCACAAACGACGAAAATCCCTTTTTTTCCTATCTCTATCCCGATGAGCCGAAACAAAAGCTTTTATTTTCTGTTGAGTAATAGTTCGAGTAAGTTTTGAATGAGCCCCTCGAAAACTTGATGTAAATAAACCCATTTTTGTCCTACGTTTCCGAGCTATATATCCTCGTTTAATTCTGGTCATTGAATAAATCAAACTTTGATGAATAACTATTTGATTTCTTTTCTTTCAGTTATTCTTTTCCCTTTACTAGTGTATTAAAAAAAAACGGATTTTTCCAATGTATAAAATAAAAGATTCCAATGGCTTTTGCTACTATAACCTTCCCAACCACGATTTTTTTTATTTCTAATCATTTAACCTCGAAATAAGAAATTGTATTGATACTAGGCTAGGTATCAAAAAAACATATTCAATTAAATAGAAATGGATAAAGAAATAGTGGATTCCATCGTTTCTATGGTTACTTCTTAAACGGCGAGGTCCTCTCTATACACCGGAGCCCCTTTTCTCATTTAATCAATGCTATTGTTAACTTGTACAGTTCACACTCTTTGGCTCTACCCATGAAATAGCTAGTAAAAAGTCTTTCACAACGAAATCGAATAGAATTCTCCCTGCTTAATGGATAAGCATTTGCTACCAATGGGGAAATCTTTCTCATCTGAAATTGCAAATGGAGGTGATTGGATTTGCACCAACGGAAACCATAAATTTGATAAACAATAACAATAAAAGGATATATATTATAAGAGATTCTTTTTTTCTTTTTTAAGTAAGATAGTGAATGGAATGGAGTTTTTCCATTCTATCCTAACCGATCACTTATACCGGAATAATTTGTTTCCTCTTTTTTTTTGTCTTAGTCCATGATCGGAACGAGTGATACTATGATGGTTCCGTTGCTTTATTATTTGGTCTGTTATTCAGCAATCCCAAAGTTTCTTTTTTTTTTTTTTTTTTTTTTTTTTCAAATCAAATGTAAATGCTATATAGTTATATTATATATTATATCTATATATTATTTATATAGATATATTATTATATATTCACGGCTGATCGATCGAAGATGGCGTATATTCTTGCTCGAGCCCATCCAGTTTATTATGTCACCCGATGAGAGGCACATGGATTGGAATATGGTGGTTCACTTAAAGCCTCGAGACCTTTACGACATGAGCGATGGTGATAACGTCGCTACGTTATGAGCCATTCAGGTGATGGTTCGATTCCTAGACGGCGATGACAATTTACCTATAGTTAGGTACGTTTTTAATATGCGCTTTATAAAATAATAATATTTAACTAAATTTTTATTTGTGTTCAAACATATTCAGCGACGCATAACATTTTATACAAACTTTCTTTGTAGGGATGGTGACGAAGATTGAGAAAAAAAAATAATGCCTACGATGTAATATGTAATCTTCTTATTATTTTTTTTAAAAAAACCATAATATTATTTTTAATGGTTATAAAACCCACTACAAAATATAAAAAACCACTAAAGGACGATATCATAAACCTCTACTAAGTAAAACCGCTACAAAAAATGAAAACTATTGCTACAAAGCGATCGCGAATATCAAAATAAATACCTGCACGAAACCACATTTAATATGCTTCAATTTTCCCTTTTCTACATACGTTTTCTCTCCATCTTCTCTCATATTTTTATGTATTCTCAAAGGTTAAGTGTTTGAAGAGGGTAAATGCGTTTCAACGGATCAAATCTAATGATTATTGAAATATTTCTTTTTTTCTACCTGGCGATGCTAACTGTTATTTTGACGGTTGCTTTATGTATATTTTTCAACTTTCTTTCTACATTCACATATATTATTTGATCCAATTTCACACACATTTCTTTTAGAAGTAATTTTATTTTAATTAACTCAAAATTAGTTATTATTATACTTTATATTCTCATTGTTTTACACCTATATAATAATCTTATATAATCAAATGTCATATTTTAATATCATTTTTATTTTCACTAAAAATATAAATTATTAATAATCCAATATTTACTTAATTACTACAATAATTAAAAAAATTAATTTTTTTCAATTTCATTCATTTTGTGGTTAATAAACCGCTAAAAATATGAACAATGCGACTCGTTGTAGCGGTTTACAACCGCTAAAATATAAAATACTAACAAAAATGGCGGAAAAACTTGTTTTCCAAAAAATATGGCGGGATTTATTTGTAGTGGTTAACCACCTACAAATATCTAAAGAATCAAAAGTTGGTGGTGGCAAAAAAAAATTTCCAAAAATTGGCGGGAATATTTTGGCGGTCATGTAACCGTTTACAAAATATTTTCAAACGGTTTACGTTACATTTTCATAGAATTACTTACGGTTAGGTAACCACTACAACAGGATTTGATCAAATTCAATTTGTAGTGGTTTGGTTACGCGACTAATGTTCAAGCAAAAGTCGGTGTAGCCTCATATAGTAACGGTCATTTGACAACTGCTACAAATGCGATGTAGCGGTCAAGGTATATGTAGTAGTGGTTCAGGAATCAGCTACACAAATGAGTTTGCCACAATGGATTTTATAGCGGTTTAGTAACGCTATACAAATATCATTAGTAGCGGCAAAAACCGCTAAAAATATGTCATTTAAGCGCTACTAAAGTGACCATCTTCACTGAAATTTCTAATCTCCTTCACCAAAGGCGATGGATGAACCACCGCGGGTTCATGCGTTGAGCTCGGACGGTCTATAAGTATTTGTAGATCTCCGATTTTTGGTTTTGACTTTTTTGGCTTGTGATTTTTCCTATGAGTGTTTATAGATCTCGATTTTTTGGTTTTGACTTTTGGCTTGTGATTTTTCCTATGAGTGTTTGCGGATCTTTGATTCAAGTGATCCATCTCGCTCATGTCTTTGTATATTCAAATTGATTATCTGATTTCATTTGATTTTTTTCGATTTGATTTTTATGTTTATTATTGGATTTGAGTTCGGGACTTATAATATTCTAGATTTGATTATCTTGGATTTCATCTAATTTGTAGATTTGATTTTTATGTTGATTATTGGATTTTGAGTTGTGGATTTGTTATTGGTATATGAAAGTGTGATTAAAAGAAAATGATTATTGGTTCGATGATAGTATAAGGCCTTTAAGATGCCATTTTTTGTTTTTTGTTTTTTTTTTTTAAAAAATAAACCTTACGGCAACGCCATAAGTCTTTTACGGCTTCCTAAAATATTTAGGATTTCAGGTATCATGTTTTTTTATTCGCTCTGGATAGGTGTCCTCCCTATTTTTGGACGTTAAAAAGGCTAAAAAGCGGATGTTAAATCCATTATTTGTAGTAGCGTAGTTAAATTTGAGTTAGTGTGAGACAGAGGTCTTACCTTTTTATCTAGAAAAGCGTCAAGCGACAATTTTGGAGAAAAACTTCAAAAATCGAACACGACATGGGGATCTAGCAACAATGAAGAAGAAGGAGGAACACTACAAAAAAAACGGTTTTTGCGATAGAAAAAATCCGTCACGAAAAAAAAGGTTTTTGTCACCGCAAAAAACGAAAGTGGCAATTATGACGGATTTCCAAATTTATCGCAAATTTCACGATTTAAGCCAGTTTAAATCCGTCACAAATTTCAACTTTGCAACGGATTGGAATGGTCGCAAAAAATTCAAATTTGCGACGGAATTCATTTACATTGCAAAATTCATGAATTTATGAAATTCATTTAAATCGCAAATTCCTGAAATTTGCGACGGAATTTATTTTGTCATATAAATCATTTTTATTAAAAAATATAAAAATTATTAAAAAAATATAAAATATAAAAATTATGGAATTTGATTCTCGTCAAAATTCCATTTTCTTTTTACGGAATTCATTTTTCGCTCTAAATCTCAATCCCAAAAAAGAAATTATATAAATAAATACAAATAATTACTTAAAATTTAAAATATATAAATTATAGGAAAAATAAGAAAATGTATATAAATAATATTGAATATTGTATTAAAAAGTGTATGTAGAAATATGTAAAACAATAGCAATCCTAAAAATTATAAATAAACAAAACAAAATATAAACACCAATGTTGCCAACAAAATAAACTAAAAAGCACAAAAATCATAAATAAATTATACACCAAAGAAACTAGAAAGCACAAAAAGGACACCCTTTGTAGAAGCACATCTAGATACCATCAATGTCTGACAAAAGTTTGGTCACCCACTCCTCCAAAGAGCACCTTCTCCGTAGTGCAATGAAATGTGTTAGTCATTTACAAGGTAAAGAATCTCGCATAGAAAGCCATTGATGATCCATCAACTTGAATGTTATGCAATAAAAGAAGATCGAAAGCTGATTCATTTTCTGCCAAGCAAAGATGAATGATTACTTAGTTCAAATGTTAGTTAATTAGATATATCATTTGAACAATACGATAAGCAATTCTAGATTGAAAATCCACATTAACACATACTTTTGTGATTCCCCATATTGTTGAAATTGTTAGCCTCGAAGATTCATAGAACCCTAATTTCCTTCCAAAAGGAGAAAAAAAACAGAATTAGAGAGTAAGAATACCTTCGGGAAACTTCAAGAACGTGGCTCCCACGATTGTCCTTAGCTTGACTGCAAAAGGCAATGCAAAATAGTTTAGGGATAACATGATGATTCAATTCAATTCATTGAAGTACCATCAATTTAATTTCACTCAAACAAACAAAACTAAAATTGAAAATTCTATTTTGAGATAAATGCAGTTTCGGCATCATAGCCACCCGGCTAACTCAAGTGGGAAGAGTGGAGTAGGATGCGGATAGTGGAAAGTCAAAGCTTCAAACTCTCCGAGATGTAACCCAAAAAAATAGGGCTCACTAGTTATATATATGATTATTATGTGTTTGGATAACAATAAAAAGAACTTTTGGAGTCAAAAAAGCGATGGTTTGGAAAAAAATTACCAAAACACTTGAGAAAAAGGCAGAAGTACTTTTTCATCTGCAGTGACCATGGTTTTGACAAATGCTTTTTTGTACTATTGTCGAGAAACTTCTCCCCACGATCCAAGCCAAAAAATTATATGGAAAAAAACAAACTCATCTTGTTCTATAAATTTTCAGGGTACTAATGAAAGCTAAGGATTTGAATCTTGCACGAGTAATTCGAGGTTGATGTACTCAGAAATTCACCCACAATTATGCATAAAGAGGGTGAAAAGGCACAAGGCACTGGGGAAGGTGACAGAATTTTCTTGCCTCTTGATGTTTTCTTAAAGAGGCAAAAAGGAATTCCTAAGATGATGAACGAGGTGACTTTATCACACATCTTTTCTTGACAGTTGGTTTAAATCATTATAAGTATTGAACTGTTTATACAAATATTATGCTTCAGTAGCTAATTTACATGAGATATCATGTTATTAGTTAAAACTTAATCACACACACACACCCCATCATAATATATATCATATTGGCAGCAACACCACTTTCTTCAGAACCTGGAAATGTAAAGAAACTAGAAACTACAATAACAAAAGTAAAACCATGCTTCAAGATCAAGCATCTGGATAAGCATGAATGTGGATATTCACACCAGCAACAGCAAATGGGTATTCCCAAACTGAACGATCTCCCTGAAAAGTGATATTTAAAAAAAAAAAATTAAAATGTAAATTCCTAAAATTAAAAACTATACCATTGTTGATTTCTTGCGTGGGGGTTGAATGAAGATAATTTAGTGAAAGAAAAGCAGATACAAAGGCAAAAGCAAGCTCCAGCCCAAATCTGGGTGTAAATGTAAGTGTGATCACGGAATGAAACACAAACAGAAACTTTTGATGGCACTTGCAACTCATCAGAAACTTCCATTAGGAACTCTAAAACTGAAAGAAACACCATCTGCAACTCCTCAACCTTCAAAACAGCTTCAGGAGAACACAATTAACCAATAGATTAATATTTCTTCAAAAAATTACGCCCCCTCTATGCAGAAAATTTGTGTTGAAAACTTTATTTTAGAATACAATCACAATAAAATTACCAGATATCAAAGTCCTCATAAAAAAATAGATTAATTTTATTTATTCTAGATATATAAATGACTCTTCCAGTAATCAGGATACTAGGAGAAAAGTATTATGTAACACAATCAGCATTATCTACATTACATGCAAAGCAAAGTGAAACAAAGTAATGGCTGACTGAGGGCAACAACAAAACTCATACGCACGAAATGCTCATATCCTGACAACGTAAAATAAGGCAATATTTAGCTGAATATTTTTATGATCAGTTTACCTTCTCTCCCTGTAGCTTGTAGAGAAGAAGATTCATCACTGAATAATCAAAAGATTTTAGATGAATAGCCGTCATCACATCTTCAGCAAGTATCTGAGTAGCATATTATTAGTTAGATTTCAAACAGGGACTTATATTTCTTTAAAGGTGCAAATAGAATATTGTTTGTATACCTCCTCTTTATTTATTAGTGCATGACAAAGCTTCCTTTCAAGACCCCAATATTCTTCTCCTTGTCTAAGTTCTTCCCTTTTTCTTAACTCATCCACACAAGAACACAGAAATAATAAGTCCAACCCTTATGATGCCCCTTGGATGGCATGATAGGAAGGCAGAAAGCATACCTCTGTGTCAAAAGGTCTTTGTGTTCTAGAACAGTCACAAGTGGTCTAAATGGATTCTTAGAGATGCAAGAAATCAACAATGGTGTATCTTTCTACATGCAAATAAATTTACAAAAGCTGGTTAGGTGATATTTGCTTCTCTTGGGCTTTATTTGCTTCTTCCTTCAACATGATAGTAAAACTTGAATCCTATAAATTATTCATCAGGGACAGACAATTCATATGCATATATTTATTTTATACAATTAATATTTCCCAAAACCCTCACACTCATGCTTTTGATTTAACCTTTAACATGAACTTTTCATAGATTTCAAGCTTGACTTAACTTGTTCCTACACCATTCTTCCCTTCTAAAACTTATTGAAAAACTTACATTCATTTAAATTCAATTCCTTCTTGCTGGCATTGAGCTGCCCGAGAAGAGCATAAAGGGAGCAATATAAAAATTCAATCCCCATTACTCTAAGACACTATATATACTCAAGAGCTTCCAACATTTTAATTCATTAAATTAACTCTTTTGCTTTGTTCTTGTTTCATAACTTTAACTTATATTCTTGCTCACATTATCAATCGTGTGGCCAAGTTCTGTAATTTGGAAACTTTCCCAGCTTTGGAATATGATCTCAGCCATCGTATTTTCATATTTAATCACCATAAATTCCTTGATAGTATCTCTATAGCAACTCTGAAAATTCTAGCCCAGAGTTACAAGACTTAATCCTTCCTTGTAAAGTCTATATACTTAATTTAAACATCCATAACAATGATTCAGCATATAGAGACAAAAATCAGAAGCAATAATTATTCATGGCTCGTTAGACATAGACATTCAAAGTGATTATCAATTAATTACCGATTTCTTTTGGCAAACTTCTTTAGCTTTTTCAACAAGTTTGGTGGCCCTCTTTTTCAAATCCGCATCAACAATAAGCAAAACTTCAGAAAATCCTGCCAACAATATTTGCAATTCAATGTTTTCTCAGAAAATCGGAATAAAAAAAGAAGGAAAAGGAAAAGTAAAATCGGAAAAATTACAGTACCTCGGGCCAGCGATTCTGAGGATGGAAGGGATTTCTATCGGCAAGGGAGTCGGAGTGTGAGAGACGGAGGAGACGGAAAGCCGGAGGCATGGCGAGACGGAGGAGTCGAGGCACGGTTAGAGCCGAAATCGGGCCAAGCTCCTGGTGTCATTGACTGTTTTAAGCCCGGCCCTGTGGGCTCGGGCTTAAAAAATCGACGGACTTGAATTTTGAATTTGGCCTGTAGGGCCCGACCTGCGGGGCTTGAGTGCCTAGGGCCCGTTCCTTTCGTAGCATTCTTTTTTTTTTTTTTTTTTACTTGGCCTTTATCTATGTATGAACAATCAAACGGAACTTGGAAGATATTTGTTAGAAACTACATAAAGCACACATGTTGTACTTAAACTAAATAATATGACTTGGAATGACATGATAATAAATACTTGGATTCCATGGTTAATTTATTAATAAAAGCTATAGGGAAAGTGAAAATTCACAAAGATTAATTTGCAAGTCTCTACTTCAACTGTGGACAATGGTTTTTTTTTTTTTAACGAATTAATGAACGTATTTATTTGTTGGATTATTTGTATTGTTTAGATATTAATGTTAATATTTATTTGATAGATTAGAACTTTGATGGTTGCAATTTACTAATTATATTTCTCTGGAAAAAAAGCTGGAAGAAAAATAGTTAAAATTTAGAATAGTAATTTCAGGCCCCGCCCCAGTACTATCAGTAGGGCTTTGAAAAATGACGTTTTCTTATCCCGAATACTGTATGGCGACCCGATTCCAGACTCTAGGCACGGTGCAATGTTAGGGATGTGAAAGGGATTTCTATAAGGGGAAGACAAGCGAAGTTAGAGAGTCGAGAGAGAGAGCGGGCGGATTTCTAATGGGCTAAATGCCCCAATTTTAGAAAAAAAGAAGGCGCCTAAAATTTTGCAATGGAGGGAATAAAAATTTTGGAGGGAGAAGAAAGAAGAAAAGTTTGTCTTAGATATCCCTGGAGATATAATCAAATCAATTTGAATTTTTTTATATGGATAACAAACAAAGCAAGATAAAATCAAGGGAAAATTCCATATAATAATTCGAAGGAATTTTTTAATGTTCTAAAGGAATTTTTTTTAATGTTCTAAAAGGGTCATCACGATAATTCAAAAAAGAAGAAGAAGAAGAAGCACGGATAACACATGTCATGACGATATCATTGTAATCAATTAAATGATTTAATTGAAAAATCAATTAATTGATATTATTGAGACAAAGTAAAAATAAATAAATGTGAGGAGAGGAGAGGCATCAAAGTCATTTTACCCATATTTTGAAATCCTAAATTGAGCTAATGACTCAAAGTCATTTTTTCTATAAATTATTAAAAGAATAAAATTTATAAGCCACATTTGAGCTCTAAATGATCCAAAGATTTAGATCCAAGAATTTGGTTGTTGATGGAGTTTAGTTTAATGACCGTCATCTATACAAGCAAACCCCACCTAATAATAAAGTAAGACTTGTTGATGTTGTTGCTGTTATGATTTACCATAGGTGATATTGATTTAGCTGGACTATATATTAAATTGTAAACATCCTTTATATGATATCATCGTCTCGTTTAAGTATGCTACTTATAAAAAATAAGTATACTTACATAAATTTAATTATAATATAATTATATTATCTTAAATAGGTAATTTTATTGTATACTCTTCTCAATTATATTATCTTTCCTTCCCTTTCACTCACTCCATCTCTCACTCCCCCTCTCTATCTTAGATAGGGTTTGTACAGAAAAATATACAAGGGGAGTATTAAGGAGAATTAAATGTGATAATTCTAATCTGAATTAGCTCATATGATTATGCCTAATTACAATAATCAAATTCGAAGCAATAATTAACAGAATTTAGGTATTTCATTCTGATGGGGAAGGAATCCCAAAAAAAAAAAAAAATGTTATAGGAATTAAAACAAATTGCTTGGATATTTTTATAATATTAAATATTATATAAATAGTATATGTTTCTTTGATTGCATCAATTGCCAATTAGCTCAATTGGAGTGAGCATTTTAGTCCGACTACGTGTCTTGTGTTCGAACTATGACTAACATCTGAATGTTTTTGAATGATATTATCATTTTGTTTAAGTATACTACTTATAAAAAACAAGTATGGCTACATAAATTTGATTATAAAAAACAAGATGACTTTCGCCAGAGCGACATTAAAAGTCGCCACCAAATGTCATTGCTGAAAGTTATTTTTTTGTAGTGAAGAACTGAAAATTTGGGACTGGTTGTCTTTCCAACCGGAGGGAAATTTGCCTTTTTGACCCCAAAAAAATTGGAGGGGAATTGTGAAATTTTTTGGAGTGGGGAATAAGTTTACATTGTATTGGAGGGAATATATGAATCCTTTGGAAGAATAATATTTTCTAGTGAAAAAAAGAATTATAGTTTCTCACATACTAAATAATATATTTAACTTGTTATAAAAATAATATATTTAAATTTAAATTTTATAATTTTATAATTTAAAGACTAACTTCGTAGGATGTAAGCATAATGAAAAAATATAATCTCAATAACTTATATATTAGATAACGGTCTATACATAAAACATATAAGAAAAGTATAAAGATTATTAAATATAATTATGATTTAGCTCATATTGTAAAACCCCATTTTTTAAAAGCTGATTTTTTTCATCGAGTAGAGCATCGGAGCAAGTAAAGGAGTGAGTAATCGATATATCATTAACTCCATGCAGACTGCTCTGTTTATAAAGAACGGTACATTTAACGGGTATTATAACGGTACATATCCTAAAAAATCTTGGTCGGTCTTCACGTGTGTTTTTGTTACTCTTGTTTACTCTTGTCTTTGGTCCTTGGTTTTCCGCACTGGGCTATGGTAAGAGCTGAGGTCAATGCCTATCGACCTCATTGTAGCAGTTAACCTCATGCTCATGTAAAACAATATATGTATGAGATATTCATGACATTACAAAAAGCATTAATCAACACATAAGCACACAACAGATGTAAGATTAATATATCAATAGTACACATCACATGTAAAGTTATCTATGTCTGCACCTCACTGTGCCACGATGGCCTATAGTGTCCTTAGCGCTAGGAAAACTGTAACGGCATTATCAAAACCATAACCCGTGTATAAATTTGAATCTATAAGTAGTGATCTAAGCCCCATAAATTTAGTCACGATGCATGACCCAAGACCAAGTCTTGTCCATGACTCTAAGAAATCATCTATCACATATAAGCATACAATGAGCATCAAAGTTAGTGTTACAATCTGCGTCAGTAACTTACCGCATTTGGATGGCGTAGCTTGCACTGGTCTGTAAGTCTCCGATTTTTCCCAGATATCCTATAATAGTATTATCGCATTATTACCTCGTAAATAATATCTTAGGAGATATTTTAGCCACTACCGACCTTTTTACCCCTGGTGGATTTATTATTCCAATTATATACCATAATTTTCGTACAAAACGTTGTTCCAGCATTTCTGGACAGATTTTTCGATAACTTTGAAAATTCATAACTAAATCCACAAAAATCGAAATGAGATTCCGTAAAATTTTATGGAAACCTTAGCGTGTCTATTTTTGAGGAAAATAATGATTTCCACCCAGAATTTGTTATTCATTCCCAGTTTAATGATCTTCAACCTCTGCCCAGAATTTTTTCAGAAAACGTAGCTTTATTTCCAGAATTTTTATCTCTATACAGACCTTTATTTGATACATAGTTTATATCAATGGAAAGCTATACATGTCTATTATGACCATGAATTATTTCAGAATTTGTTAATATAAATTTACTCACAAAATAATGCCCTCTAACTGACTGACTCCCATATCCTAGCAAAACCCCACAATTCCTATCTTACTCTAACTTATTTTATTAATCCTAAAAATTACTTCCCAACATGTTTCCACCTTGTCAGGCATATTTTGATGCAATAAGGCTTGAAAACAATTATGGAAAATTACTTTACCTATTTCTTAGATTAAACTAACATTTATACTAAGAACTATAGAACTAAAGAATTAAAGACTAGGAACTAAAAACTAAAGACAAGCTTACCTCTTGAAGACTCTTGCTTCTCTTCTTGCTTCTTAGAAATCACCACTTGGTAGTTGATTTGGTATGAAGAATGAGGAGAGGCGATGCCTCTATTTATAGGGAAAATCTCAAGGTTAAAATGGTAATCTCAAGCCCAATGTGGGCCCCACCATTTGCCTCTTCCTTAATCTCAACCATTAGATCTAAACTTAATCAAAAAGTTTTAATCCTCACCCTTCACTATAAAGCATGAGCTCTTGTGATGTCATCCTTGTGATGTCACTTTGATGACATAATCAAAGCTTAAGTGTCATTAGCAAAGTTTAATTAACTCTTAATTGCATTTGCTAGCTAACCATGGAAACTAGTGCTGAATTAAATCAAACTTTATGCACCTTAATCTTTACTTATTTCCATTTGTCTTTTAATTGATCCTTGATTTTTAGTTAAGACATTCCCTAATTGTTGCTTCTTAATTTGCCCCTTGATTAATTATGAAGATTTACACAATCATTTAATTAGTGAAAACTTAATTGTTCATTTATCTTTCTTAATTTCCCTTAATTTGTTTAAGTATTTTTATAACATTATCTTGCTTGTTTTAAGAACCATGGTTTAATATGATGATTATTGTGTATTTTATGATCCTTAAATGTGGTCTTAAATTTAATCTTTGGTTTATTAAATTCTAAGGAAAAATTGTCTAAAATCTAATTAATAACTTGCGAAATTTAGAGACAACATACTCTCCTTTATTCTTTATTTAACATGTATTATTTGTCAAATCTTTCATTACATTTATATATATCCCTAGTTGATGACTTTTAATATGCCTTTTAATTAATTTTGTAAATTAATATAATTAATTATTGTAACTTTAATTGCCCTTTAATTATTGGTAATTTCCTTTAATTGATTCATGTATTTTTATAACATTTTTTGGCTCTTTATGATTAAATATAAACTATGTTGTAATATGACAATTTTAGGGTATTTTATGATGCCCAAATGAAGATTATAAAATTTGGGTCTTTGGTTATTTAATTTCTAAGAGAAAATTCCCTAAATTAAATTAAATAAGCTACTAAATTTTGAGACCACATATTCACCTATTTTTAATAGGCATTTCCTATCAAAATATAATGGTTAAGCTAAATAGGAATTTTAGGGTATTACACATATGACTATGCCTAATTACAATAATCAAATCGGAGCAATAATATTAGCTCATATGATTTTGAATTCGTTGTAGGATGTTGTTTTTTCGTATTAATTGTATGTAACCAGACCCATCTTCCTTTATTCCTCTATATATCTATATATGTGGAAATCTAACTTGGGTAAATTACATCACAAACATTCCTAGTGAATAATTATATTTTGTTGTCAACACTCTAATTATATGAATGTGAATTTTGAAATTTTTATTATCAGTATTATTGAGTCAAGAACTTCATTATTTAAGTTGTATAAACTAAAACACGATTAGAAAATGAGATGTGTGATTTAATCATTTTTCTTATAAATTCGAATAAAATGTTGAGATGAACTCCACAAGCATGTTATAATAAATAAACAAATATGCCTAATTGTATATTCTAATGAAACTCATGGATAGTATATTTGATAACAAGTAAGTAATTATTGATCTTAATGTAATTGAAACTGAAAATTATTTTATAATAATACATATGAAATACCCAAATTAACATTATTTCATATTAATTTTCTAGGATTTTATAAGTGGGGAAAATATTTTTCGATTTTTGCAAAGGACTTGATTTTCCGTCGCAATTTGCGACATAATTAATTTTTGACAGATTTCATTTTTCGTTGCAATTTGCAACGGAATTAAGATTTCATTTTCCGTCACAACTTGTGACGGATTTTTATTTTCCATCACAAATTTCATTTTCGGCCGCAAATTACGCGGGCAATTGCGGCGACTTTTTTTGGTCACAAATTCCGTCGCTATTTTAGAATTTTTTAGTAGTGGAAGATGAGCTAGATAAAAAAAAACAATGCCTACCAATCATTTCTTTAATAACTACGGGAATATGGAAAAAATTGTCGGCAAAGTTAAAAGGGATATTGCTAGCTTAAAGAATTCATGAAATTTTATTAGGTTTTAATAACTTTCATTTATCAAGTAAAAAAGTCGCACTTTTATATCATTCATAAATTTTTGGTTCTTTTTAGAGTAAATACCCCTTTTGGTCTTGAAAAAAAAAAAAAACACGGACCCCATTTTGGTCCTCACACTCAAAAACCCCTTTTTAGTCCATGAATCTTGTACAAATAAGGGTCGATTTGTGAACATTTTGGTTGTTAGTTATGATTAGTTTTGATGATGTCTTATATAGATGCCATTCTTATGAGAAAAAAGCTTGCATACTACATTTATCCTTTACTTTGACTAATTCTTATATTTAATGTAGATGTAAAGTTTATTAATGAAGAATGATCAAGAAAGGAGACTGAAGAAAGAAGAACTTGCACAATATAATGTGAATATCAACATTCAAGTTCTTATGATACTGGAAGTCTCTTTAATCAAGAGGAAGTTGGAATAGCTTAATTTGGAGTTAAATTAAGCTAATTGAAATATCAAACATGAATAGTGTCGTATACATGAATAGTGTCACGTATACATGAACAAAGTGCCATATGGGCTATGAACAGTACCATACGGTTGAAAAGTCAGAATGAATAGTAGCATGCGCAAACAGTGAATTCGAATATTACTCTCGACATTACTCGAGTAAGAAAATATGTGGAACGCGAGTAACCTCTTTGTTCAAGCATCTCGGCATACTGCTTTCACGTTTTTAGCTGGCGAGGTCTGGTATTTCAATGATATCTCACAAACCAAGAATTTGATTGAAACAAAACCAGTGGCAAATGAAACTAGACATCTAACACGTAATTTTGGAAAAATTTCAAGTCCAAAGGTGTCCAGATGAGTGAGTTATGATGTTTTCAAGTTGGCACAAGAATCAACGTCACAGTCCAGACCAACCTTTGGTGTTTTGGGTATATCTCACAAACTACACATCCAATTGAGCTGAAATCAGTGGCATATGAAAGTAGACTCAAAATTCGTTCCATCAAGACTTGAACGGACCAAAACGGGGTTCAGATCAGGGAGATATGACCTTGGGAAGTTGACACTTGAAATTCTAGATTCAGTTCAGCATAGGCATCGGATTTAACTTTCTTCAACTCTTTATAATAAAGAAGTTTAACTCTTTATAAGAAGTTTAATTCTTTATGATAAAGAAGTTTTATAATAAAAAGTTTAACTCTTTATAAGAAGTGCACTCTTTATAATAAAAAGTTTAACTCTTTATAAGAAGCTAACTTTTCGGATACCGTCTACGTAAAGCGGAAATCAATGCTTGTGATTTCATTACTCTAGATCTTCACTCATTACTATTCCTAAATGCTTTTAACCTATTTACTAATGAGTTTCAGATGATTATCTTATGGATTAACAACAAATTGCAACAAAGCAATTTGTGTCGAGAGCTATATATGGCTGAAAAAGCGAGAACACATTAAAGCGTGAAGACTTTCTAGCTAACTCATCCTCTACACAAGTAGGCGAATCATTTAATGAAGCAACGGAATTCATATGTGCCTAACGAAAGTTCGAAGTCTCTCAACGGCTATATTCAAGTTCTTCACAAAGGCATTAAGTGAAGAACGCTCCACATTTAATTCCGCCAACTACCCAACTAAGCGGATAGGTTAGCGAGAGGCGCGGACGTTCGAAGACTCTCAACGGACAAATTCAAATCCTTCAACGGTCGTCAATCTTCAACTACTATAAATACTCAAAGGATTGAATTCTTCAACAACGAACTAGCGCATACATAGATAAAGTTTTTCAAATTGTTCAATTTCTATTACGTACATATCTTCGGATATTACGGAGCTTCGATGATTATCATTTATCTACTCTTAGAAAGAGTTCTTTTCTTGTATATCATTCATTGTAAGAATCTCAAGTCGTGGGACTTGGAGATTGTAATAATTAGAGTACAACTTGTAAGGGGAGTGTATCTTAGGGGAGAGGATAACTTTCGAGTTCGGAGTGTGTATCGATTGTATACAATTACAGCTTGTAAGGGGGAGTGAGTCCTAGGGAGAAAGGATCATCGAGGTACGAGTGTGTAATTGTGATTGAGTGATAGTAGAAAATCCTGCAGAGTACGGCAGTGCGGACGTAGGTCAAGGAGTTGGACCGAACCAAGTATAAATCCTCTATGTCAAGCTCTTCTTCTCTATCTCCACTTTACTTTGGTTTGCATCTGTTGTGTGGGTGTTCCAAAAAGAATTTTTGAAATCCCCAATTCACCCCCCTCTTGGTGATTTCCTTCACTTTCATTGGTCCCTCTCAAATTTTCAAAAACCCCTTTTTAGTCCATAAAAATGTCCTATTTTAGTCCTTGGGGACGAAAATGGGGTCCGTGTGTTTTTTCAGGGACCAAAAATGGTATTTACTCTTCTTTTTATAAGGCACTTACAAGTTTCCAATGAATTTTTAATTGATTTTTCTATGTCTGCCCATATTTAATAAGTGTAGGGGGGGAGAGAGAGTAATAATGAGTATAGTATTTGAGTTTAGTGTAGTTGGTAAGGGTAATATTTCAAATTAATTACTTGAGTTTTATGACAACTTTAATGTTTTTATTAGTTTGTGAGAACTGAAAGTTGGTACCTTATACTCCATCCAATCTTATTTATAAGAGCTGATAACCAAATAGGATTATATTAATCATTAATTATTCATAAAACAGTCAACTGTCGTCAAATGTGGAAGAGTTTTAAATGATGGCGATAGTTTCATGTGAATTTGTCTAAAGAATAATGCAACAACAAGAAACGTACAAAATCTAATTATCTAGATGACTTTAATTTCTTTGAACATGCAGTTTGGGACAACAATAAAGATAATTGTAAAACTCAGTTCGTGTTGGAGACGTAAAGAGATCATTTTCATTAATGATAATAAATACATTTCAAGGATTTAATCACTGAGACTTAATTATACGAGAACAAATATCTAAGAGAGACGCATGTATAATGGTTATTTAAGCATTACATCAAATCCGAACCAAGTATATAATTTTTGCTGAATATTGTTTTATTTTATTTAATCTTCTCTTAGTCCTTGTGCGTGAAACACAAAAATGAAAGACGACTTTGAAAAGTGGGAGTGAAGGGGACGTCACTGAGAAAATGCATGGCCAAAGAAAGTGTCAAGAACCTACGTCTCACAGGGTTCAGATTGGTTTTCACGTTTTCCCCCATCACCTTCTTTTCTTTTTTCTGTTGTTGCTCGAACACATCTCTTTCCACTATCCAGCTTTTAACTCTTTCCCATAACCCCAGCTCACGTTTCACACACGTTGTTGCTATAAAGTAGTAACTAGTAATTATATTTGGTCCTCTTATAAAGCATTATCTTATTTTCAAAGTGTATTAATTATTTTTTTTTTAATGTATGTCCATAACTAATAAGAGTAGTAGGTAAGAGTAATAATAATATAATATTAGAGTTTAGTGTAATAAGTAGGGGTAATATTGGAAGTTATTTATATTGAAGGACAATTTTATTGACTTTAACTATTTTTATTGATTTGTAAGAATTATTAGTTGCTATCTTATAATAATAACTAGAGGGAGTACTTTTTCCTACTTCCAATAATGACACCATTAAAGACCCAGCATGTATTTGCAGCTTTTGTTTTAATGGATAGTAGTTGAAAACTTTGGGACATTAGGTGCCCAAGTACCCCTTATGTACTCATATCTTTATTAGAGAGATGATTTTTTTTTTTTTAAATTTTTTATATTGTATTTATTTAGATTTAAATTATATCTTTTGCTTTCTAAATTTTTTTGCACCCGGTATTTCAAATTAATTAATTTCTAGTCTACGATGTTACGAGACACATATTTCTAAATGCGGATTTGGAAACTAATTAATTTGAAATATTAGGTGCAAAAAAAATTTAAAAAGCAACATATAATTTAAATATAAATAAATAGATATAAAAACTTAAAATAAAATATGCCCATCCTTCTAATAGAGATATGAACACATAAGGAACACCTAATATAGACTCTAATTCCAGTATCAAGTTACGAGTATATGCGTTACATTTATTATATTGCCCTGAAATATGTTTAACTCATCAATATGCATGCGTATTTTTTTTCACTGAATCAAAGCAAAAATCCTTGATGAAGACCTTTAAAAGTTCTAAATGATAAAAAGACGTTTCGAATATTTATAATCTCATAGAGATATTAGGTTCAAATTATCTTTTCTAAAATTAAAAGAAAATGACAAAATTAACCTTAAATATATTTTGTTGTAAGAAAATTTGCCCCCACTGGCTGCCATAGGAATATTCCAGTGGGAGAATATTCCATGGGGATTAAATATTCTCAAAGTGCTGAGGGTGGGATTAGAACCCCCACCACTTGGTTTGCCAAAAACATTGGTACATTTTCAATAAATGTTGTGCAAGCAAATATATATAAGCTTACCCTTTAACTTTGAACCTAACTCATTCATACGTTTTATTAAGGAATTCACAATGTTTTATTAGGCTTTAACAATTTTCATTTACCCATAAAAAAATGTTTACATTATCTGTTTATTCACAATATTTTAAAGAATTCACAACATTTCAATAGATTTTAACAACTTCTGTTCACCCAAAGAAGAAAAATTTCACAATGAGGCCATTCACAAGCTTTTTTAAGGAATTCAAAAAATCTCATTAGGTTTTAACAACTTTGCTCACTCAATAAAAAATTCACACAATGAGGTCATTCACAAGTTTTTTTTTAAGAAATTCACAAAATTTCATTAGGGTTTCAACAACTTTCGTTTACCAAGTAAAAAAGTCACACTATCATATCATTTACAAGTTTTGTTAAGAGTTAATCATATTTTATTAGGTTTTAACAATTTTTGTTTTCCCAAAAAAAAAATCATAAGTTGTTAAAACCCGATAATGTGACTTTTTTAACGAAAGTTGTTAAAACCTAATCAAATGTCATGAATTCTTTAACAAAACTTGTGAATGATATAGTATGACTTTTTTACTAGGCAAACAAAAGTTGGGATTGAAAAAAAAAAAAAAACTCCCCCTTCCCAGCCACACCATCGTGCCCAATTCAGATGCTTGCTGCTGGTTTTGTGGCTGCTGCTGCAGTAGAGCAGCTCTAGTTCTCGAAGTAAATAGGGGCAACATGCAATTCTTGCGAGCATTACCCGATCCAATGCTGCTGCCTTTGCCTTTCTTCTGAACTTGTTGAATCTATTCGTCGGGTTTGATATGATCCAAAATCTAGGTTTGGCTTTCCAGATATGCAGCGAGCCTTTGCTTCATAGTCTACTTTTGATTTAGGCGAGATGACTGCTTCATGTAAATAAACCGTTCAACAAAGTGAATGACTAATCATATACAATAATATAAAATTAAATTCCAAAAGAAGTATAAACAAAGGGAACTCGTGCTTACGAAGATGGAGAAGGATCGGTAGAATTCTCAATTCCATTTTCGAGGCCATTGTGACCAGAATATTTGGGAAAATAATTCCTTGAATATTATTGATAAGCAATGTGCTTTATATACAAGATGAATGTGCAAGGAGCAATACAATTACATAACAAACTATATATCAACAACTAACTGAATAATAACCTAATTAACTAATTACAATTTCATTATGTAACACTGTCACCCCCCACCCAAGGGCAAGTTGGGGCATGGATGTCTTGAATGCCTAGCTTGGATTTAAGCTCATGGAACCGGGTAGGATGAAGGGGCTTTGTAAAAATGTCGCAAGCTGATCCAGACCGAACAGGAGAAGGCGAATGACTTTAGCTTGAAGCTTTTCTCTAACCACATGACAATCAAGCTCTATGTGCTTGGTTCTTTCATGAAAAGTAGGATTTGCAGCTATTTTAATGGTGTTGGAAATTATGCCCTAGAGGCAATTCATTGTACTTTGGATATTTAAGTTATTTAAAGTATTCTCTTTTGTTATCATTTTCATTTGCATGTTCGTATTGATAAGCGCATCCCTGGATACATCTTATAGATTATCCTAAATGTCTCACAGTCGGTCATCTACGCGGGAGCGAAGATGAATTAAGACCGATATGACTTTGATGAGGTATGGAGATACAATCAAAGTCATGGGCACTTGTAAGAGTACAAGTCTTTGGATGACCACTATGAGAAAGTTTGCATGGATTAAGTCATAAGCTTATCTCATGTATAACCGCGTCACGATGCCCTTTGACCGAGATCATCATGGATTCCTACATGATGAGTCAGTCTTTGACCTAGTCAAAGTCACCTTTGACCTAGGGTGATGATAAAGGCAGGATCGGGATCAATGGTTTTTCATGCAGAGGAATGTGAATGGTCAAGATGGAATTTGTCCCTCACATTTGTAGAGAGATAATCTTTGGGCCCCTCGATGAGTGAGTCTAAGAAATGTATGGCCATGCTTTGTGATGGAAAGGAGTTTCCATTTCACTTATTAGACTACTCGAGAATCGAAAGAAATCTTGGTCAAGAAAAGGAAGTTGACACTATCCATGTCTCATCCTTGACCAAATTATCGCGTGACAAAAGGGACGTGACATGGTTGTACGATAGGTTGTATCTTGTCATCGATCCCTATGTGAATTGGGTAGTCGCAATGCCTTACTAGAGGCCGCTTGCGACTTGTGGGGTACAAGTGTTATTGCTGTTGGCCCACGCCAATCTCATATGGGCTGCGGTCGCACATAAGAATAATCCAACACGAGCAAAAGTGTCAGGATTCATTGAATCTCGATGGATCGAGATTAAATGAATACTCAATTTAATCTAGGATATATATATATATATATTAAATTCGAAATTGATATATATATATATATATTATTAATAAGATTATAATATTATATATATAATATTTGTTTTGTATTTAATTTATTTGATAAATTAAATATAAAACAAATAGAGATATTGTATCTCATTTAATTTCGAATAAGAATATCGTATATCTTTTAATATTAAATTGAGATATAGTATCTCAAATTTAAATTAAATAGATAGATATTATTTCTCGGATTTAATTTATAGAGATAAGTTAAATCGAAGGCTTTTAATTTGGATTAAATAAATGGATTTGATTAGATCTATTAGATAGATTTAATTGAATATTTATTTTAATCGAGATTCAAAATTCAAATTTGAGATCAGCTTTTAATGCGGATTAAATACGTTACATTAGATCTGGATGATAGATTTAATTAATGTATTTTTAATCCATATTTGAAATTTGAAATTCAAAATTAATAGGATTAATTTTGAATATAATACGCCGATGGTTTAAAAAAACCTACGGGAGTTTTATTCGAGCGTATTCAGAAAGCCGCGAGAAAAACCCTAGAGTGGAAAGTTGAGAGAGACGCACAAGAGGCGCTAGCATGCCGTAGCCGTGTTCGAGGATTGTTCGTGTGGATACCAAGAGAGGAAGACGATTCTAAGAGTCGTCAGCGATCAAGGAGGTAGCCCACCTGTTCAAAGAAGAACGAGATGCGGACGAATTCTCCAAAGGTAATATCCGGATTTTGTAGCCTTGGTTTAAACGTATCTGAGTGATCCTCAGGACGGGATTCGTAAAAATTTTAATCTGTTGCATTGTACGGATCCCAACGGTGGTATCAGAGCCAACTCAACGTGCGTTTAAATCAAGCTTCTTTGTTTGATTATTATATATGTCCGATATATAATGTTCAAATCGAATCCTCATGGTTTTGTTTCGAGTTCGCGTTAGGGTTTCGAGTTGGTTCTCTAGCATGGTGCCGTGGCCGTTTCATCCGATTCGAATTGTTCGGGACGTCGAACGATCAGCTGAATTGTTGATCCACTCGAACCTAGGTCACGTTTTTGAAACATTTGGAAACTCGATCAATATTTGGGACGTTTGGAAACACGATCATGTTGTCGGACGAGTTTTTCTTAATTATGTTTGATGTGATCATAGCATAATTAATTTAGACATTATATGATATACAATAAGGATTGCATTCATATAGGTAGAATTAATAAGATTAATTAGTTAATATCAAAAATACCCTCTAAATACAATGTTAAGTCACAATGCCGTCAATAAATGAATACTTGTCAAAACCTAGATCACCGATTTGTATGTTCCACCAAAGTGGATGCATTTGAGTTATCTTGGTAAGGCAAGAGAGAGTAATGGTGATTCTCTATATTCATTGTTGTCTTGACTTAATTGAGATTATCAAAACGGTTTTAGATCTCAAGGTATTGGATGGGATTAAACATGCTAGGTCATATGATGATCAAATCCCATAAAGATCTAAGAGTTACATGTGATGTAATTGGCAAAGTGGTTGCCTACCTAAATAACTTATTTTTAAGCGTCCTGCCAAAGCGGACTTAAGATCAAGCCAAATATGGATCTTAGCCCACTAATTAGAATGAGGGTTGTTAATTCAGTGGGAGATTATTAACTAACTTTGCATGTCTTTTAATTTTAGAATCATGTCGAATGCTAACACCGCAACCATATCACTGCGAACGATCCTTGAGAAGGAAAAACTAAATGGGACAAACTTTCTTGACTGGTTTAGAAACTTGAGAATTATTCTCAAGCAGGAAAGAAAGGTTTATGTCCTTGAACAACCCATTCCTGACGAGCCTGCAGCTAATGCTCCAAGAGCTCAGAAAGATGCTTACACGAAGCATCAGAATGACTCTGTGGATGTAGCATGCTTGATGCTTGCCACCATGGTTCCAGAACTTCAGAAGGATCTGGAACATATGGAGGCACTTGAGATGATTGGTCATCTCAAGGAAATGTTCCAACAACAAGCAAGGCAAGAGAGGTATGAGACCACAAAGGCCTTACACTCTTGCAAGATGGCTGAAGGTGCATCAGTTAGCATTCATGTTTTGAAGATGAAAGACTACATTGATCACCTTGAGAGGTTGGGATTTCCCATGAGTCCGGAGTTAGCAATAGATCTGATCTTGAACTCACTCCGGACGGTTATGACCATTTGTCATGAACTATAATATGAATTACATGGAGAAATCGATTTTTGAAGCGCATGGGATGCTCAACAATTTGAGCGAGCATTAAGAAAAAGCCTAAAGACCTTGTTTTGATGGTTCAGAAAGGAAAGGGTATGAAAAAGAAAGGCAAGGGCAAGAGATGGGGTAAAGGCTCATCTAGTAAGACCAATGAGTCAAACAAGCCCGAATCTAAGCCTGCAGCCAAGAAGGCAAAGCCTCCAAAGGAGGGGGTGCTATTTCGCAATGAACCGAGTCATTGGAAGAGGAATTGCAAACTCTATCAAGAGGGTCTGAAAAAGAACAAGAAGGATAGCGGTGCTATCGCTTCAGGTATCTATGTCATAGATATTCATTTTTCTACTTCCTCTACATGGGTATTAGATACTTGCATGTGCATCTCACATTTGTACAAATGTACGTGGTCTCAAGGAAAGTAGAAGATTGAAGAAGGGCGAAGTTGACCTACGAGTTAGAAACCGAGCAAGAGTTCTTTGCTTTAGCCGTAGGCACTTATGAATTAGTTTTGCCCAATGGGCTTTTGTTATTGTTGAACAATTGCTTTTATGTTCCCGCTTTGAGTAGTAACATTATTTCCCTTTCTTATTTGGATAAGGAAGGTTATACTTCCATTACTAGGAACTGTAAATGTTCAATTTATCATAATGATGTTTTTTATGCTCATGGAGATTTGCATTTGGTCATTATGTACTAAATTTAGAACATCCTAATAATGGACGAATTTATGACATAACTACCAAAAGGTTCAAGTCAAATGATTTGAATCCGACCTACCTATGGCATTGTCGTCTAGGCCATATAAATGAGAAACGCATTTCGAAACTCCATCAAGATGAATTTCTGAATTCATTTGATACATGTGAGTCTTGTTTATTGGGAAAGATGACAAAGGCTCCTTTTACTGGACACAGTGAGAGGGCCATCGATTTATTGGGCCTCATACATACTGATGTGTGTGTACCAATGAACACATCTGCCAGAGGGGGTCATTTGTACTTCATTACATTTATAGACGATTTTAGTAGATATGGTTATGTCTATCTAAAGAAACATAAGCCTGAATCTTTTGAAATGTCCAAAGTATTCCAAAATGAAGTGCAAAACCAACTTGGCAAAACAATTAAGGCACTTCGATCTGATCGGGGTGGTGAATATTTGAGCCAAGAGTTCATTGACCATCTTAGGAGTTGCGGGATCATCTCACAACTTACTAGTGCGAGAACACCTCAATGGAATGATGTTTTCGAACGCAGAGGAATCGAACTCTATTAGATATCGTTCGATCTATGATGAGCCAAATAGACCTTCCACCTTCCTTTTGGGGCCATGCCCTAGAAATAGCTGCGTTCACACTAAATCGTGTTCCGTCAAAGGCAGTTGAAAAGACACTATATGAGATATGGATTGGGACGAAACCCAGTTTGTCTTTTCTTAAGATTTGGGGATGTGAGGTTTATGTTAAACAACAAGCCTCTGATAAATTATCATCCAGATCCTCAAAATGCCTTTTTGTGGGGTATCCTAAAGAAATTAAAGAATACTATGTCTACAATCCCACCGATCACAAAGTGTTTGTTATTCGGAATGGTATCTTTTGGAAAAAGACTTTATCTCTAAAAGAACCGGTGGGAGTAAGGTGAACCTCGAAGAAGTTCGAGAGTCATAGGACAATGTAGAACCACAGATGGAAACCGGAGAAGACTCACAACAAGAAGTTGTTGAGCTGCTCAAGTAACACAAGGCCCACGCAGTCAGATAGATCACGGCTACTGCCTCGGAGATATGGATTTCGATTCTTGGATGCCGTGATGTTTTGATCATTGAATAGAATGAGCCAACTACCTATCGAGAGGCCGTGGTGGGGCCAGACTCTGAAAACTGTAAAATTTTTACGAATCCCGTCCCGAGGATCACTCGGGTGCGTTTAAACCAAGGCTAGGGAATCGGATATTACCTTCGAGAGAATTCATTCGCTTCTCGTTCTTCCTTAAACGGGTGGGCTACCTCCTCAATCAACAGAAGACGACTCTTAGAATCGTCTTCCTCTTGGTATCCACACGAACAATCCTCAAACATGGCTACGGCAGTGTGCTAACGCCTCTTGTCCGTTTCTCTCAACTTTTCACTCTAGGGTTTTTCTCGCGGCTTTCTCAATACGCTCGAATAAAACTCCCGTAGGTTTTTCTAAACCCATCGACGTATTATATTCAAAATTAATCCTATTAATTTTGAATTTCGAATTTCAAATATATGGATTAAATAAATATTAATTAAATCTATCTGTTAGATCTAATGTAACGTATTTATTTAGTCCGATTAAAACCAGATCTGAAATTCAAATTTTGAATTTGAATTAAAAATATATTAATTAAATCTATATGATAGATTTAATCTAATGTATTTATTTAATTCAAATTAAAAGCCTTCGATTTAATTTATCTCTATAAATTAAATCGAGAAATGATATCCATCTATTTAATTAAATATGAGATACTATATCTCAATTTAATATTAAACAGATATACGATATCTTTATTTGAAATTAAATGAGATACAATATCTCTACTTGTTTAAGATATTTAATTTATCAAATAAATTAAATACAAAACAAATATTATATATAATAATATTATAATCTCCATTAATAATATTAATATATATACATTAATTTCAATTTAATACACACACACACACACACACACACACACACACACACACACATATATTTATCCTAGATTAAATTCAGTATTCATTTAATCTCAGATTAATCTGAGATTCAATGAATCTGGACACTTTTGCTCGCGTTGGATTATTCTTGTGCGCAACCCTGCAGGCCCATATGAGATTGACAATGGGCCAACACTGTATCAGCCCACAAGTCACAACCGGCCTCTAGCAAGACATTGTGACTACCCAATTCACATGGGAATCGATGACACGATACAACCTATGGTACAACCATGTAACGTTCCTTTTGTCACGCGATAATTCGAGTCAAGGATGAGGCATGAATAATGTCAACTTCCTTTCTTGACCATTACTTTCTCAATTCTCGAGTAGTCTAATAAGTGAAATGGAAACTCCTTTCCATCACAGTATGGCCATACATTTCTTAGACTCTCTCATCGAGGGGCCCAGTATTATCTCTCTACAAATGTGAGGGACAAACTCTATCTTGACCATTCACATTCCTCCGCATGAAAACCACTGATCGCGATCCCAGCCTTTATCATCACGCGGTCAAAGGTGACTTTTGACTAGGTCAAAGACCAATGACTCATCATGTAGAAATCCATGATGATCTCAGTCAAAGGGCGTAGTGACGCGGTTATACATGAGATAAGCTTATGACTTAATCCATGTAGCTTTCTCATAGTGGGTCGGTCCAAAGCACCTTGTACTCTTACAAGTGCCCATGACTTTGATTGTATCTCCATACCTCATCAAAGTCATATCGGTCTTACCTCATCTTCGCTCTTGCGTAGATGACCAGGACCGGACATTTAGGATATCATCTATAAGATATATCCAGGGATACAGTTATCACTATAAACATGCGAATGAAGTGATAACTTAATGGAGAACAATGACTTGCCCTAGGGCATAATTTCCAACAGACTCCCACTTGCACTAGGCACAATCATTAATTACTCTAATTCTCATTGCCCTAACATGACACTCATGTTTTGCTTGTGCAAGCGGCTTAGTAAGAGGATCAACTACATTGTCTTCTCCTGGTATTTTGCATTGCATTTTTTTGCATTACCTCTTTTATTGATTTCTCTGATAAGATGAAATCACCTGAGTACATGCCTGGTCCTTTGATGTGACCTAGGTTCCTTGGTCTGTGCAATAGCACTGCTATTGTCACAGAACAAGTCTATTAGATTTGAGATGGTTGGAACCAGCCCAAGTTCATAAATGAACTTTCTAATCCAAAAGGCCTCTAATTTGCATCCTATCTTGCTCTATACTCAAACCGGCTTCTATATTGTAAAATCAGCTACGGTGCTCGCTAGAGCTCTTCTAGCTTATTGCACTACCATTCAACCGAACACATATCCCGATTGCGATCTTAGATCATCTTGGTCAATTTGGAAACTCGCATCGTGTAACCGGTTACACAGCTCATCTTCCAAGCCACCATATACTAAGAATGAGTCCTTAGTCCTTCTTAAGTACTTAAGGATATTCTTGACAAGAATTCAGTGACCCTCACCGGGATCTTGTTGATATCTCATGGTCATACTCAAGGCAAATGACACATTCGGTCAAGTACATAACATGGCATACATGATAGACCCAATGGCGGAGACATATGGAATCTTACTCATGCGGTCTCTTTGATCTTGCGTACTAGGACACAGATCCTTACTGAGATGAATGCCATGAGACATGGGTATGTTACCCTTTTTAGATTCCCTCGCATCTTTTGAACCTATGTAGTATCTTGTCTATATACGTGCGCTGACTTAGGCCTATTAGCCTCTTGGAACTATCTCTATAGATCCTTATCCCTAGGATATAAGTGGCTTCGCCTAAATCTTTCATTGAGAAAGACTTTCCTAACAAAGACTTGACACTCTGCAAGGTAGGAATGTCATTCCCAATGAGTAGGATGCCATCAACGTAAAGCACTAGAAATACAACTGTGCTCCCACTAACCTCTTGTAAACCCAAGGTTCATCCATGTTTTGAATGAATCAAAACTCTTTGACTACTTCATCAAAACGATGATTCCAGCTCCGAGATGCCTGCTTTAATCCATAAATGGGTATTTGAAGCTTAGATACTTTACCAGAGTCCTCTGGAAGCACAAAACCCTCAGGTTGTGTCATGTACACATCCTCGCTTTCCGTTAAGGAAGGCTGTTTTGACGTCCATCTGCCATATCTCATAGTCATAATATGATGTAATGGCAAGAAGGATTCGATTGATTTGGCCATTGCAACTGGGAAAAGGTTTCATCATAGTCAACACCATGAGTTTGTGTGAATCCTTTTGCAACCAGTAGATGCCTTGAAGACATTTACCTTGCCATCCATGTCCGTTTTCTCTTTGAAAACCCACTTGCACCCAATGATTTTTAAACCTTCAGGTGGATCGACTAAGGTCCATACCTTATTGTCGTATATGGATTGCATTTCAGACTTCATGGCATCAAGCCATTTTTCAGAGTCTGGCCCCACCACGGCCTCTCAATAGGTAGTTGGCTCATTCGTTCAATGAGCAAAACATCACGGCATCCGAATCGAAGTCTATATCTCCGAGGTCGTAGCCGTGATCTATCGGACCTTCGTGGGCCTTGTGTGTTTGAGCAGGCTCAACAACTTCTTGTTGTGAGTCTTCTCCGGTTTCCATCTGTGGTTCTATATTGTCCTGTGACTCTCAAACTCACTGGTTCTTTTAGAGATAAACTCTTTTTCCACAAAGATACCATTCCGAATAACAAACACTTTGTGATCGGTGGGATTGTAGACATAGTATCCTTTAGTTTCCTTAGGATACCCCACAAAAAGGCATTTTGAGGATCTGGATGATAATTTATCAAAGGCTTGTTGTTTAACATAAACCTCACATCCCTAAATCTTAAGAAATGACAAACTAGGTTTCCTCCCAATCCATATCTCATATGGTGTCTTTTCTACTGCCTTTGATGAAACACGATTTAGTGTGAATGCAGTTGTTTCTAGGACATGGCCCCAAAAGGAAGGTGGAAGATCTGTTTGTCTCATCATAGATCGAACCATATCTAATAAATTTCAATTCCTCTGTTCAGAAACACCATTCCATTAAGGTGTTCCTGGAGGAGTAAGTTGTGAGATGATCCTACAACTCCTAAGATGGTCAATGAACTCTTGGCTCAAATATTCACCACCTCGATCATATCGAAGTGCCTTAATTGTTTTGCGAAATTGGTTTTGCACTTCATTTTGGAATATTTTTGAACATTTCAAAAGATTCAATTTTATATTTGATTAGGTAGATATACCTATATCTACTAAAATCGTCTATAAAAGTAATGGAGTACAAATGACCTCCTCGGCATATGTATTCATTGGTCCACACACATCAGTATGTATGAGGCCCAATAAATCGGTGGCCCTCTCACTGTGCCCAGTGAAAGGTATCTTTGTCATCTTTCCCAATAAACAAGATCCACATGTATCAAATGATTTCAGAAATCCATCTTGCTGGAGTTTCGAAATGCGTTTCTCATTTATGTGGCCTAGACGACAATGCCATAGGTAGGTCGGATTCAAGTCTTTTCACTTGATCCTTTTAGTACTTATGTCATAGATGTGTCCATTCAATTTTCTCTTTGTCCTTGAGATCCTACACATTTATACAAATGTGAGAACCACATGCGGTATCTAATGCCAATTATGAGGAAGTAGAAAAGTGAATATCTACGATATAGATACCTGAAGTGATAGCCCCGCCATCCTTCTTGTTCTTTTCAGATCTTCGAGGTAGAGTTTGCAATTCTTCTTCCAATGAGCGATTTCATTGCGGAAGAAACAAACCCCATCCTTCGGAGGTTTTGCCTTCTTGGCTTTTGGTTTCGTACCCCTTCCTTTACGAACGAACAAAACAAGATCTTTGGACCTCTTCTTAAGGCTCAGCTCAGCAGTTTTGAGCATCTCATGCAATTCAGAAATTGATTTCTCCATGTTGTTCATATTATAGTTCATGACAAACTGGTCATAACTATCAGGGAGTAAGTTCAAGATCAAGTCTGTAACTAACTCCTGGCTCATGGGAAATCCAAGCCTCGCAAGGTGATCAATGTAGCCTTTCATTTTCAACAAATGAGGACTAACTGATTCACCTTCAGCCATCTTGCAAGAAAATAAGGCCTTTGTGGTCTCATACCTCCCTTGCCTTGCCTGTTGCTGGAACATTTCCATGAGATGATCAATCATCTCAGAGGCCTCTACATGTTCGAGATCTCTTTCAAGGTTTGGAACCATAGTGGCAGGCATCAGGCATCTGCATCCACAGAGTCATCCTTATGCTTCTTATAAGCATCAGTCTGAACTCTTGGATCGTAGAGTCTTGGCGGCTCGTCGGGAATAGGTTGAACGATGAGATACTCATTTCTTTCGTGTTTAGGATCAACGCTTAAGTTCCCAAACATGTCAAGAAAGTTTGTCTCATCGAGTTCGTCCTTCTCAAGGACTAATTGCATTGATGGTATTACAGTATTGCTAGTCTACATGATTCTACAACTAAAAGATATGCAAAGTTTAATTAATAACCTCCCACTAAATTAATAAACCTCATTATAATTAGTGGGCTAAGATCCATATTTGGCTTGATCTTAAGTCCGCTTTGGCGGGACGCTTTAAAATCAAGTTATTTAGGTAGGCAACGACTTTGCCAATTACATCACATGTAATTCTTAGATCTTTATGGGATTCGATCATCATATGACCTAGCATGTTTAATCCCATCCAATGCCTTGAGATCCAAAACCGTTTTGATGATCTCAATTAAGTCAAGACAATAATGAATATAGAGTATCACCTTTACTCTCTCTTGCCTCACCAAGATAACTCAAATGCATCCACTTTGGTGGAACATACAAATCGGTGATCTAGGTTTTGACAAGCATTCATTTATTGACGGCATTGTGACTTAAGATTGTATTTAGAGGGTATTTTTGATATTAACTAATTAATCTTATTAATTCTACATATATGAATGCAATCTTTATTGTATATCATATAATATCTAAATTAATTATGCTATGATCACATCAAACCTAATTAAGAAAAACTCGTGACACAACATGGCTCATCTAACCTAGAGTCCTCTCAAGCCAATGAGGGGACTTCTCTAAATAATAAAAGAAAATACATATAGAGAAACCTCATTTAACATTCGAAGGGAGTGAGATGAGAAGAGAATATCCATCTAGATTATTTAGAGAGAGGCATGGCTCATGAGTGCCATATTTAAATTACAACACTTGTAAAATCTCTAGAGCCATGTTGTTCACCATATCCAAACAACACTTTGAAAGGTAAATTAATATATATATTAATTCATGATTAAAATTTTCTAATTTTATATTATATTATATAATACATATATAATATATCATGATTTAATTACTCGCGTTTAACAATCGGCCGGTCCTACGAGCGGTCCCCAAAGCGTTATTGAACATGACCTTCACGTGGACGGAAGAATTCATTCTTGACTCGTTGATTTGAACATCGAACGTGATCAAGTCTCGCGACCATTGTTAAATCTACGGGACAGCTCAGAAAAATAAAGTTCAAGAACAAAAACCTAACGTCCCGAATGTCATTCTTTCATCCGACGTCATGAACGTCTGAATCGTCACCGATGTCCCACGCGCAATCAGCGTTTGAACCATTCAGAACATGATCAACGCGACTAGATACAAATGACGTCTCCGAACATGATTGTGTTTCCAAACTTTTTTGAAACGTGACCAAGATCCACGCGTCACCAATGTCCGAGCATGATCGAAAATTCTGAACGATTCAGAACATCTTTGATCTGAGCGAACGTGGCAGTCGATTCCGACCATTGTTCGATCTGAACAATTCAGATGTGGCCGTGAATCTGAACGATTCAAACCCTAACGCATTTTAAAGCATACAAGATTCAATTTCTTGCATACAAAGATTCAGTTTCTTGCATATATATATCGAGACATATATATAATAAAACACAAGAAAGCCTAATTTAAACGCAAGTTGAGTTGGCTTTAATGCCACTGTTGGGATCTGTACAACGCAGCGGATTAAAATTTTTACGAATCTCGTCCCGAGGATCACGCAGGTGCGTTTAAACTAAGGCTAGGGAATCCAGATATTACCTTTGGAGAATTCGTCCGCATCTCGTTCTTCCTTAAACGGGTGGGCTACCTCCTCGATCGCGAAGACGACTCTTAGAATCATCTTCCTCTCGGTATCCATACGAACAATCCTCGAACACGGCTACGGCGTGCGCGCTCTTGTGCGTTTCTCTCAACTTTTCACTCTAGGGTTTTTCTTGCGGCTTTTTCGAATACGCTCGAATAAAACTCCCGTAGGTTTTTCTAAACCCATCGGCGTATTATATTCAAAATTAATCCTATTAATTTTGAATTTCAAATTTCAAATATGGATTAAAAATACATTAATTAAATCTATCGGTCAGATTTAATGTAACGTATTTCATACGAGTAAAATACTCACCGATAGTTGAGCTACCTTGTCGAAGAGTGAAAATCTCCTCTTGCAGATCAGCGATACGGAAGAGGTCCAACTGAGAAAATCGCGATCGCAGATCAGTCCAGATTTCAATCGCAGAGTCAAACCACAAAATACTCTTAGCAATTGTAGGAGAAAGAGAATGAGTTAGCCAACCTTGAACCAGATTGTTACAGTGTTCCCATGCCGGAAAGTTAGGATCGGTCAACGGTGGAGGAATAACTGAGCCATCAATGAACCGTAGCTTGTTCTTTGAGAGGAGGGCTGATCACATAGACCTAGACCACCAATGGTAATTGTTGTCGTCGAGAGGGGAGTAACGAGGGCCAGAGCTGGGTTCTCATTTGGGTGAATGTAAAACGGTGATGACGGATCCATCACCGGAAGAGGAATGTCGGAGACGACGAAGGAGAAGTGTGGGAGGATGGTTGATCGAAGTGGTGGCCAATGCCGGAGAATCGGCGAGGATGAAGGTCGATTTGGTGAGGGCGAGTGAACAAGGAGCTATCGACTCAAGAGATGGAAAAGTCAATTGACGGGACAAAGTACGGTTGTTGGTCAATTTCCTTATGATAAGTGAACCAGTCGAACAAGTAATAAAGTGTAAGTAGAGTATCGTCCCACGTAGACCGAGAAGCCGGAAGTGCTGCTCGATTGTTATGATAGTTGTGCAGATAGAAAGTAAATATGATTGGTTTGAGAGGTTTTTGTCATTATGCTATTAAACGAAGTAAACGAGTATCGTGGTGGCAAGAAGATATCGGTAAGAAGTTAGGCTGAACTTGGAATCACCCTTAAGTATCTCAATCCCCCAGTTGCTTTACTCATTGCATAGCATCTATACTTGCACAACTTCCACAATGTTACAAAGCATAACTACTAACTACAATGCTATTCGGTTAACCCACCGCTATAGTCTATCGAAGCTTTCGTGTCTGATACTTCTAATGCTAACTTTACTCCTTCTATATGCCTATGACAATTTTCTAGTTAGTTCAACACTACAGAACAGGGTGTATTGGTTATGAGCGGTAGACCCATTCCTGAAGCCTATAATAATAGGTCAAGCCTTGCACCAACTTGCCTAGCAATCATCAAGTTTCTCGGAGGTCTAACCTTGACTTCTTGCCAAGCGAGGCCACAACTCTTGCCCTTAGCTTCACGCTAATCAACAAGGTAATTAAATCAGCGATAAACAAACTGAATTTATTGAATTATGAACTTGCAACTGGGTTCATTCAAAACTTAAAGGTTCATCCTCGTTCAGACTTAGGAAATTTAGTTCATGACTGATGAGGGACACACTAAACAGACAACAGCAAAATGACCCATGATCAAAAGATTAAAGTAAAAGAAAACATAAAGCTTGATGAAGTTCCGACGGCGTGGAAGTAGCCTTGTCACGTCACTACCCCATGTCTTCTTCTCTCTACCTCACTAAAAGGAAGGATGCTAGGTTCTCTTGGAGTCCTCGTGCCTCGTGAGATCTCTCTCTCTTCTTTCGAGTCTGACTGAATGTGAAATCTTGTTTTGGCTTTGCGCGACTCTCCTTTAGGGTTGGCTTACTATTTCCTTATATACTTAGGTTTTCTTGCGGCGCAAGTTCTGTGAGCTAGGCTTTCTAATTCTGTCAAGATCCATCATATCTTCGGATCGCAATAGATTGATTCTCGGCTGATCTGCGGGATTCTTCAAATCTTTTAGTTTCGATCCTCCGCATCTTCTATTCCGTTACGTCAGCAATCTACCTGTCTTTTCTCGACCTTCAAAATTATTTCCTAAAACAATCTTGACAAAAGATTAGAAAATATGCCGCATAGCATTGCGTCGTTTACTTTGCTATAGCTTCTGTGATGCCTTGTATTGCGCTTTGTTATGCCCAGAATGCTATAGCATAGTATCAGTTTTGCTATACGTTCTTCCCATAAAACCTTGTACTTTGTTCTTCTTTTAGCACATGTTTAGGATGTATTTGGTTTTTATCCTTGAGTTCCCTATATTCATGAATTAATGCCTTTTCAATTAGATTGATTACAATTAAGTCCGTAATTATCATACAATTCGGTCATAAAATATAGGAAAACATGGCATAAATTGTACTCATCAACAAATCACGGGAAAGAGGAAAAGAGATTGGGGAGAGAGAAAAGAAAGAAAAAAAATTGGGTGGCTCTAGATACCATGTGACGAGAATATTTGGGAAAATAATTCCTTGAATATTATTGATAAGCAATGTGCTTTATATACAAGATGAATGTGCAAGGAGCAATACAATTACATAACAAACTATACAATTACTTAACAAACTATATATCAATAACTAACGAATAATAATCTAATTAACTAATTACAATTTCACTATGTAACACATCGTCACCATGGATCCCAACTACGAAACAAAATAGGAAAAAACAAAGAAAGTCAAAAATTGCAAAATGATCTTCGAAGAGATTGTGGAAAAAGCTAAATCTTCAACCAGCAGCCGAGCTCTGTCGAGATTAAGAGAACTGTGAACTAAGAAGAGCTCAACGCCGATATGTGTCTCCGATTCGGAAGCGTCACTCGCCAACGTTGTTGACTTCGGTGAATTACGGAACAAAATGATACCGACTTCGTATGGATTTGAAAGAGAAACGGTGGAAATTCAAAGATTTTGAAAGCGAAATTCAATTTTCAAGGCACGCTAAAAGAGAACATTCACTATTCACTTTTTAGATTGCATAATTTTTATAAAAGTTCTAAAAACTCACCTTTTAGACTGGATATTATTAATATTCGGTCTCAAAAGTAATAAATGTTTTATTATTTTTTTTCTCTTTTAGACAGGATATTCTTAACTATGAGTCTTAAAAGTTCACCTTTTAGACTGGATATTATTAACATCCGGTCTTAAAAGTGATAAATTGTTGTATTATTTTCTTTTCTTTTAAACCGGTTATTATTAACGACGGGTCTTAAAAACTTCATATTTTAGACCCGTTGTTAATAAGAACCTAGGTCTAAAAGTTCTTTATATTTATGAAACTTTCACCGGTCATAATTTTTAGACTGGTCCTCTATAATCCGGTCTTAAAAGTTCTCTATATTTACAAAAGCGCCATAGGTCATATTCTTAGCCCTTATTTACTATAATCTGGTCTAAAAAGTTCTTTATATTGATGGGGGCTTTTTTTTAGCCTTCGGATTCACAATCAAAAATTAACCAAGGATTACGTATAGGCAAACCTGGGATCGTTTTCTCTTCTCGATGAGCCTTTTATTGAATCTAAGTAATCGAATGCCATGCAAATGCAATAAAAATAAGGGGAAAATTGGTTTTGGCTTTTCAAATTAATAAACTAAAATAAGAATACAATTAAATTAAATGTTAACTATTATTGTCTTTGGTATTTTTTTATAAAATGGAATGGAGTAGGAAAGTGGGTATGAAAATGAAAATATGAATGATGGTGCTCTTTGTGATGAAGAAATAACTATCATTGCTTAAAAAGATTATGAGAGTTAAAATTCATCTAGTCTAATATTCCCAATTATTAGTAGCTCCTACAACTAGCTAATTACTACCACTTGAGATATTGTTTAAAATCACTTAATATGTCATTAGAATTGGAATAATGCAATATGAATATTCTTAAATTTGAGTGTTGACCAGCCCCCTCAAGGTACAAATCAACCACATTAACTAGAAAAGACCACGCTAATCAACATAGCTTCATTGCAACCACAAAGAAATACAAAACACATATAATCTTCACACCACAAGATCCAATCTCAACAACAAAGATTAATCCAATAAAGGCAATTACCATCAACCTCGGTTCTAGAATCATATACAATAATTCCTCTCGTTTCTAGCTCATCCGTGGCACTCTCCCTTCCTCTCTTAGGTCTATTCTCATTGAAGAAGGTGCAAGTAATGACCTAAACTTTCCCAAAATGTAGTAGTTTCACACAACTTGAGGGACTAAACTGAAACTTTTACAACTTGAGCCTAAACTTCCATTTTCAAATTTGATCCAATTTCCTCAAGCACATACAACTTAAACCAATCAAACCAACATCAAATCTTCCTAAAAAATAATGAATAAGAGTAATTATAATAATTATGACAATTTTACCCTTTTTAACACGTTTTCATGTAATCATTTATTAATCCAAATTAATCATAAATAATGTATTTTTGGCCTAATTAATATGATTAAATCCCAAATTAATCATGAAATAACACAACAAAATATGATTCGATCTTATATTTATGAAGCGCCACTAAATCATACTTTTTAGACTCGATCCTCTATAACGGTCCAAATGTGGCGGCCTAAAAGACCTTTTTTTTTATAGTAGTGAATCTCAAAAAAGACAACTTGAGCTTAATATCTCTTTGCGATTATAAATATTCAAAACACTTTTATGATTTTTATGAAGATGGAATATTACCTAGAGGGGGTGAATAGGTGATTACAAAAATTCTTTCCCTAAGTAATCAAGAACATAAAAGACAGAGACAGGGAGAAGAACAGAAAGACACAAGAGATTATCTTGGTTTGGTCTAACTCTTCGACCTACATCCAGTCCCAAGAACACCTGAGATTTCCACTATCTTTCAAAGACAATTACAATTACACACTGTACTCGGATGATCCTCTCACTAGGACTCACTCCCCTTGCAAGTTGTAATCGTACACCCACACTTAAGGTTCCACAACCTTAAGATCTAAACAACTAAGCAGATAATCAAATAGTGTTTAACTCCTCACTGAGTAAATAGATAATAATCATTGAAGTACAAGGAAATATCTGTAGATATTAATGAAACAGATGAAACAGTAGATTACAATAAGTTCGAATTGAATGCGCAGAGTTTCGGTAGTTGGAGGAATTGAATGTGGTGAGCTTTTATAGTGTCTTCCATTAATGTTGTTGTGAAGCTTTGAATGTAGCCTTTGAGTCTCTTTAAAACTTCTATTAGGCATAGATCGATCTCGTTAGTGCAATCGATCGTTGCTTCATTAAATACATTCGTCGTCGATTATACTTGTGAAGAGGGTGACTCTTAATGATATCCAGAATAAGTATGCCTCGAAGTGATGTTTTTGTCACGCCACAAGTATTAGTTCCAATTGTTGGCTCTATTTTTGAGACGCATTTAATGCTACCGACATGACGAACGGCTTTTTGGCTAATCTTAATTTGAACAACATTAATCCACGCAAATCACCTGAGAGATAACTAGAAAACAATTTAAATGAGATTTAAATATAGATATGAATGATAACTCAAATTAATTTCTTCATGATTTCATGATTCGTGCGTTCGATAGACGATGAACCATGCTTGAGTAGATGGTCTTAGTTGCTTGAGCGAGACATGAGAAAATTGCCTTTGCGAAGTGAAAGTTGCTCATGCTCAAGCAATATCGAGCTCATGTCCGAGCACCATGCTTGGGCACTGAATTTCTATTGCTCAAGTAACATCGAATTTTTTGCGATATGAAGAGTTTGTTCTTGGTGCTCGTGCAACATTTATGTTATGCTTGAGCAGGCGCTCGAGTAGACTGAGAACTTGCTTGAGCATTAGTCGACGAGAGGAGAAACAATGAAAAGAAATATGTATGCTCGAGCACCAAATTTACTATGCTCAAGAAGCATGCTCGAGCAACCCTTAGACTTTGCTCGAGAATACCTTAAACTGAGAGCATTTAAGATGGAGGTTTGTGATTACTCAAGCAAGCTGATAGTTCTGCTTGAGCACCATGCTTGGGCAACATAGAAACCTTGCTCGAGAATCAGGCAAACAAATGGAAAGAATGATACTTTAGCGATAGTGTTGAAGAACAGAGACTTACCTCTACTTGGGCACCATGCTTGAGCATTACTTACCTGCTGATTGAGTAGCAGCTTGACAGAGAGTATTCTTCATTATAGCTCGACCATACTCGAGCACAAAGAATGCCTTGCTCAAGAAGAGTTCTGTTAATTACTTAACACACTGTTAGATGGAGTATGCTTGAGTAGAGGCAGACTCCTGCTTGAGAATACTTCTTACTTGAGCAATAATTTCTTAATCAAAACCTTAGTATTTGTTATCATCAAAACACCAAGAACTAACATTTTAAAGTTATTTACTTAGGATTTTCCTTTATATATGTGTGTGTTATTAATAAGGATACTTTGGAGAAAGAATTATAAATTTAAGAGATAAAATGGATCGATATCTTATATTAAAAACCAAATTTAGCCCTCAAACAAACTCTTATATTAAATACAAGATGGAAGTAATTTTTTTTTTTGTTAAAACAAGAGGTAGTACATTTTAATTCCATCACTTTGCTTATTAAAATATATCTTTTTTATTTTGTACTTTGTGCCAAATTACATGTCATGTACTCGTCATACCAGACCTAATTATAACATATTATAGCTTATAAGCGCAGAGACTAATAATATCTATAGCTCATGAAACCTTATAAATCCAATAAAAAAAATTAAAGAGACCTAATTAATTTTGACTTTCACTATTAAGTTTTCAATACATACTTTACGTATATACCACGTGTCTTATTTATACATTCTTTTTAACTAAATCACACATATTAAAGAGAAAGGTAGTTAACTCAATGATTATTGTTAGCTCTTGTGTTTTTGATGATTACAATTCTCAAAGTTGTGAAATTAAATAAGAAAGAACATGGCAAATGAATTCAATAAGTATGTCTTCGGGATGTTACTCGAGCAAAGGATAATGTTTGCTCGAGCAACATCGTGAGCAAAGCATATTGGAAGCAATACGATAGAACTTTGCTCGAGCGAGACCATATGGTCTTGCTCGAGCAACATCAAGCTAGGCTGATCAAAACATCTTCGAAAGCATGCTTGTCCGGAAAGGTAAAAGCATGCTCGAGCACTTTACTCAAGCAAGCTTGAAAGATTGCTCGAGCAACATCGAGCAACTTTGTGTATTTTGCCTTGGCGATATCTTTACTCGAGCATGAAAAAGTGCTGCTCAAGCGGCAAAGATGCTCCAAAGAAGCCCAAAATCTTTGCTCGAGCAAGGCCAAGCAACGAGGCACTTCTTTCGTTTAAAAAGGGTGGCTGAGAGCATGGTTTAACTCATGCTCGAGCAAGCTGGAAAGCATGCTCAACAAAGGATGATCCTTTCACTCTCGGACTCACTCTCTCTTACAAGTTGTAATTGATACACCTACACTTAAGGTTCCTTAACCTTAAGATTTAATATTTGAATGAGATGAATAAGTGTTTAATAACTCCTCACGAGTAGATAACAAATGAACACTAAAGTACTAAATCGATCATCACACTCTCTATCGAAAAACTATATAATCATTGTGAAAACAAAGAGTATATGAGTTGAGCGTTGGATTCATAATGTTGGCATTTCGTCATTGCGAGCTCTAGTCTCTAACCCCTTCTATCTTGAAGGCTTCTCCTTTTATAGTTGATGTAGAGTATTCGACCGTTTGAGCAATTCTTCCAGATTTTGACTATGACCGTTGAAAGCGTATATGACCGTTGGAAAATATTACCATTGGAATATTACCGTTGGGATATTCAAGTCATAGCATTGAAGCCGATGAACAAGTTGAGCATTTTAATTTATTAAAGAACATTATAGATGAGTAATCAACTTCGTTTCTTCAAGTTCTCGTCTTCTCGCCATTTGTGAATGTCGTAGCAAACTTCATCAAACTATTCAATTTCAAAATGTTTCGACAAATTTTGGCTTAATCGAAGTTTAATGTTAATTCTCCATATGATCATCTGAAACTCATTAGCAAATAGGTTAAAAGCATTTAAGAATAGTAATGAGTGAAGATATGGAGTAATGAAATCACAAGCATTGATTTTCAGTATACGCAGACAGTGATTTTCAAATATGGTAAAGTTAACTTTGAGTTAAAATGATGTTAACTTGATATAAGAAGTTAACTTGATATATGATCAGAAAGTTAACTTGATGTATGGAGAAAGTTAAACCCGATAAGCGTAAAAGGAATAATACACTTACTATAAGACAAAGTTAACTTGTAATAAAAAGTTAACTTGATAGTTGCAAGTCAAACACGATATGAACTTGAAATTTTCAAAGAGAAAGTTAACTTGAAATAACAAGTTAACTTGAAATTGGCTTTTCAATTCATTCAAATTCATTCAAGGAGAAAGTTAACTTGAAATAAGAAGTTAACTTGATATTGGGTTTTAACGTTCAAAGAGAAAGTTAACTTGAAATAAGAAGTTAACTTGATCTCGATATTAGCTTTTCAATTCAAGAGAAAGTTAACTTGAAATAAGAAGTTAACTTGATATGTTAAAAACTCAAAAATTAACTTGAAATAAAAAGTTAACTTGATATTGATATTAGCTTTTCAATTCAAGAGAAAGTTAACTTGAAATAAGAAGTTAACTTGACAAGTCAAAAACGATAACTTAGTTTAAAGAGAAAGTTAACTTGAAATAAGAAGTTAACTTGATATTGCCTTTTCAAGTTCAAAGAGAAAGTTAACTTGAAATAAGAAGTTAACTTGATCTTTAAGTTCAAAGAGAAAGTTAACTTGAAATAACAAGTTAACTTGATATCGGCTTGCAAGTCAAAAACGATAACTTCAAGTTCCTAAGTTTGAAAGGAAAGTTTACTTGAAATAAGAAGTTAACTTGATATTGCCTTTTCAAGTTTTTAAGTTCAAAGAGAAAGTTAACTTGAAATAACAATTTAACTTGATATCGGATTGCAAGTCAAAACGATAACTTCAAGTTCTTAAGTTTAAAAGCAAAAGTTAACTTGAAATATCAAGTTAACTTGATATAGCCGACTTCAAGTCTTGAAACAAAGTTAACTTGAAATATCAAGTTAACTTGATATAACCTTACAAGTCAAAATCGATATGCTCTTGAAAGAATAGAGAACACATTACCTTGAGTCATTATATCTTTAAACTTCAAGTTAAAAACGATGAAACATATAGTTCAAAAATATTGGGCACAAATAACTTGATGCAAACTATAATTAACTTGAAATCAAAGTTTTATTCAAAAAACTTATTCAAGCACTTTAACTTGGGGATTCTTTTGCATATCGAAAAGTTACTTTTAAAAAACAGAACATTCACAATGAATTTACCTTGAGATTAATTATAATTGTTATCATCAAAACAAGGGAACTAACACTAGGTTGGCCACCGCACTTCTCATCTTGAGATAAAATATCATTGAAGTCCCCAAGACACATCCATGAAGCCCTGATATTGGTGCCAATTCTACAAACCTCTTGCTAGCATAACATTCTCTCATCCTCACAAGGAGGACCATAGATGAAGGTAATATAAGATGGAGTTGAGAAAGCCTCAGCCATCACACTGGTATGAATAATATTAGAAGACGAGTATAGAATGTTAACCGTAATAGCATCAGACCACCATAAAGCCAGGCCGCCACCTAATCCCACCGAATTCACTATCCACTCTTCATCAAAACCACATCTACGCCTCACCTTCCTTACGACACTCGCCTTCTGCTTAGTCTCCATTAAGAACACTAAGTAGGGTTTTCTTCAGAAACATTCTTCCTTCAAATTTCTGACTGTCAAGGCAACCCCTAAACCTTGACAGTTCTAAGCTAATAGATTTATGGCGAACTGGTGGTTGGTCCCATCAAACCACCGGCGTTTGGCAAAGAGGCATCCAGCTCCATATCCTTATCACAACCTGCAGACAACCAGCTCTCAAAGAAATCAATCTCTATCGGAGTAGTCGAGATACTAGACGGACCCTGATGAGCTGTGCTTCTTCCTTAACGAAGATACTTTTTAACTGAACGAACAGTCTTCCTACACTCACTATAAACCTTCACCACCTTACTACTACCAGGCACTGCTTCCACAACAGGCTCCAGAAACAACCTCCGACACCTTTTCCGCTCAGCCGACTTAGAGTCCTCCTCCAAAGGGCGTTTAAGGTGAATACCTTTCAAACAAACTGACATAGCTGATATTGGCGAAAGAATATTTGAAGGGATGATGGAATTATTTTTCAGCTCATCATCACTAGGATACTCAACAAAATAAGGATTAGCAGAGTCACGATTAGATACATCAACATTCTTAAAGATAATCGATTTTGAGTCCTCAAAATGTGTCTCCTCAATAGGCCTGCACGAAACAGCCACCCTAGCTGGACCAAGAATAATAAGAGGGACAACTAGCCTTTCAACAGCTAATTCTGATTGAAGCACCGCAACTGAATCTAGCCCACTCACTCCCTCTCCATGTGCAGGCCCAACACCACAAGAGATTACTTACATATTACTTCCTGAACCAATCATCAAATCCGCACAAGAGGCCCAGTCCTTTTAAATCTTCAAACCCATTTAATTCTTCAAACCTATTTGAGTCCAAATGCCCTTGCAAAGAGTAAACTGATCCACCCACCTGTAGGCCCCAAGACCCTGGCCCAACCTGCATCCCTTTGGAACTCTCGTGGACCCACCTACTTTGCTCACCTCAGCACCCTCAATATATGTCTCCATCAACAAAGCAACTTTCGACATTAACTGAACCAGAGGCCTCGATTCGCGCACAGGAGAGCAGACCTTGTCAGTAACCCTAGAGCCATATTCGACCGTTACTCTGGATGGTCGCCGGAGATCCACCACGTCCGCTGGAGTCGACACGACCGCCGCCAAGGAAATCTGTCGAGTCGGAGAAGATACGCTAGGATCCAAAAAACAAGAAGAGTACGACTTACCATTATGCAGCCCCATGACCTCCGAGCCTACTCCTCATCTCGGGCGTGATGATAGGATCACCATTAGCAAGGAACGAGACCTCGTTCCATCCTTGTTGACAAACCACCAGGTCCTCTTCCACGGTGCACAGACCCGAGGTGCATAGCCAGCTCCCATACTCCTGATCATCATCCCCATCTCTTCCTTTACCTGAGCCTTCCTTACATACCCGACCATTGTGACCAATTCGACCGCATGTGTAACAAAAATTTTGGAGGTGTTCATACTTCACCGAAACCCAAGCTGGCTCCTTCTCCTTTCTCGGAACCCAAAAACCAGAGATCAAGGGCTCCTCCAAATGAATCAGAGATTGAACTCTGATAAAGCTACGACCAAGCTTCCCACTAACCATAGGTTTCTCAAACATTACTGCCTCCCGCACTGAATCACCCAGAATTCTTGCATTATAATTATCAAAAGCTACTACAGGAAGACCATGGAATTGCACCCAGAATGGTGCCTTCTTGAAACTCACATCCTTAAGAACCATTGAATCCTCCCAAGCCTGAAGATTGAGAAGGAAACCTTGAATCGACCAGGGTCTTCCTTTAAGAATGCGCCCATACTCGTTGATATCCTTAAAACGAAAGAGGAAGATGAGTTTACTGCAATCTAGCCCAGCACCTCCATATCCTCCTTTAATTGCCATCCCTTCTTAATTATTGAGATGACAGTAGGAATGTTTAGGTTTTTACTCGTGTGAATCATCCCAACTACGGAGCGGCTATGGTTCTCAACCTTGTTATTCAAATCTAAGATCACCTATTTCGACTTCCTTGAATAGCTGATGTCCCCCACCTCCATGTCGCCAACTACAAGGAGACAAGAGAGAGGAGAGGCAGATAAAGAAGGACCAGAACCAGGTTCACCAGGAACCAACGAGACCCTCACGGAGAGAGAAGAGAGCTCTCACAAGGGAGTTGAGAAGTGAGAAATAATAATGTTACTACATATTGTTAATATAACTGACGTAGATGATAATTAATTTCTATGTCTATTACTTAAGTAACTAATGACCGTTGTGTAGTTATCTCTTTTTTAAAGGCCTACGAATTTATGCCAATGGACGGCCAACTCACCTTATGCGACGATAGGGTCCACGCGGGCATGGAGAACGCAGAAGGGGCTTCCTCGATCGAATCAAAAACCTAAACAAACGTGTATCAAAATAAGTAAATAACCTAAAAACAAGCAAAGAATATGAATGGTGGGAGTAATGTTCTTTATCGAATAAGAGACACACGGTCCCACAAACAAGGAATTGTTGTATGATGGAACTAAAAGCCAATGAGTTGCTTCCATATAGTGTGGATCGATATGGAACCAAGGCCCACATATCATACATGAAGATTGAACCCAAAATCCATTGTTTTTTACCTATTGAATGGAATGATATAAATTAAGAGAACTTTTTTTTGCATAATAAAGGCAAGCCGAAGCTTGATAATATGAAATAGGAACTAGATACAAGACTCTAGCCCCTAGTACAAAAATAGACAAATACTAGGAGTGGGCGGATCGCTGATCCTTCAAAACCATATCCAGGCATCCTTTCGGGATTGTTGGAATCATAACCAAATCAGCACCAATGACAACACCGTGGCCTTCCTTGGCCATGTAATCAAGACAAGAGATATTTTCTCTCACGCAAGACGATGAAGCTCCACGACCCGGTCTCGTGAGCAAGGTCTCTAGTCTCCCCAATAATTTTTTTAAGAGGATGATCGCTGGGGCAATCTCTCATAAGGATATTGACAAAAAAGCATCAAGAGAATCAGAGTATATGACGATTCTATGTAACCCCATCCAGAGACCAATCTGCAACCCAGTCATTATAGCATAAATTTCAGTTTCAATGATTAAAGAAGGCCAAGGGGTTTGTAAAACCCATCGGCCATTCCCCTTGAGTATTTGTTAGTACTCCCGCACGCAGCTTGGTGTTGTTGAAGCACCGATCCATCCACGTCAATGCGAACCGTGTTCTCAGGAGGGGGTGTCCAGGATTTCTCCTCTATCTTGTCCAGTTGGAAAATATGGTGCTTCAGCTTTTGATTCTCTCCATTTTCCATGAGAAGGTAGCTGCACCGGTGTAACATCTCCCTTATTTCTGTGCTCTCTCCCTAAAATACAAATTGACATCCGGTTGTCCAAAGAATCCAACACCCAGGCTCAAGATTCTTGCCCATGAGAAGTCCCCAAATCTTCCTTTGCCTGGGTTGTGTCCGGTATTCAGTTAAGAGCTTAAGCCAAACCCGCAAGCCGCCAGAAAAACCGAGAGAAATAGTTAGGTTTTAAAATAAGTTTCCATAAATTTCTAGCTCGCTCACAATCTCGAATTATGCGGATCACACTTTCCTCATTATTACATTGAAAAGGACAACCATTATCGTTGGTAATGCCCCTCTTGGCCCGAAGAGAGTTGGTGACAAGTATCTCGTGGCCTACTTGCCACATAAAATATTTGACTTTTTCCGGAAGTTTCCATTTCCACACTTGAGCCCAGAAGTTATTAGTGCTTGCTCCTTCGTCGTCGAAAGAAACAAGAAGAGGGTGATTTTACAGAGAAACCCCCATCCTTACCGCTCTCCGGAGTAAAACAATCCGCGAGAATTATTGGAGGGTGGGTTCGATTGTAAAATGATGTTTATAATATCCGGAGGTAAAACTCCAAGCCATCTATGATAGTCCCACCGTCCATTAGACAAAAGGTGATCCCCGACCGTCTCATCTTTGTTGACGAGAGGAAGGATACCGAATAAAGGAGATGATTGGTTGATCAAGAGGAGCCAAAGGTCAGTCCAAAACTTGGTACCCGCCTCAAGTTATTGACCTTTTTACCAACACCACCGAGAAAATTATCCCAAACTTCAACAATTGCTTTCCAAGCAGCAGGAGGAGTTTCTCTTTTTGGAGACATTAGGTGTGTACAAGTTGCCACAATTGTATTTGGACCACAAACATTGAACCCAGAGGGCATCTTTCTTTGTTAAAAGACTCCAACAAAGTTTCATAATAAATGCTTTATTCTGACGACGAAGATTTTTAAAACCCAGACCCCCTTGTTTCTTAGCTTTGCGTAATTTTTTCCCAAGCAATAAGATGCATTTTCCTCACATCTTCTTCCTAGGACCAAAGGAAATTTCGGAAATTCACTCAATTTCTTTAATTGTACATATTGGAAGGAGAGTTGATTGCATGCGTGTGGCTAAGCGGGGGAGGATAGTACAGACTTGATAAGAATTGAACGACCTGCCATATTCAAAAATTTGCTTTTCCACGAGGACAACTTTTTCCTAGCTCTTTGCACAATAGGGTTGTAAGTAGCATGAGAAACTCTTTTATGAATGATTGGGACACCTAAATATTTACCTAGGTCAGCAGTAATCCCAATCTCAAGGAGTTGACTCACTTTCGAGGGCTTTTTGAAGTGTACTTTTTTAGAGCGAGAACATTCGAGATTTGTCAAGGTTGATTCTATGCCCCGAGACTTCGCAAAAGCTTTTCATTACTTTGCGAACTTCAATCATTTGGTTACTAGAGGCTTCTGTGAAAAAAATGAGGTCGTCGGCAAAAAACAAATGAGAGATATGGGGGCTACCTCGTTTGAAAAGAAAGGGTCTCCACCAACGCCCTTCACACTCAGCTTTAATTAAATGGCTCAGGCGCTCTATGCAAAGAACAAATAAATATGGGCTCAAGGGATCACCTTGCCTAACTCCTCTAGATGGGATAAAGCTTGGGCTTTCGTCCCCATTCCAGAGAATAAACATAGATGTAGTAGAAATACAGGCCATAATAAGATCGATGAGATTGTTCTCCAAGTTAATACATTTTAGGGTATTTCTGATAAACCCCCAATCTAGCTTGTCAAGGCTTTCTCCATATCAATTTTGACGGCCACAAATCCTTTCTTTTCCCCCTCATTCTCATGGAATGAATAATTTCTTGAGCAATAAGGATGTTATCACAGCTAGACCTACTAGCAATAAAGCTACACTGCTCATGGCTAATAAGATGGGGCATGATCCCCTTTAACCTATTAGCTAGGAGCTTAGTAATAATTTTGAAGCTCACATTGCAAAGGGAGATGGGGCGAAATTCCTTCAACGTAGCTGGATTATCAACCTTGGGAATAAGAACTTTGGATTGATTTATGCTAGATAGTTTAGAGGGATTGTTGAAGCATTCTTCAATGTAGTCACATATTTTATCACCTATAATGACCACCGAGATTGGAAAAAATGAGCGTGAAGGCCATCGGGGCCCGGAGCTTTAAAACACCTATGGCAAAGGCTACATTTTTATCTCAACTTTGCGAGACACTTCTTGATAGAAGGCGAATCATACTTGAATCAATGGAAGGGAAATTGGAACACCAACCCTCAGGGTCCCTCACGATAGCATCCCTTGTATAGAGCTTTTAAAGAAATCATGGGCCATCAATTTCAAGGTGTTATGATCTTCAATCCATTCCCCTTCGTCATTCTTTATAGCTCCAATACTTTGTTTCTTCCTTTTAACCATGGTTGAGGCGTGAAAAACCTTGTATTTGCCACCTCCTCGAAGCCATTTACATCTAGATTTTTGGAACCGAGACAATCTCTTCCCTGAGTTACCACTTTATGGTATTCTTCCCATAGCTTTTTTCAAGGCGAAATAAACCAGTTTGGAGATTCATTTTCCTACTTTTGTCAATGCCCTCTATGCGCCTCAACAACTGATATTTGTTCCTGGTGAAGTTTCCCACACGGTTCTCGCTCCACTCTAAAGCCGATTCTCTAAAGTTGTGAAGGCCGTCAAGCCAATTCTTCTCCCGCCAGCTTCGGTGATATCTTTGAAGTCATTCTTAAGGGACCGGCAATCTCGATAAGAGAAGGATTTAAAGCGATTGCGACGGAGAGAAGGATGAGAATTCACAACCACAATCCGATGATTAGATTTAAATTTTAGCTCATGACAAACGGTGGAGTTGGGTAAACAATTAAGCCAGTTGAAGTTGGTGAAGACTCAATCCAATCTTTCCTTCAGCCCCTTTTCCCAAGTAAACATCTCCCCTTGAAACCCCGCTTCAATAAGCCCTGTCAGATCGTCAATACGGTCCCTAAACTGTTGCATTGAGATCCTTGGAGGGTGCCCCCCCCCCAATTTGTCCGTTGGGGATAGAAATGCATTAAAGTCGCCAAGGACTAACCAAGGAAGGGTAGAGTTATTGGCTAAAAGACGGAGGGAGTCCCATAACATGTGTCTACCAATAGAGGTAGTTTCACTATAAACCGTAGTAATAAGACTTGAAAAATTATTAACCCGATTGTAGACTTGACAATGGAGCAATTGGGTGGTAGAGGATAGGTAGGTAATATCAAAATTTTCCTTATCCCACAAGAGCCAAATACCCCGTAAAACCCAAGTAGATTCCACACGGATCCAATTACTAAAACCAAACTTACGACAAACACACCGCTCCGGCGCCGCTAATCCGAGGCTCCGTAAGACAAAGAATGTCAATGCTATATTTATTGACAATATCTTTAACATCTATTGGGAAGGTCCGGTTACCGGCCCCCTCTACAATTCCATGAGGCTATAATCATTAAAATATATAAGTATATATTTAAATGCGGGGGAAGAAAATACTTACGACATGCCCTCGCAAGGCCCAGCTCCCTTCCCGCCTCAAACTAGGTTTCGCAACCAAGGAATTTTGTCCCTTCCTAAAACATGCATGATTCGCAATATGCTCGAACAACTCGCCGGGGAGGTAGGGATGACGGCACAACTTCCAAGTCTTCATATCCTTTGTTTATGTCCGTAGAAGAATCCGCGATGTTAGGGTTGTATGTTACTTTGTCCTTCTCTACATAATTCTTCTTCGTTTCCTCTGCCTACTCCTTCGTTTGGCTAGTTTTCAAGTCCCAATTGTCTTGGTGGATCCAAAAATGACACTATGGGCCCTTGCTGCTTTCTTCTTGTTACGCACGAGAGGATAGGCCGTTAGGCCTTAGATTGTAATCATGAGTTGATTGGCTCGAAATTACCGACTGGCCCACGAGAACATTGGTAGCCTTACCCTCTTTTTCTTTCACTTTCATCCCCTTCTCCTTCATTTCCTCGCTTTCATTTTCATTCACTTTCATCATCTTATCCTTCTTTTCACTCTTCGCGTAAGGCTCTAAATGAGGCTCCCCAGTCACCAAAGAACATTTTCCATCCGTGCCGAGATTCATCCTTTCCTTAGCTATATGACCAACCACGTCCTCCTTATTAGCGCTTTCCTTAGATGATTCAGTTTTCTCTTTAGACTCAAGGACTCCTTCCTTAATAGAAACTATGGGTTCACCCTCTTTCCTTCTCCATGAAGTTGTAGCAACTTCTGTCTTTCTTAGATGATCCACCCCTTTCGAATAAATACTATCCTCTCGCGCTCTTTGCAAAGACATCGAACCTTGACCCCGGCGATTTCTTACCCTTCCCATTAAACTTATTATTCTCGGGCTTCTTTCCCAACTTCCTTTCGGTTCGAGATTGTTGATTCCTTTCCGGAGTTTCTCTTTGCTATCATCCATGAGCCAAATTCTTCGTCGGAATTAATTCTGGGAACGCTCACAAGAGACTTTAATTGAGCATGACAAGAGCTTGGGTTTTGTGAAGCATGGCTTGTGGTCACACGGCTACGATTTCTCCGAAACCTCCCCGTGATCCGAATTAGTGTGCATTTCTCTTGAGAATGACCATACTTACCACACTTAAAACAAATTAAATCAAGCCCTCATATTCCACCGTGTAAATAGTAGATCTAATGACGAATCTAGATTTTAGAGCTTGATTCAAGTCTACTTCAACACTTACCCTAGCAAACTTCCCTCTTCCCACCATCATATTTTGGTTATTGCAATGTGCTAAGGTATTAACATCAACCTTGATGGCCTTTCCAATCATATTTCCTACTTCAAGTAAGCATTTTTCAGAATAAACATGCATTGGAAGAGTAGGAATACGAACCCAAACCGCCGCTTTTTGAATCTCATTACTTTGTAAGGGTTGAAGTTTGGGCTCCATCTCGCACTGCTAGGTAATGCCCTTGTATCACCCAAGGGCCACCAAACAATAACATCAATCGTAAATCTCTATTTCCTGTTTTAAGCACAAAATATTTGTTAGGTAGATCGATGAGCTCAAAGCTTCTTGATCTAAGGATCCAAGCAATCCTGTCTTTCATCATCTGCAAGTTCACCGACTTCCCCAGTAGAGTAAGAATTAAGGCATCTTTCCAAGGACGACAGAGACCCATCAACCTTTCATCAAGCATACTCAGCTTGGGTAAGGAGTCAAGAAGGATTTTCTGCTCCTCAGTAAGAGGGGGAGAAATCTCCTCCTCACAAACCCATTCTTTCATTTGATCCTGCAATCCCTGGGAAAACACCTCCTCTTCCTTCTCCAAAAGTTTGTTCTATAGGAAATTTGGTTCCTTTGATAAACTGGATGTGGAGGCAGCGAATTGTTAATTTCTTTAGCGTTCTCACTTTGCAACATCATTACGGAGTCTCCATCTTTTGTCTGGACCCCCTGCCTTTCCATTATGAATATCCCAAGGTGTGAGAGATCTGTGAATTTTAAAAATCATAATGAAAAGTTGAAGTTGTTCAAATGCTTTGCTAGCGCGTGGATTGAATCTGTGAGCTATACCATACAGAATAGGTGAAGTGACTCTAAATCTAATGGTTTAATTACCTTCTATACATTACGTCTCAGCTTTTTAATTTCTTACTCTTTTAAAAGAATCTTGAATTTAAATTTTTCAAGATAGCACCATATGGTTTAATTTCGTAGGGACCACTGCACAGCCCCAGATAGCACCAGCCTGAAGCAGAATTCAGCATTGACAAAATCATTTAATTTTTTTTTTGTTTCTCGAGCAAGAACCGTGAGCTTGGAAATCAAGAAGCAGATGCAACTAGGAAAGACGTTACCGTTCTGACGGTCTTCCATCTTCTATTCTCTGAACCTCACTACAACAACAAAAAAAAAAAAAAAAATGTTTTTTTGCGGCTGAAAAATTCCCTCACAAAAAAGATATTTTCCGTTGCAAAACTGATGTTTTCCGCAACAACAACAACAACAACAACCAAAAACCTCTCAAACCAAATTTCCGTCACAAAAATACTTTTTCCTCGCAAATTCAGAATTTGCGAGGGAAAGGTGTTCCTCGCAAAATTCAATATTTTGTGAGGAGACCTCTTCCTCGCAAAATTGTGGATTTTGCAAAGGAAACCTCTTCCCTCGCGAATTCTGAAATTTGCGAGGGGAAATCATTTCCCTCACAAAAGTCTGAATTTTGCGTAGGGAAATTCCAATTAATTTAAAAATATATATAAAAAATCATAAAATAATAAAATAATTACATAAAAAAATATTAAAAATTAAAAAATAAAAAGACTTGTATATCATAAAAATAAATTGTAACAATCATAAGAATTTACATAGCAAAAACAAAATATTACAAATTATAAAATTTAACAAGATATAGGTGATAACACCTATGCTCCATATATCTCCTTCCAGACTATAGGATCTGTGAAGGACCTCAGGCGCAACATAGTAGGCACTTCCAACGATGTCATTCAATCTTTCATCTGCACATAAACATCCAGGAAGGAGTTAAGATATGTAACTATAGATGTAAAAATTGTAAATAAATTTTGAAGTAACCTAATTGTAATGATTTCATAAATGTTGTTCTTCAATGGTTCAAAGACAAAAGAAGATGAGCAATCGAGTCAAGGGATCCCATGAAACACACAACAGAGTAACAAAATTGAGGGGCAGCTGTATGTTTTATGCATAAACATTTGAAATGCGAATGGTTTCACCAGTCACAACACAGCTTCACACCAGAACTTTGTGCTAAGAGCAGCAGCAGCATTGAGGTGTATATTTGGAAGCAATTGCCCATGTTCTATTAAAGTAATAACTATAAGGATTGGTATGCCTAGAAGATGAAAATTAAGGATGCTTTTGATTATTAACCTGGTCTAATGAAGTCAGACAGACCAAAATCAATAAGCTTCATATCAGCATCTTCACTTCGTGAAGTGAACAGAAAATTCTGTAAAAGATCAAAACAAATAACCAGCAAGGCTCCATAAATTCTTCAATGCAGATGCATAAGTTGGATTAAGAGAATAATTAGATGTCAATATTGCAAATCATTACAGGGACAAATATTTAAAGCACAAACCTCAGGTTTTAGATGACAAAAGGCAACAACACTTAAAATCTGCAAAACTATAACTTTTGCATCTTCTTTAGTATACCTCCCACCCCTATAATAGTGGACAACAGTTTCTAATATAAAAAATTAAGAGAACATATCAACTAGAAAAATCACAATAGTAACAAAGGAAAAACTGACCTTGACAAAATTCTGTCAAGAAGCTCCCCTCCTTCACACAATCTTATAAAAGCCCAGAAAGATCACTATTATGAAGCTACAATTAGAAGATGCATGCTTCCCACAATTTAACTATAAAATAAGAAAACCCATAATCAAAATCTTGGTTGAACAAAGGATTTGATGTTTCTAATCAAGCATTTAAAGACTGTGATTGAACTCATTTAAACCTTCTAAATAATGAAATAGGGAAAACAGATACAAAGCATAAACAAGATTGGTTCTCTGTGTGCGCTTGTGTGTGGATCATAATAGGAAAAAAAAAGAAAATTCAATGATATGAATGCACATGTGCATACTGATCGACCATTTATCCTCTTCAGATAAAATGTTTTCACAGAGGCAATACATCAAACACCTGTTGTTCAATACTGAGAAAAGCAGACCACCGAATGGACAGGGTCATTAAGAAATCCAACTGAGGCAAAATGTCATTACTTTTGCAGTTTGGAGGATTTTTCAATTAGATAGTCACCAATTTAGCCCACTCATACTGTATAAGATAAAACTCAAATGTCTTCTTCCTAAGGATGAGAAGGGAACCAAACGGAGAAATATCCGACGAAGATTAGACATAGATATGAAGTAAAATCCAGAAGAAGAAGTTAAAAAAGCAGAAAACATGGAAGAAGCTGAGCCGGTCGTGGAAGGAGAGTGTATGTTTGTCCAGTACCCGGATCAGCACAACAATGGAGATGCTGGCCAATGAAAAGCAGAACGTGGTTGCAATGCCCGAGTCAATGCTTAAGCATCTCCATTGCGAGAATTCAATAATGTGGAAAACATTACTAATAGGAGAAATAATCACCGGTGGTAAAAGCGACGGGTCCTGGCCGGAGTGGAGGAGGGCGCACGACGACCGACGAGTTCTGGTCTGGGTCAGTAGGGAGCACGAGCAGAGAACGATGAGCCGACGAGCAGAGAACGAGTTCTGGTCTGGGTCAGTAGGGAGCACGAGGGCGACTGGTGAATCGGAAATGCCGCGAGTGGAGGACGGCGACGCCGTGAGTGGAGGAGGCAGCGGATGATTTGGATTTTAGGGTTTGGGAAGTAGGAAGCAGTGACCAGCGAGAGTGAAGCACAATGGACTGATGGAGAATGAGATTTCCAATGAAAAGGGATTGCCCGATGGTTTCAGTCTTTTTTCTTGTTCTTCCATTTCTCATTTTTCTTTTGTTTTAAGTAAAAATATTTTACAAGGGAAAAAAGTTTTCCTCGAAAAAGGGTCATTTTTTGTGAGGGAAGGTCTGTTCCTCGCAAAATGGGGGAAGCAAAAAGTTTCCTTCGCAAAAAATGACCCTTTTTGCTTCCCCATTTTCAGGGAACAAGGTTTCTCTTGCAAAAAATGACCTTTTGCGAGGGAAACCTCTTCTCTCGCCAAAGTGTAGAAATATTTAAAATATATATATATATATATATATTGTTTTTTGAGGGAACAAAGTTTCCCTCACAAACGCCACTATTTTGAGAGGAAAACGTATTCCCTCACAAAATGGGGACTTTTTTATGGTGAAATACCCTTCCCGGCAAAATAGTGACTTTAAAGTTTGCAGATATTAAAAACAAAAATTTACATATTATTTTGCAGGAACTAAGTTTCCTCGCAAAATTTGGGACATTTTGTGAGGGAAATATTGTTCCCTCGTAAAATTGAAAAAAAAATTGGGGGAAAATATCTCACCAAATTTCTCCCCATTTTCCAAGGGAACTATGTTTCCTTGCAAAATGGTCATTTTTTGCTAGGGAAAACCTTTTCCCTCGTAAAATATGAGTATTTTGCGAGGGAAAATTTTTTCCTCGCAAATTTACCCTAATTTATGATGGAATTTTTTTCCTTACAAATTCGTCGTAAATTGAACAGTTTCTAGTAGTGCCTATCGTATGATTCCATCTCCTCCCCATTAGCCATCATAGCGGCGTGTGCCCAACTTGGAACGAATGAAACCTCATTAATTAGAGGAAAGATCGAGAGATTTTAGGGCTAGGCGGGAGATTTAATTATATTTCATAATTTGGATAGAATAAAATTTCGTCACAAATGACCACTGTTTGTGGCAGAATTTAAATCTGTCGTAAATTACAACTTATTTCTGGCCGCAATTTCCTTTATAAAACACATCCCAAAAACCCCGACACAAAAACCAATGCAATTAGTGGCGGATTTTCCTTCTGTAACAATAGACTTGCAACAGATTCTGTGAAGGTAGTTTTGTGGCCGAATTTCACTGTTTTTCATCATATTTTTTGAGCAGTCACAAATTCCGTTGCAAACGGCGATGATGTTTCTGTCACAAATTTTGCTGCAATTAGCGTAATTTTTTCTCTCACAAATTCAAATGCCATTTCAGTTTTTTTTTTTTTTTTTTTTTTTTTTTTTTTTTTTTTTTTTTCTAGTAGTGCCATATATCATCTTTCAGATTTGAAGTCAACACCAATCACACAATACATAAAATAATAATGACATAAGATTAAAACTTGGGTTAATGTAGGATTTTATCCTGAAAGTTTTAGAGTAGGAGTTTTAATATCAACCTGAAAAGTGTTAAAAACAGTGCAATTTCACCTTTAACCATTAAAAATGTCAGGGCAGAAAAGTAGCCAAAATTAGTTTTTCTACTTGTCAACATTATCACAGCTATCTATATGTGTGTGTATGTGTGTGTGGTCTTATGCATCAATGATTTCAAACCTGGACCGGACCAGATGGCCGAACTGGTGTTTTGAAAAACGAGCTGGACTTGCCGGGGTAGCCACCGGCTCGGGATTTATGGAAAAAATCACTTTCCAGGCAGGAGTCGGGGTGGTTTTTAGCTAACCGGATGGCTCCCATCCAACTTTTCCGGGAAGAAAAAATGAGTAAGTGAAGGAGATGAGAAAGACCGAACAAGAAATAATAACCAGATTGGCTAAAAAAACTGTAATTTTCACCGTCATTATTGGTTAGATGAGTGTTTTTTCTGTTCTTTCTTGTGAATATGGGCTCCTCTTCAACAAAATGTAGACACGAGCTTGCCGGAAGTGAAACAAAAATATTCTGACCAAAAAAAAAAAAAAAAAAAAAGAAAGAAAGAAAGAAATAAAACATAGGCTGAATGACTGGACCGTTTAAACCATGACTCACTAACTTTTCCGGCTCGATGTCTCATCCGACTTTTAAAACATTGCCAAAAATTGAAATATCCCGGAAGAACATCTATTTGCTCGCTCTTAGCTTATATATGTCCATTACTGTGATATTAGAAGAAGGTCATTAATTAAAACTGGTGAGTATTGTGATTCTTTTGTGGATACCGCAAACATTTAGACATGTTTTCTCGTGGGATTGATCGGACATTAATTTTTCAGATGCCAGACAGAGAAATACTTTATCATGTGATTCGAATTGACATTAGAAAAGCTCTATATCTTCGTCTCCATACTTTTTTTTTTTTTTTTTTTTTTTTTTTTGCTTTTCGTAATAGTGTCTCAGATTCTGAATTTATAAGCTATATAAGTAATTTACAGAAAAAAAAAATTTATTTAAGCTAGTTATTTGTAAAAAATAAAAAAATCTATGTTATCTTTCCTAAAGTATCCATTGTAAGCATTTATATTAAAAACTAATTTCTAGATAAAAATTCCTTAATATGCATAATTAATAGGGAGAGTTTACTAAAAGAAATTTCAAATTTTGGAGACAAAATGGATTGAAGCTTTACATTTAAGAAGCAAATTTTTGTTTTTGTTTTTTATTGGATAATTAAGAAGCAATTTTTCTAGTAGATCTTTCATTTGATATTAAGATTAGAGGGAATATATGAAAATATATATATATATATATATATATATATATATATTGTTGGGATTTACTTGACCCAGCTCATCATGAGCTGCTTAATGCGCCATGTAAGTTAGCCAACATAACTCATCATAGTTTCTTAATAACATGATAAAATTTCTCAAAACAAATTTTTGTGTTATAGAACATACATTCCTCAAAATATACCATAATTAAAAAAGTCAATAAAAAAATGCACATCATTATTTGTTAATATCATTTTGATTATTCATGAAAATATTAGTATAAAAGAACTGTGCAATATAAATATTTGCTTATTTGTTTTACGATTTGGGTAGAAAGGAGCTAGCAGATGATTATTTATTCACAATTTCTGCATCATGATCCACATAGATAACTTCGACATTACTATTACTGTTAATATTCTAGATATTCATGTGATGAAATTGAAAGGAAACGCTATGCACTTCCAACAACAAAAATCTCCTCCAAAATTATATAGACACTAATGTTGCTTTCAATATGGGTAAAAAAGTTATATGGGAGTTCGGCCAAAATTGACTTGATTCAATATAGGTTAATATTATTTTCATTATACATTGCTTAATAAAATATTATATATGGTTAGCAAAATAACTTGTTTTAATTGCTACCTCTAGTTCCAAAATATAAAACCCTTTCAATCGAATCATATAGTTTAAAGTGAAAGCTGAGAAGCTAAAATTAGTTAGCTAAATTAATGTTTTTCACAATATATTTCCAAAACTACACTTCTTAATGAGGGGGGTACATGGGCTCTATTTGCTGAAATAATTTGAGATAAATTAAAAAAAGATGTTTTTATAACATATCATATGTTACATTGTGATTTAAGATGGATCCGAAATTTAGAACCAACTTTCAAAAGGTCATATCATCTCATATACTAAGTACGGGAGGGAGTTTCTCATTTAAATGTATTGAAAGTTGAAATAAAATAATACTCCCTCCGTTTAAAATTATAGGACAGTTTTAGTCAAGTGCGATATTTATAAATATGACACATCTTTAGAGTTTTTGAGAAATATTTGATGTATTTTATTTTTAAATATGTAATCAAAATAGTAGGATTTAAGAAATTTTCTTTATTGTGTTCAAGGTTGTCAAACTCACGAGTTTAAGAAACTCGCGATTGAAGTAAACTCATATTGTGAACTCAAATCGTAAACTCATAAGAGTTTACTTTTATCGTAAAATAAATATTAAGAGTGTATAATTAAAATATAAAAATGACAAAAATTTGATTTAAATATATTTTAAATTCATATAATTAAAATTAAATATATTAACATTCATAATTTATTATATTAATAAAGAAATTTTTATAAAATTCATATATAAAGCCATTGAGGATAACAAAATTGAAAAAATTAACACAATTTTGTAAGTTATAAACGTAAAAACGATAAATTTGGTGTGTAAACTCGTGAGTTTAACGAGTTATACTAACACAAGTTTACTAGAGACTCGACTCGATTTAGTAAAGTAGAAACTTAATAACGGTAAATTCGGAGAGTCAACTCGAGTTTGATAACAATGATTGTGTTATCAATAATTTAAGACACAATTCTAAATAAAGGTAGACATACGGAAAAAATTGTTTTTTTAACTACCTTTACATTTATATAAGACGTGAAAATTAGTTGAAAGTGCTTAATAATTTTAGGTGATGGTGAGGGGTGGAAATAGGTTAGGGCCCACAAAGCTAAAGGCCGAGCCAAGGCCCGTTTTGAGGCCTATTTGTGTTAAGAGGCCTGGCCTAGGCCTTGAAATACGCTTGTTAGGCCCGTCGGCGGCTGTTAAGAGAAGGGCAAACCGTAAATATGTAAATATCTTTATTCTTTGGCTTGGCTCGCCCCTCCCTCGGACCCTTATAGTTGTAACCCTAATTTTTCATCGATCTCACATCCTCCCTTTCTCAAGTTTCAACCTCATCGTCGATTCAACCTCTCTCGTCTCGTCGTAGTCGATTCGGCCTCTCTCGTCTCGTCATCGTCGATTTCGGCCTCTCTCGGCCTCGTCGATTACGATCTTACTCTCTCGGCCTCATTGATCTCATATTCTCACTCGGCCTCGTCGATTTCATACTCTCGGCCCTCTCGAGTCTCGATCGCGGCCGCTTGTGGTGGTGGTGGTTCGGCGTTCGTCCGCTTGTCTTGGTTCGTGTTTGGCCGATCTCCCTCTAACCGACAATTGGTAAGTATAATTGGGCGTTCGGCAACATGTCAAATCCGAGACTTTAGCTTGGCTTGGGCTATCAGATTTTCTCTCATTTGTTTTTTGGTCCCCGAATATCACTTTAGCCTAGTGTCTTAAGAAACCGAACTTTATTGGGTTTGCGTGCTTTCCGTTTCTCTTCATTTTCTCCACTTTGTTTGTAAAGCTGGTGTTTTGGGTGAAGTTTGATTAATTGATCATTCATTTTTTTGCTCTTGTTATTTATTTCATAATTTCGTATAAATATTACAATTTTTTTAACTTTGGATTTTGGTTGAATCGGGTTTTCTTTGCTTTATGTTTCTCTCTGCTTTCCGTTCTTGTGTAGATAGAAATTCAGTTTTGTGTATGTTTTATTTGACTAATAATTCAATCCAGTCTAGCCTTTTCATTTAGCCAGTTCTTGCGTTGTTCTTTTAATTGATTAATCATTTTATTTGATTCGGTTCATTCTCGGACTCTTATAATCTTATTTCATAAAACGGAATTTTTGTTTGTTTACATTACGTTACTCTTTGTTTTCCTGTTTGGCCAGTGAAAAGCTTCAGATTTGATGACATTAAAAAATTTAAAAAATACAGCTTTAAAGTCCGGCAGTTTGATCGCCAGAATGCAGACCAGGCTCAAAGTCGGAAAAAAGGCCCGTAACAGGCTACGTGCCGAGGCTCGAGGCCACTTTCTTGCAAAACAGCCTGGCTCGACTGCTTTCCACCCCTAGTGATGGTGGTAGCAATTCTCTTGCTTAAAGAATACATCATTTGTTATGAATTAGTAATAAAACATAATGAATTTCTCTATAATGAGCCTTAAGATCCAACTCGGCTATCAAAAAGGCATAATGCATTTCTCCTTCATGAGGACTATCACAATAAATGCGACCTTGTTTAGCTGAAACGCATTATTATATTGTGGCTTTTTTCATTCTGGTGGAATCCAAGCTCATAACTGGCAAACTTATTGTGAGCATTACCAAAAAATTAATTGGTTTACATAGCTAAGAAAAAGAGGAAGGAAACAAAATGCATTATATAAAAGCCTAGTAAGTGAACAACAAAGAAAATGGGTGGGAAAATAATTAAATGTTTCCGAATCTAAAGAAAGTTTAAGATCCATCCATACGCATGAGTCCGGTCATTGAGCACAAAGTTGATTTACCTTTAAGAAAAGTGATTCGCTTCTTCACTTTCTAATTATTATTTTTGTTTGTTTTATTAAAGATGTTTGACAAGTGAAAACTCTCATTTTTCCAAAAGTTGAAAAATGTTATATGTTTGTATTTGATAATATTCTAGGTGGTGTACCAGTCTCCCTCGCACTTTATGGCACGTTCTTTATAGACGATCTATGAGGGTTCGGTTTGGGTTCGAGACATGGTATTACCTTCCTCCGGTCCTTCAAAAAAAAATTGTAGGTGGTGTAAACTATACATAATTTATTTTCCAGATATAGTATTTTGCACTTATATTTCAAATTTGTTCTGTTGTATAACATAAGTGTCTAGCCCAATGAGGCTAGGCGATGTTAATATAGGATCAATAAGCTCTCCTAAGATACTTACGAGTAAAGCACCTGAGTAGAGAAGATTACCCGATGATACCTAGAGAGAAGATACCAGCAAGCAATCTCATATCACCGTGCTACACGGTGGCGGCGTTTCACCAATGAGGTTGTGCACAGTGAGGTGAATAGTAAATAATGTAATAGAGAATGTAGAGAGTGCACATGACGGGTAACCTCCTATTTATAGGGATTACCTAGGGTTTCTCTCCTTATCACAGCGAATCCGTTATTCAGGCAGGACGTGCCTCCCACGTTCTGGAAATGCCTGCTCCACTACCTGTACGGTCCTGAATCACAAGCATAATCCCAAACTAACTCACCTATTACCTGAATACGAAGGATTCTGTATCAAATACTCTTATTGGGCCGCACACCCATTAGGCCCAATATATGGGTCCATAACAGTTGCCCCCAACCTCGGTACTTCAGGCCCCTGTTGTGCCGAGATTTAACAAGTGACTAACCCCGACTTACTGACCAAGTTCATTAGCGCAGCTCCCCTAATTTCTCTCTCCTTAATGGTCTCCAAAATTTACGTGCATGACCTTTTACACTGGTAATAAAAGAAATACACGGCTTCCTTTCCTATCCGAACCGGCCCTCATGATTTCCGAGATTCATGAAAACAAATGGACTTCGGTCATAAGACCGACGTTATGAGCTCCAGCCATGTTTTACTTCGGTCATAACCGATTTCATGAGCTCCAACCACGAGTTGCCCCCAATCGAGGTCATCATGAGAGTCTACTGTCATGCGAATCACCCTCCCACCCTGGGGTACGAAACCGTCGATCTGCTTCGCTATTTGCGCGTACTTAATTTCCATGCCTCGAATATCAAAGCACTTATTACTTCCGACGCTCACGTTTCCCATTAAGGATATTAATTACTCCTGGTGTTTCTATATGCCGTGCGCATAGAGGGATGCCTATAAAATCCCTCTACTCCTTCCTCTTTCCTTCATCCATTGCCCTCAGACTTCTTTTTCTTTGAAATCTCTGGCATTCTGAGGATGAACTACCATTATTTTCAAGTTGCCCAGAGTATATTAAGAAGATCGCATTCAGTACATTCGTTTCTGCTCTTCAGAGCAAACCAACAATGCAGAAAACCAAAGAAGAAGAAAGGATCCAACAACGACGCCAAGTTTCCTGAAACTCAAGACCATCTTCTGATGTATTTGCCAGTCTTCATTCGCCTGCCCCAAAGGGCATCTGAGAGTGCCGATGTATTTGCCCATCTTCACGTGCATAGCTCCGCATACATCCGGGCTCTCAGATGTGTTGAGCCAACCTCCCTAACTCTGGCTCAACTTCGTATGGGCTCTCTAAAGAACTTCGGGGACCTTCTCCGCATGCTGACCATGTAAAGGACACTTAAACACAGAAGGTTTACTTTGTGGACCTGGTGGTGACTTTGGGTGCCCATCCTCCGCAGCGTGAACCGAGATGCCTATGCCGACAAGTTGCACACTTTAATTATTCGCTGGATCTTGCCACTGTACTTCCTTTGTGAAGCCTATCATTTTCTGTACGAACGCCATGTAAACTATTTAGCTACTAATAGAAATGAAAAATCGTTACTGTAAATCCATCTGCCTCTATATATTCTTTATTTTGTAAACGAAACGGGCCTAGGGTAACATGCATATCGCAACGCAATGTCGCCCCTATTCCGTTTTTGAATAAAAGCTAACTAATCACCCTCAATTCCCCGGTTTACAATCAGTCTAGTTAACGTTAAAATTAATCGCCCCTTAACTGGGTTGACGTCGAAGTTAACCGCCCTCAATCCGGGTTGACGTTGAAAATAACCGCCCTCAATCCGGTTGAGAATCAAAATCAAGCGCCCTCAATCCGGGTTGACGCTGAAATCAATCGCCCCTCAATCCGGGTTGACATTGAAATTTTGAAAAAATTTAACTCCATCGATTTACTTCTTACAAGATCGAGAAGTATCAACATAATCATGAGCTGGCCTCCAATCGTCGCCTTGCATGGACCAACCACTTCCTTCGTCCTCGATATGCGCTCGCATTTAATGCTCACGTCATTTCCTATCAACCCTAATAAGCTTTTTAGGGTTTTATACGCAACGTTCGATGTATATGAGTGTCGTAACTCCTGACCTTTCAAATTTGCAACATTCGAGGAATATGCTTTACGCTTGCATATTCCTCTTCTGCCTCAAGAACTCTTCCGCAAACGCTCTCTTGCACAAAAGTTTTCTTACACCTCCTGAACCTTTGACAGGTACTTCCGCCTTCTTGCTTCCTTCTTAATTCTTTTTCGTTGTGCACTACACTGACTAGGCAGTCTTTATCCAAATTTTTGAAATTTCTATAAGTCTGCCTCTAGGATTTTTGGGTATCTTGAATATGGCTCGCTATTCACACACCTTCGATCCCAAAAACTCCTCTTATCGCAAAGTGACAGATTTGCCGTAATCGCCAAAATAACCAGATTAGAAAAGGATTTGCAGTATAATGTAACCTGGGTCGCTTTCCCAACGAATTCGTGATCGGTTTAATTTGAACAAGAAGAAAAAAAACAAGATAAAATCGGGGTTTTTGATTCAAGAGATTGAAAACGGAAATATGCGAAACAAAATGAAATAACACAGATTAAACGAAAGCGGAGAGGATTAAAGGATTAACCCACAATTCCGGATTCACCCACTACCCTTCCTCGAACGAAACAGATTTATAATCGAACTCGTAATCGACTCTAGACAAACCGAAATCTCGCATTTGTCTAGAAATTCCCTCAACTGAACAATCATTCAGAATTTGTTCGAATCGGTGGCGTACCTCCGTACGATCGCACGAAATACTTTAACCTTGTCGAACTTCGTCCTTGGGAAATATCGATTTGGGTTTTTGATTAAAAACCCAATCCGAACAAAAAATCAAATCGATTAAGGGATACGAGAAATGAGTTAGACGGTTACCGATTAGGGCGAATCCTCCGGGGTAGTGGATGGGACCCTCATCATGGATCAATCTCAGAAATTTAGCCGAACATAATTAAGAAAGACGAAAAACAGATGAAGAACGCGAAGAACACGAAGAACATTGCAGAGAATTTGAAAACTACTATTTTGATCCTCTGAATTCTAAAAACGTGAATGAGAATGTGTTTGTGGCTGCTGCCTCACTTAACCTAAAATGGCAAAACGAAATGGGGCTCCAATCTACAATTCAGCCCGAACGAAAATAAAATAAAATGGGTTTTAATTACAAAATTCGAGCCCAAAAATACATATGACTTCGGCTCCAAAGTCGACTACCCTCTTGTCCGAATTTGCTCTTCATGTCTTCATAACAATTTTAGCTCTCTGAATCATCTGAAATATGAGACAAACATGAGGCAAATCCGATGTATGGTTCAAGAGTTATGGTAAAAATAGTGAAGCAATGTAAAACTGGAATTTATTATTAAATAATGGCTAAAATATAATAAAAGGCCCAAAGCCCAAATAAGTATAAAAGCCATTTTTTATTAGCTAAAGAGTCCTAAATTATTAATCAAGAGACAAAAAGTAGTGTTTGAAATATTCAATTATCACAAAGCAGTGGCTCTGAAGAATACCGTGCCTACAGACACGCTCTGCATTCCCCCTCTCCCAGAGGGTAAGAAAACGTTTAGGGCTCCCCACACACCCTTTGTATTTTCTTTTCGAGAGGAAATATCACCTGAAGATGAGGGACCTGACGCGCTTCTTCGTCCTCCCCGAAAAAGCATCAAAAACACACGACGGCCCATACCTTCAAACGTTGCTCTCCTAACCATGCCAACAAGAGTACCAAACCCCTGCGACGAATGTTGCTATAAGGGTATTGATCTTGCTATGCTAGAACAGCACCGGGAAGCTGACTTACTTTTGGCTAACTGTCGATGCAACGTCATTACGTCAGGTAGCTATGACTTTCTGATTTATGCTTCTCTTTTTTATTTGATTTTAGGTATAGATGACCTCCTCTTCGCACTCTCCTAATTTATTCGAGATGGAAGAATCCAGTGCATCCGCCACTCCTAATGTTCCACCTGGGTCCAAACTTGCCGTTAACCTCTGCGTAACATGCATTACCAACACCATGGATGCCTCCAACATTGGATCACTCAGACTCACCAAAGGAGAAGGATATAACATACGGTTGCCCGTAGGGAATGAGTCGGTTGCATCCTGTCGGCCGAAGAGCAAAGATCCCCACTTCTTTTTTCTTTACCGAGATGTCGTCACCATACTCGGCATAAAATTTACGTTGACCAAATTTCAAATATGCCTTCTGAACCACCTGCATGTTGCCCCCACACAACTCCACCCCAACGGTTGGGCCTTTGCAGTTGCTTTCGAGAACTTATGCAAAAAATGAGATATAATATGTACCATTCCAATTTGTATGTCTTTCTTTTCTCCGATGGAAACTACTATGCTTACCGGAGGTACCACCACCTGGTTCAGGTGGACCTCACTACGCAGCATCCGTGATCGCAAGCTTTTCAAGCCCTTTATGGATTCATGGAAAAACTTTAAAGCCGCCTTTTTCAAAGTCATTGTAGACTCTAGGCAACCGCCATGGTTTGTCCGACGCCTTCACTCCGGGGAGACTGAGGAAAGTTTCCTTTGTACTGGTCTTCTCGTCATCACACGCCGACCAACGGTGATTTGGTGCCCAAACCGAAAAGCTTTTCCGATGCCGAAGAATTGGCTCAATTAATTCTGTTAGAGCTTGCCGGAACCTTGAAAGATCCCATGGATCCAGCCCAGTTCATCCCCATACCCCTAATTAGGAGACGTTCCGCGACGAGTACGGGCATATTAATATACTAGTCTTCCTCTTTTTTTTTAAAAAAAACATTGTTTGGTTCTTTGCAGGCCGACGTATGGGAAAACCCGAGTTCCTGAACATCTTTGCCGAACTTCCTGAAGGTACTGTCAATTCCTCTAACACCGCCAACCCAGGTGATCCTACTATGGCTGGCCAAACAATTCCTAACCAAGTAGTTGCGGCCGTCAGAGCCTCTCGCAAGCGCTCAGCACCCAAGGGTAGATCGAAGCGTGGGGAGGGGACGTCAAAGAAACCAAAGGGCAAACAATCCCAAGATGGGCCCACTGGTCCGCAGCCCATTCCCGGTCCTCCAGTAGAAACCATTTCGACCCCATCCTTGTTGGTTATACTTAGTTTTGATGATGTCTTAAACAGATGCCATTCTTATAAGCAAAAAGATTGAGTAATATAGTTATCTCCTACATTGACTAACTACTATGTTTAATGTAGATTAGCTCAAGTTGAATCATAGAGGTTAATCAAGAAGAAGAGGAGATATTGAAGAAGATTAGTTCAAGTTGAATCATAGAGGAAGATCAAGAAATATTGAAGAAGGTAGGAGCTGCAAAGAATTGATGAGCACAAGTTAAATGATGAAGAATGATCAAGTTGGGAGATGGAAGAAAGAAAGAGTTGATTTATGAAGGATGATCAAGAGAAGAAGAAAGAAAGGAAGATCTTGGTAAATGGAATGAAGATATCATTATTCAAGCTCTAAGATTGATGCTAGAAGTCTTCAAGGTCATATGGAAGTTGGAATGGCTCAATTTGAAGTTAAAATCAGCAAAAATTAGCTTCGGGATGAGAAATCTCGAGTTTGGGACTCAATACTCGAGTATGGAAGTGTATACTCGAGTAAGGAAGTGTCTTCAGCACTCTCCGCGTCTCGGACAAGGTTTACTCGAGTATGGAAGTGCTTACTCGAGTAAACACGAGTAAGGAAGTGTCTTCAGCACCTCTGGCGTCTCTGGACAAGGTTTACTCGAGTATGGAAGTGCTTACTTGAGTAAGCAAGTGTTTACTCGAGTATGGAAGTGTTATCAGCACTTCAGCTCCACTGTCTCACGTTCAGCACGGGCGAGGTCTAGTAATTCGATGATATCTCTCAAACCAGGAGTCGGATTGACGTGAAACTAGTGGCATTTGAAACTAGACATCCAAAGCGTCATTTTGATATATAAATCAAGTCCAAAGGTCTCAAGATCAAGGAGCTATGATTTTTTCAAGTTTCCACAAGAATCAACGTCACAGTCCAGACCCACCTTCGGTATTTTGAGTGTAACTCACAAACTAGAAATCCGATTGAGCTAAAATCAGTGGCATATGAAAGTAGACTCAAAGAGCTTTCCATAAAGAGTTGAACGGACCAAAACGGAGTTCAGAACAGGGAGATATGGCCCTCGAAAGTTGACAGATAATCCCAAGTTTTTCTAAACTCGTGCATACTCGAGTAAAAGTTTTCATACTCGAGTAAAGAACTCTTAAAATGATTTTCAACTTAACTCCTGTTCGTGCTTACTCGAGTAAAGGTATCCTTACTCGAGTAAAGGACTTCCAGAGAGCAAAAATATCTTTAAACTAAGTTGCTTACTCGAGTAGATGAATCCTTACTCGAGTAAAGGACTTACAGAGAGCTCCAAAGACTTTATAACTATTGCTTACTCGAGTAGGAGTTTATTAACTCGAGTAAAGAGCTCTTAAACTGATTTCCAGACATGACACTTGTTCTTGCTTACTCGAGTAAAGACTCAAGTATTGCATACTTGACTTACTTACTCGAGTAAAGACTCAAGTATTGCATACTTGACTTACTTACTCAAGTAAAGACGCAAGTATTGAACGCCAACTTCGAATTTCAAATCGACGAATTTGCAATGCCTTCTTGTTTGATCTTAATACTTCCCATGATTAATCTCTAATGTTCCTAGATATGTTTAACCACTTTATTGGTGAGTTTCGGAGGATTAAAACGAAGGATATCAGATTTGTGCAAGAACATCAAAAGCCGTGCAAAAGCTCTAACGGCTAGTTTCTAACGGCTATAATTCTTTATCCAACGGTCATTGAATATTCTCAACGGTCAAGAAACATTTCTTCATCAAGCAAACTCTTCCCTAACGGGCAAAACTCCAAAGAGCCACTTCAGATCAATTAATCACATGGATTAGTTGGAGTTTAGAGAGAAAGCAGACCACACTTAATGATAATCAACTACAACGGTCCGATTCATCCTACAACGGTCATAAACGGTCACGAGACCTTTCTCTATCTATAAAAGTCATGGACACAAGCAGAAAAACGTGGAGATACAAGATTACAATGCCAAAATGCTTGATACTCTGCTTCTACATCCTTTTCACTCTGTTTTACTTGTCTAGATAGCTTAGAGAGTGAAATGAATTGTGTTTGTACTTCGGTGATTATTTATCCATTCCTTTGAGAGGAAAATTATTGTAAACACATTATCTTTCTGAGAGTTACTCAAGATTGGGGAATCTTGAGTGGGATATACATTGTGTTGATTACAACTTGTAAGGGGGAGTGAATCCTAGTGAGAGGATTACTTGAGTACGAGTGTGTAATCAAGCGGTGTGTTGATTACAGATTGTAAGGGGGAGTGAATCCTAGAGAGAGGATTGCTTCGATTACGATCGTGTAATCAAGAAGATTAAAGATAGTGGATTGAAAATCCCAAGTGAGGCTTGGGGATGGACGTAGGTCAAGGATAAGGCCGAACCAGTATAAATCTGTTTGCAAGCTCTTCTCCCTTATCTCTTACATTTCTAGCATTTACATTTGAATGTTTGTCAATTGGTTTATAACTCACTTCTTTTATACAAGTTGAATTTACTGAATTGAGAAAAGATTTTCATAGAATCTAAATTTTTATACTTCACCCAATTCACCCCCTCTTGGGTTCAGCCGGTACTTACAATCCTCCATGGAAACAGCCCCTTATGCCGAGCTACCCGAGGGAGACCTATGGAAAAGTGGGGTGACGAAAGACTTCTTGGACGCCGTCCGGCCTCTTTCCCGATTTCACAAATCCCATGGCCTCTCCGAAGCCGAAAAGACCGAGATTTCCAACCTGGAACTTAAGGGCCACAGAGCCGTCTCTCTCATCTGACCCTATGCCATTCTCAAAGTCAAGTACGCCAAGATCACAGCACACTTGCACCAGGTGATTACGGAACGAGATGTCCTGAAGCAGGAACTCGCTCCTTTGAAGAATAACGCTGACCTGGCCAAGGTTATCCAAGAAAGGAACCAGGCTCAAGATGAATTCCGAGCCGAAACTGGCCCGAGAAGAAAAATCTGGAGGAGGAGGTGAAGATACTTAAAGCAAATTTATCCCAAACCGAGGATAAACTGACCATGGCCAATCTTGATATTCATTGCTTGGAGGACGTCCACACTAGTGACATGTTACTTGTAGAAAAAGTACAGTCGATGCGGACTATGTCAAAGGCGTGTTGAAGACGAGAGATGAGGAACTCTTAGCCGCCAAAGGTCAACTTACCAAGTATGCCAGCTACTTTTGTGCAATCTTTCGACAATGCCGTGGCGCAAATCCGAGTCCCCAACCCCGACATCCCCCTGAATACCTCCGGGCTACACTTTCAAGCATATGTCAGTCAAAAAGGGAAATTGATTCCCCCAGAGGTTGATGAAGACGAAGAAGAAGATAACGAGGAATGTGAAGAACAGTCCATCCCTCCCTCCTAGGCCTATGCATGGCCTTTCCGACACTTCATCCTTTTTTGTTTATATAAACTTATTTATTAGTCCTCTTTTGTCGTGGTTATAACCCGACTTTTGATTTGTGATGTATTGATTTGGCTTCGGCCTTGACAACATACCTTTTGCTGCCCATGCTTTTCTCAAGTTATTCGTTACTTGCATGCATTGACCAGTTTGTTTGACACGTATCAATTGTACTAACTTGCTAAGCTTATCCGCCCGTAACGACAATAAACCCATCAAATGTTTTTAACTTTATTCTCTAAAGCTTTAACAACCCGACTTGATCAAGGTCGGTACGTTAGTCTATTCGAGTTATCTCGGACAGCTTGTTCGACGCTAGCCTTTTCTAACTTTACGCCTTATAACATATGAATTTTCTAAAATCGGTTCAAAAATTCTTTCCTGTTTGGCTCTTATAGGCCTTTCGAAGACTGGTTTCTTGACCATGACTTCATGCACGCTACGAAACCTAGGTATGTATGCCCAAGATTTGCACATGCTTACACAATTTTCGAAAGACTAGTGTTTACCCCATGAATTTCTACGTGTTTATTTCGTATGTGGTTCTGAAAGCTGGTGTGCGTACCCAGAGTTCAGACCTTTATATTTTAGACATGCTTTTCGAAAACTGGCTTCTTGGCCATGAATTCATACATGTTCCTTCGTCAACATGATTTTTGGAAATGGGCTTTTTGTACCTCAGAATCCTACACGTTCAATTTGAACATGATTTCCGGAAACGGGTTTATGTACCTCAGTTTCCTCCACGTTTAATTTGGACATGATTTCCAGAAACGGGTTTATGTACCTCCGTTTCCTCCACGTTTAATTTGAACATGATTTCCAGAAACGGGTTTGTGTACCTCAGTTTCCTCCATGCTTATAATGATGTCAATACGAAAAATAAATTGTTCTGAAAATGGGCTCCTAAACCCAATATTCATTAATATAGCCAACATGATTTGGCAACCTCGTCATTACATAACACCCCATAGGAGTAAACCCCTTTTTTTCATAGCTTCCTGATAACCCTATACATTGGTATGGGCTGATTTCTAACTATAACATGCCTTTAGCTTGTCAGCATTCCAAGTCCGCTTAATGGGCTTCTTCTTCAATGTCTCAAGCTTGTAAGCGCCTCTGCCCAAGCTCTCCGTTACACGGTATGGGCCTTCCCAATTTGCCGCGAACTTACCCTGACTGGCATTCTTGTTACCTATGTCGGCCCGACGAAAGACGGGTCGCCTTTGTCAAAACTCCGGGGTCTGACTTTTTTGTTATACCGGTTGGGATAAGTCACTTAGCTGCCAACTCCCGGTAATGTGCTGTAACCCGGGCTTCATCAATTAAGTCCAGTTCTACTGCAATGGCCTCACTGTTTTGGAATTCCTCATTAAGAGCGTTGATCCTTCTCCATGAAGGTTCACCAATTTCGACCGGGATCATTGCCTCACAGCCGTAAGTAAGTCTGAATGGGGTTTCCTCGGTTGTTGTATGCACAGAATTCTGAAGTCCCCATAATACGGAGTACAACTGCTCAACCTAGTCCGACTCAGCCTCCTCCATCCGCTTTCGCAACCCTTCAAGAATAACTTTGTTAGCCGCTTCAGCCTACCTATTAAACTACGGATGCTCGACAAAAGCAAAGTGCTGCTCAATGTGATAGTCGACCATCATCTCTTGGAAACCCTGTCGGTGAACTAGGTTCCATTATCCGTGATAACCTCAGCCGAGATCCCAAAACAGGAAATGATATTTCTCTTTACAAATTCTGCACTCGAGCTGAGGTTACGGTTGCCAATGGTTCTGCCTCTATCCATTTCGTGAAGTAATCCACGACCACTATGAGCCACCGCATGGCTGCCCGGCGCCGGCTTAAAGGGCCCTAGCAAATCCATGCCCCACTTGAAGAACGGCCATGGAACCGAGATATAGGTTAATTCCGACGGATCCGGATCACCTTACCGTGCTTCTAACAGCTATCACACATGCGTACATGCTCTTTAGCGTCTGCTGCCATAGTCGGCCAAAAGAAACCGGCCCGAACCACTTTATGGGCTAAAGCCTTAGCGCCCATATGGTGTCCGTTGATCCCCTCATGTATTTCGAGATAGCACATATCGGCCTCGCCATACCGAGACATTTCATCATTGGGGAATGAAAACCTTTCCGATCTGACTCACCCCAACCATGGCATACGATGCCGCCGTTCTTACTAACTTCTTTGCCTCCTTCGCTGGGAGGATTCCTCTCTCAAGGTAGTCAGCAATTGGCTTCCTCCAATCTGTCACCTCCGAGATGACCATCACGCAACTTGGTTCTGTCAAGTTTTGTTGAACTATTGTGCGATGATTTCCGGGGCTCTTTATACTTGCTAGTTTAGACAAGATATCCACCCTAATATGCTCTCCTCTAGGAATATGTGCCACTTCCACTTTGTCAAAATCAGTCATAATCTCCTGTACTTTCCCCAAATATTTAACCATTAGGGGTCCCTTAGCCTGGTAAGTCCCGTCAATCTGCGAAGCTACCAATTAGGAATCAGTAGAAACATGAACTTTCATGGCCCCATTCTCTTTAGCCTGAAGTAACCCAGCAATTAAAGCCTCATACTCCGCCTGATTATTGGAGGTTTTGAAATTAAAACGAAGGGAATGCTCCCATGATATTCCTTTGGACTTTCTATAATTATCCCAGCTCCGCTTCCCTTCTCGTTCGAGGATCCATCAACGAATATCCTCCAAGTCTCCGCGTCCTTTTCTCCCCCTCCTTCTGAAAGGGTAAGCTGCATCACAAAATCAGCCAATGCTTGTGATTTAATAGCATACCGGGCCTCATAAGTTATGTTGAACTCGGACAATTCGATAGCCCAGCTAACCATTCGTCCCGCCAAATCAGGCTTGTGAAGAATCTGCCTAATTGGTTGACCAGGGCGAACAATGATATGATGGTTCTGAAAATACGAACGTAGCGAATCTTCTTTGTAATAAGTAAAGCAAAAGCCATCTTTTCTAGCTTTTGGTACCTCAACTCCGAGCCTTGTAATGCCCGACTTACGAAATAAACTGGACTCTGGCCTTCCTCAGCTTCTCTAACCAAAGAGGCACTTACTGCCTCTTCTCCAACGGACAAATATAGAATCAAACTCTCCCCGGGTTCTGGCCTTGACAACACCGGCGGAGCAGATAAGCACTGCTTGATTTTTGCAAACACCGCATCACATTCCTGGTTCCATCCACTCGAGGCTTCTTTCTTTAGCAATTTAAAGAATGGGAGAGAATTCTCCGCCGACTTTGGTAGAAAGCGAGTTAATGCCGCTAGCCTGCCAGTTAGTTGCTAAACCTCCTTCTTAGTTCGCGGAACCTGCATGTCCAACATGGCTTGGCACTTGTCTGGGTTCATCTCGATTCCTCTATGTGTTAAAAGGAAGCCTAAAAACTTTCCCGCCGTGACCCCGAAAGCACATTTTGCTGGGTTCAAACGGATTTGGTATTTCCTCAGCTTGTCAAATGTCTATTGCAAATCGGGCACATGGCTTGTTGTGTGCAGAGATTTGACGATCATGTCATCTATGTAGACTTCGACAGTCTTCCTGAGCTGATCTTCAAACACCCGATTCATCATTCTTTGATAAGTAGCCCCAACATTCTTCAACCCGAAAGGCATGACATTATAACAATAATTAGCCCTGTCCGTAATGAAAGCAGTTTTTTCCCGATCATCGAGGTGCATAGCTATTTGATTCTATCCGAGTACGCATCCATAAAAGAAAGTAACTTAAAGCCGGATGAGTTATCTACTAGTTGGTCTATATTCAGTATAGGGAAAGAGTCCTTTGGGCAGACCCTATTCAAATCCTTATAATCAGTACATATCCTACATTTACCGTTCGGCTTCTTAACCATAATGATGTTTGACAACCATGTAGTGTACTGTACCTCCCGGATGAAACCAGCTACCAACAATTCTTCCACATGAGCTTCTAAAGCTTTTCTTCGGTCATCACCGATTTTTCTTTTCTTCTGGGAGACCGGGGTTGACCCAGGACAAATGGCCATTTTATGAAAAAACTCAAGGTCTACCTCGGTAATATCCGAAGGCTGCCAAGCAAAAACATCCTTGTTATTCCGCAAAAAATCCTCCAGCTCCGCCAATACCTTGGGTCCAACATTTTACCGATTTTGGTTGCCTGCCCAGGCTCAGCGCCTAACACGAGGTCCACCAATTCACCACTCGGCTCTGACTTTTTCATCTTCTCTTCTTCACGCAAATCCAACTCTACCGAATCGACTGACTTTCCTTCTACATCGGCTTTGAACGAAGCATCCTTATATTTACGAGAAGTCGTCTTCCAACTGCTCTTAGTGCCCTTAACCGTGTTGAAATAGCATTGCCGGGATTCCTTTTGGTCACCCTTTACTATGACGACTTGATTCTTCTTATTGACCAACTTCAACTGCTGGTGCTTTGAAGACACCAGCATATCCCAATCATGAATGGTTGGTCGCCCCAAGATGATGTTATATGTCAAAGGAAAATCAACCACTATAAACCTAACTCGGTCTGTTTTAAAGGCTTCTCTTGTTCCTAGAGTCAACTTCAAATCTATGTAACCCTTTGGGTGAGTATCCTAACCATTGAATCTGGTCAGAGTCGTCCGACATGGCTTTAAGTTTTCAGGGTCGAGCCTCATTCGCTTGAATGTGTCCCATAGGATAATGTCGACCGCACTGCCATTGTCAATGAAATTCTTATTAACACAACAATTTCCAACTGTTCGGTGATTACAGGCACCGTCATGATGACACGGGGCACGTCCTCCAAGTCCTGCCTTGTAAAACTAAGCACCGGGATTCGGCTTTGACAACTCTTTCTTGAATTCTCGATGCAGTCTCTAATAGAAAGTACCTCCCTCAGGTACCTCTTTCGCTGGCTTGTGGAATCTCCTCCTCCCCCAAAACCTCTGCTAACAACATTGCAATCAAACTTGGAGTCAGGGAATTCATCATCACTAGCACCGGCCTTCTTATTCCAGCCCCGTCTCTTCTTTTTCGAAGGCGGGTTTTTGCTCGATCCTCACGCCGCTTATGATTTCGCCGTCCCTCGCATTTGGATCACGTACTTGCGAGTTTTCCTTCGCAAACAAACTTTTCGATTTCGCATCCCTCAAATCCCAACAACTATCCGTGGTGTGACCATATTGATCATGAAATTCACAATACCGAGTTTTATCTAAAGTAGCCTCTCTCCTCATGGGCCTAGGTTGTTCAAAACTTCCTCCTGGCTTCCCCCCTATTATCCTGCCATCACCACCACGTCTGCAAGAATCCTGTCGACGCCTGTTATGTCGTTCTTTTCCTCTAGGTGGGGGGCTTTTACCCCTCTCTCTGGGCACTTGACTCAGCATCTCCATCTGCTCGAGTTCTAGGTAAGTTTTAGCCTTATCCCGGAACTCAGCCAAGGTTTCAGGATGATGCTTTAGCACAGACTTTTTCAAATGAGATGCACCACTAAAGCCGGCTATGACGCAATGGAGATGTACGTCCTCTTTCAAATCGAATTTTGAAGAGCTGTATCTTTGAAACGTGCCAGATACTTCTGCAAGGTCTCCCCGGGTAGCTGCTTCACCTGGTCCAATTGGAACTCGGTCTTCGGCTGTTTCCTACTTGTGGCAAAGTTGAGCAAGAACTTCTGCTCCAAGGACTTCATATCATTGATAGATCGCAACGGCAGAGAGTAGAACCAATCCTGAGCCGGTCCCCTTAGGGTTCCTGCAAATAATCACGGAATAACATGCCCCACAATTCCTTTAACCACGATTTCCAGCTTGAAGTTGTTCATGTGGTTAAGCGGGTCCTGGCTTCCATCATACTTCGGTAATTCCCTCGAATCCAACCCTTTGGGGTAAACAGCGGCCATGATTTCGTCTGAAAACTGGCTCAGGACGTTCTCCCCACCATGTCCTTCTCCACCCGTCTTCGGCGTGCTGCTCGATGAGGGTGTCATATTATCCTTATTACGATCCGGGTTCACGGCCGGTTGCTTTACCTTATTGTGAGCTAAGTCGGCATTATCAACCCGCCGAACATTGGTATTGACTTACGTGGGCGACGTGTCACTAACCCGGCTCGGTCGCTAGCATCATGGCCGACATTGGGGGTTGGATGTTCCACCATCCTAACCCGTTCCTCAAGCAACAATATCTTCCTAGTTTCCCCTTCAAGATCGTTACCTCGGTCATTAGTGACCATGTCTCTCTCCTCATGCTCTTCACTGGGCTCCTCCATCTCGGTGTGAACCGACGTCGAAACCACTTACCCGGCTTGGGCCGGCTCCATCACGTTTCATATTCCAGTGACTTTTCTTTATGCATGAAACATTCTTCCAGCTCCTGCCTAATCCGCATCTGCTCCTCTTGGCGCCAAATGGCGTTTTGACGTTCCATATCCTCCCGGATAAGCCGGGTGTCTTCTTCTCTTTGAAGTCGCATACGAGTCTCCATATTGTCCATCCGCTGAGCCAACGAACTGACCGTCTCAAGCAACAACTCTGCATCGGGATGCTCAAGCTGAAACTCCAAAGATGGAGGAAGAAGATCTTGCTGTAACTCCTGCTACTCCTGTAAAATACCTCGGCTAGGATAAGGGGAATTTGTCGTGTCCTCAGTCTCATCCTCGACTCCTACAACCTTACGGCGAGGGTCGGGAACAACAGAATCTGAATATTGGACCGTTTTCTACACACGTTGCTGCTGTGATTGTTCCTCCAGTAATTGATCTTGTCGAAATGCCTGGCTACGACTTCGAGTACTTGTCGCCATCTTCAGTGGTTGTTACTGGCCTTTTGTGGCTTGGGAATCAAAATTTACGGTCCCCACGGTCGGCGCCAATGTTATGTTGTAGAACATAAGTGTCTAGCCCAATGAGGCTAGGCGATGTTAATATAGGATCAATGAGCTCTCCCAAGATACTTACGAGTAAAGCACCTGAGTAGAGAAGATTACCCGATGATACCTAGAGAGAAGATACCAGCAAGCAATCTCATATCACTGTGCTACATGGTAGTGGCGTTTCGCCAATGGGGTTGTGTGTGTGCACAGTGAGGCTGAATAGTAAATAATGTAATAGAGAATGTAGATAGTGCACCTGGCGGGTAACCTCCTATTTATAGGGATTACCTAGGGTTTCTCTCCTTGTCACAGCGAATCCGTTATTCAGGCAGGACGTGCCTCCCACGTTTTGGAAATGCCTGCTCCACTAACTGTACGGTCCTGAATCACAAGCATAATCCCAAACTAACTTACCTATTACCTAAATACGAAGGATTCCGTATCAAATACTCTTATTGGGCCGCACACCCATTAGGCCCAATATATGGGTCCATAACAAAATTTAATTTACTTCCATGCATTTTTCAGCTAAATTGTACTGAGGAGTAAAACGAACAAGAAAGAAAGAGGAACACAAGACTATTCAATCAACCTAAATAATAAAATCAGTGACGAGGCCAAAGCGTAGAATTCGCATGTTACCGGTGATCGAATCTCTTTAGACTTTTGCGAATGGCATAGCCCTAGTGTTAGAAGGTGGAAGTTAGTTAATAAGATGGGTGTGTTGACCACTATTAACTCTCACCTAATTATAGGATATAATTTGTAGTGTATTTTGCACTATAAACTATGTCTTATATTTAAGACCGAAAGAGTATGTTACTAGATAACCCTAAAATTCTACATGAAGAGTCTCAATCCATAGGTTAAGAGTCTAATGTACAACGTTGTTGGCGCCAGTGTGCTTAGTCATGACAGGATGTGAGTCACTACCAAATAAAGAAAAGGTATGGGTCTCTTTCTTAGAAGGATTGATTTGCCCCTAGTAGTCTTTTGAGATTAATGAAGTTCTTCAATGTTTGCTTACTACTGCTCAAACATCTTTAATTTGGACCCCCTACTAGTTCTGACTTTTTTTAAATAAAAAAAAAAAGGAAAAAAAAACACTATTTTATCAAATATGAATTACAACTTTGTAGCTGTTGTTCAGCACTTTTAGAAAAAACTACAGAGAACTCAGATCTTTATCTTCTCTGAGCGTAGAGGAAGGGTACATTATTCTATATCTTTATTTAGATGCTTGAGTCACGAGAGACGATTGACTCGGTTCATCAGTTATTTTTATTAATCTTCTTATTTGAAGATCTGGAACAGTACTACTGTGAGGATTAATAAAAGGGATGGTCATCGATATTGGACAGTATAAGATATGGTCTCATGTGCTTAATTAGTTATATGATGATAATGCTCTATGTGACGTCTTGTAATCTTGTATATATGCGGAACTACTGATGAGTCATATGAAACGGACACAATAGGTTGGGGTTTTTAACCACGGTTTGCATCGATTAAGTACTAGAAAGACATGTACTCTATATTTGGATGAAAAGAAAATGAGGGAAGACAGAATTCTAAAAGGGAAAAATCCAAAATATAATAACCCCTCCTATTCTATTTATAAAAGCAAAATAACTGAATTACGTTACTTTTTTTTAAAACTATTTTAGGAAGTTGTGATTCCTAGTATTTGGTCCCCTATTTTCCTCTCACTTTCTCCATCCAAAGATGGGAATAATTAGGGCTGAACAAGTTGCCCATAATCCAGTGAGCCAACCCATGCTCACAAGAAATTAGCCCGTTTTGAGCCCACCCAAAAAGACCCATAATTTCTTTTTTTTTTTTTTGGGGGGGGGGGTTAAGAATTAAATGTGTGAGCTACAAGTACACGTTCATGTTTGCCCATGCACGCCTATTTAGTTGTATCATCAATTTTTTTAAATTAGCTATTTCCACTCTCACTCACCCCCTATATTTCCTATTGTGCATGAAGAATTTAACATCTTTTTTAATTATTTTAATTTGTTTATCCTTTCTGACTTATTTTATTTTACATCTAATTGAGAGGTTTTATATTTTTTTCTTAAAATATTCTCTTACTCTTTTTCCTTACTGGTGTGTTAAGTTTCCAATATTTGAAAGAATACATCTTGAAAGGCTGTTTCAAAACAAGCTTAGTATGAATAACTTTGTCAAGTTACCAATACTTAAAGGAATCGGTCTAAAAAGGTTGTTTCTATCCAAAGCAAGTACAACGAGCTTTGAGAAGTTTCTAATATTAGAATGAATAGATCCTAAAAAGTTATTGTTTTGAAGATTGAAGTATGACATGTTGGGTAAATTTACTATAGCTTTTGGAATATGACCATGAAATTTATTATACTCTAGATGTTCAATCCTAGACAATTGTGAGATCTCATAAGGAATTTCTCCAGAGAAATTATTATGAAAAAAATCAATAATTCTAAGTCTAGAGAGTTCACCAATATGGTGAGGGATGATCCCATAAAATGAATTGGAAGAGATATTTAAGAATAATTGGAATTGGGGAAGATGAGAAATTGAGATGAGGAAGTGTACCTCTTAGTACAAAATTTGGAAGAGAAATTTAGGAAATGGTGTTAAAATCGTTGCATGTAATTCCAAGTTCCAACCCAGTTGCGAGGATAATAACCATTCCAGAAAGAAAGAAGAGCTTGGCTTCTGTTACCAAGGCTGGCTTTCCACTTTAGCAGAGCATTAGGTTCACTGTTGTTTTGTAAAGTCATGAAAGATGAGGCAGAAGATGAATAGAAAGTTAAGGAGGCCATTAACAGAATGCTCATAAGTTGAGGCTTTTTGAATATGAATCCCATCTCTTGCTCTAAGAAGGAAATTTTAAATCAACATTGACGTATAATTGCAAAGGATGTTACATATGTATCAGCACAAGAGTTCATGCATTGTCATTTATTGGAATATGACGGGAAAATGCAGGGCAGAATAAAATGCACTGCTAAATGAGGACTTTTCTTCGGACTTGAAAGTTGACCAACTTGAAGAGTCGTAGCAATCAAGAAACAAGCCTCGTTAACTTTTTTTTTTAAAAAAAAAAAAAAAAAAAAAAAAAAAAAAAAAAAAAAGGAAAAAGAGAGACTTTTAGAACATATATGATGTGGGTTTCCGGGTGATTCTACTCTTACAAAATTGTACGTCTACTCTATTCTTAAAGTGAAAACTGTGTTAAAATTTGTTTTGAAAAAAGCACTTTTTTAATATTAATTAGCTTGGGCAGAATTATTATATAAATTTTGAGCTCATAGTTGTATTTTTTAAAAAAATAAAATAATGGAGCTCTTGAAGAATCATAAAAAAAAAAAAATTTAAAAAAAAAAAAAAAAACTAAAACTAAAACTTTTGAATAGTGGATGTTTGTATATTATTGAAGTCCCTTGACGTCTCAAAAGGCCTAGGATAAGGAATTCCAAACGCTTTGGAATATTGAGGAATGATGTGTGTTGTGTTTTGACTTCTTTTTTGCATTCAAAACCTTTCCTTCAAAGATTTATCAACATAACAAATTAAGGTTCCAAGAAAAAAGGGGGCAAGATGATGGTGTTGTGTGACGTAGAATGCAACCACAAGGATGATCAACAATATAGATATATAATCTGAGGTTGTTGAATAGTCTCCAACTACTTGTGGATATTTCTTTTAAGGGTTAAATATCATTTTTGTCACGGATATATTGGTAAGGGGGCACCCAAAGAACGGAAGTTTTTTGGTATCATTTTTGCCCGAAAGTTTACAAAAATGAGCAAATATGCTCGGAAGTTTTTTTTTAGGAGCAAATTTACCCTGGAAGTTTACAAAGAGAGCAACGATCTAACGGTCAAGATCAACCGATCGACAAGATTATAATTTTTTTAACTTCCGGGTAAAAATGATACCAAAAAACTTTCAGGTCCGAGTGCCCCTTTATCAATACTTCCATGGCAAAATTGGTATTTAACCCTTCTTTTAACTTGTAGAGAAATAATTATCCACTTGTCAATTTTTAATATAAAAGGACGAATGTGCAATTTTAATGACAAAATTTTATGTTAAGGGCATTTGGCACTATTAAGCTTTCATAGGTGCTATAAACTTTTTAAAAGAGAACAATTTTACGACAACTATTAAAACTCTAAACATACGTTATTTTTGTGTGGGTCCCACATTCTCTATCATCCTCATCAACTCTCTCGGAATTGGCTTGTGTCCTTTGCGGCATACCCTCCCGCATCTGCCGCATTAAACGAACTTATTTGTTTTATCGCAAAGCCATCCTCCTCATTTCTTTTCTTTCTTTTTTTTAATAATAATTTGGTTTCTTGTCGGGTAGTAAAAAGATAATTCGGGAGACTTAATCGTCTGAAAAAATTCTTCATGATCTTGAAAAATTATTTTAGGATTTTAAAAAATTATTTCGAGTGGTACCGATCGATACTAAAAGGATACTTTAGGATACTAGCTGATGTACTGAAAAATAATTCATGACCTTAAAAAGATTATTTTAGGATCTTAAAAAAATTATATCCTAAAGTATATTTTTAGTAACATTCAAGCACTGAATTATTTTTTCAAGATCCTAAAATAATCTTTTTAAGATCATGAATTATTTTTCAAGCATTCCATCCTGAAGTATCCTTTTACTATCGGTCCAATACCCCGAAATAATTTTTTAAGATCCTAAAATAATTTCTCAAGTACGATTCAGTCTCTTGGATTATCTTTTAACTACTTGGCAGTGTCTGAAATTTAAAAAAAAAAAAAAAGGAGGATGGCTTTGTGCCAAAACAGCGCGTTTAATGCAGTGGATACAGCGGAGGGTATGCTGCAAAGGACGCAAGCCAATTCCGTTTGGTTCTTGCATGTTGCACTGGGTTTGCCGCAAGAGCAGCAACACTCAAATTGTCACACCAATTGTAGAAGGTTGTTGCAACCAAAGACCAAGTTCAAACATCAAGGATTGAAGCCATTTAATTTCTGTAACACCGTCTCCAGTGATCTATACTCTGATTCTAACGCTACTTCCCGAAACAAACTTTTGTTTACGAGATGACCAAGAAACCAGCGTGCCACCAAGATAGACAAAACAACCAGCCATAGACTTTCGTTCATCAATATCATTGCCCTAATTAGCATCTGTAAAAGTTTTGTGAGATGAAGAGAAATAAAAGGCTTCAAGTGCAATCCAAAATGATAAGTCCCTTCAGGTACCGTAAAATTCTTTTTACACCTTAATATTGAATGTCAATTGGATGAGCCAAGAATTGACTGAGTTTATTGACTACAAACGCAATGTCTTGACATGTTGATGTAAGATATTGAAGCGACCCAATTGCTCTTCTATAAAGAGAAGGATTTGACGTGGTGTGCCTTCGTAGCGAGTAAAAGCAACATCCGGTAACCATCGGATCCTGTCACATGCATCAAGCATGTCAAATTTCTTCAATAGATCCAAGGTATACTTTCCTTGATAAAGGAAAATTCAAGTTGAGTCACAATAAATTTCTAACCCAAGAAAAACAAGATTACAATGACCGAGATCTTTTAAAGAAAAGAGAGAATTCAACTTCGTATAAAACTCTTAACATATCGAGAGTTGTTACTGTAGGATTCTAATCAGAAATGCGGAAGCGTATCGTACCACGCGATATAGGAAAAGTTAAAACCTTCATCCTTTTGATTACGGAATGATGTAGCGATCGAAAGCCTCTCCACGAACGGTCGTCGTCCATTTCTATGATCGATCTTCTAGACTATCTCTCGAGGGGAATGAGATGGTTGTGTGGGCAACCGTTCGATGATGAACGTCGCCTCTAAGTTTGTTTCTGATGAGAGCCTCCTTTTGCGTGCATCTCTATTCCAAGCGGTGAAAGTAGGTTTATATGCTACTACACCCAAGACCTAACCCTAAACCACATGGGCCATAGAGTTCTTGGGTTGTAGTCTCAATTAAGCCTTATTGGGCTTAAGTGACTAAAGAGCACATTAACCCAACAATCTCCCACTTGCTCTTTAAGATACAAACTTGAGTTCGTAAACCCAAGACCATGTAGCCCATAAGCCATCATCATCGATAATATACCCCATCCCTTGTCTCGAGCTAGCCTGGGATCTACCATTTGTCATTCATCAAGGCTCATGATAATCTAGAAGATTATCTAGTTCGGTGCTACTCCACTAAAAGCCGAACGTGATCTCCAAGAATAATGACACTTATAACAGGAATATGCATTACCCCTTTATAGAATGTGTCTATAACTTGATTGACTAGTTTTTTACGTAACCCAATCAATTATTTATTTCCTTGACTTTAATAGTTTCTCTAATGGATTACATGCACCGGCGGTGTCTTCATATATCAAACGAAACATATCAAGGGGACATTTCCTATAAATTCCATGTTGTTTATCTCATAAACACCGATAACCAAACAAGTCTCAATCCCAAAATACCGAGTTGTTGGCAGTCATATAGATCAAACCTCACCTCAGTTGGTAAATCAAAGAATGAAAACTATTCGACTACCTATTTAAAATAAACTCACGATTAAAAGCAACTACATGACTATAGTTATCCTGAGATTTGATTCCTTATGACAAAAAGAACAACCTTAATCAAATCTCTCCTTGATCCATTCAATGTAAGTATTAACTCACACCAATATTTTATAATGATTCGGACAAAACCATTTCATAAAATATTGCGGCCTAAATAAAGTGCCCAACTTAATTTAATAGTCGTGAACCAATTCATCAATTGTGAGAACCTATGACCATGTCCTCTATGAACGTATTCATATGATCATATACTCCACAATTGATCCGGACCTTAGAGTTTGTAAATAGTGTGCGAAATAAATGAAAAACACCTCATTTATTAACATTCGTAAAAAATGCAATGTCATAATGTCTTGCTCAAAAGGCACAAAATAACAAAGTGAAATAACAACTACCTAAAGCTATAGCAAATTTGGAATCCTCCTAAGACCCATAGATGAAACATGCCTCCCGAACACACGTTCGTGCAAACTCTTAGTAAAAAGGTGACAAGGTTCTCGTCGATGCTATCTTTGCTACCAATGTATCTCCTCTTTTAATTATTTCTCGGATCAAGTGGTACTTCCTCTCTATGTGTTTTTGTCTCTTGTGACACCTTGGTTCCTTGGATCGTGCTACCGCCCCAGTTTGTTGTCACGTAAAGTGTGATAGGACAATTAACACCGGGTATCACCGAAGGTCCGTTAGAACTTCTTTAACCATGCGGCTTCCTTTGCGGCCTCAAAAGCGGCTACATACTCAGCCCTGCGTGGCGAGTTAGCCACACATGATTGTTTTACACTTCTCTAACAAATGGCACCGCCATTAAGGGTGTACACATATCCCGAGGTGGACTTTCTTGAGTCAATATCTCCTTGGAAATCGAGTCCGTATAACCAATGGTTTCAAGACTCCCACTTAAGTAGACCAACATATAATCTCTCGTTCTCCGTAGGTACTTGAGTATATGTTTAACCGCTACCCAATGTTTCTCAGTGGTCCGATTGGAACCGGTACTACTCCCACCGCATAGCGAGATATCCGTCCGGTACATAGCATAGCATACATGAGACTACCTACTTCTTGAAGCATAAGGTATTCTACTCATGTGTTCTCTCGCTCGAAGTTTTAGGAGATTGCTTCTTAGAGATGAATTCCATGCCGAAGGGTATAACTCCCCTCTTGGAATTCTTCATGCTAAACCCGACAAGTATTTTGTCAATGTATTTAGCCTGGGACAATGCCAAAACCCTATTCTTAGGTCTCGCAAGAGTTTAATACCAATAATATAATTGGCTTCCCCAGGTCCTTCATATCAAAATGCTTGCTCGCCAGGTTTTTATGCCTAACAATACTTCGTGTCATTTCCGATAAGGAGTATATCATCCACATAAAGTACCGAGAAAAGATACCGCATTACCTTGGATCCTTTTATACACACACGGCTCATCGGGACTTTTCTCAAAGCCATAAGACTCAATGGCTTGATCAAATCGATGTTTCATGATCGGACGCTTGCTTAAGTCCATAAATGGACCTTTGCAACTTGCATACCATTCCTTCTTGCCCTTTGGCTATAAACCCTTTTGGTTGCTGCATATAGATTTTCTCTTCCAAATTTCCATTTAGAAAAGCAGTTTTGACATCCATTTGCTAAATCTCATAATCAAGATTTCTTTGACAAGCCTAAGAGAATCGGATGGACTTGAGCATGGCAACCGCGAAAAAGTTTCATCATAATCCACACCTTCTTTTGGGAGTACCCTTTCGCCACCAATCTAGCTTTGAAGGTTTCAACCTTCCCGTCCGATCCTCTCGTTTCTCTTGTAAATCCACTTACACCCAATGGGTCTTACCCCTTTAGGTGCATCTACAAGAGACCAAACTAAGTTGGTATACATAGAATCCATTTCACGATTCATAGCCTCAAGCCATTCACGAGCATCAACATCTCCTAGTGCTTCGTCATAACTCGTGGGATCACCATCTTCTCGCAATGATGTCATCCCGATTTGACTCACCCAACAAGAGATATCTTGCGGGGTTTACGAATCAATCTCCCACTACGACTTTGTCGCACTTGATGTTGTGCATCTACGGGGGTCCACATTTTGTGAGTTAACTATGTATAGATGAAGACCCTCATTAAGTGGATCAACCAATTCATGATTTTGTTCTTCATTAAGTTCATCATCATGCTGAACTTCTGGTTCGTCTACGGTTCCCCGTGTATGTTCAGTACATTTTCCCTCTTTGAACAACCAGAATAAAAGCTGAAATCGCTTGAGGTTGTGGTGAAACTTGATCTCGAGACTAGCTCATCAAGAATAACCTTACTCCTAGGCTTATAATTTGCCATATAGTCCTCCTCTAAGAAAATCGTGTGAGTGCTCACTATGACCTTCTTTTCTTTTGACTATAAAACAACCAACCTCTCGGTTCCTTTAGGATAGCCTAAAAACATGCATACTTTAGTACGCGAGTCCATCTTATCTGGTTTCTATTTCAAGACATGTGCCGGAGCACCCCAAATCCGAATATGATTCATGGTGGGCTTACACCATTTCCACAATTCTATTGGTGTCTTTGAAACCGACTTGGACGGAGCTAAGTTCAATAGATACATAGCTGTTTCTAAGGCATATCCCCGAATGAATCGAGAAAGAGATGAATAATCGAGCATAGATCTTGTCATTTCTAAAAGGGTTCTATTTCTCCTTTCAAGCAACTCCATTCTCTTTGGGGTGTCCTTGGAGAAGATAATTGTGAAACTATCCCCTCTTTGGTCAGGTAAGACCTGAACTCTCCAGATAGGTATTCACCCCCTCGATCAGATCGAAGAGTCTTAATTTGAACACCAAGATGTTTTTCTGCCTCAACCTTGAACTCTTGGAATTTTCCAAAAGCTTCAGACTTGTGACGCATCAAGTACACATGTCCAAATCTAGAGTAATCATCAGTTAATGTGATGAAATACTGATACCCACCTCTGGCTTGGACATTTATCGGTCCACATACATCGGTATGTACCAATTCCAGTGAAGTGTGGCACGTTTTCCCTTGGCCTTGAAAGATCTCTTAGTCATTTTACCCTCTAAACGGGATTCACATACCGGTATTGGTTCAAAGTTCGAGGATTTGAAAATCCCGCTTTTGACCAAACCTTGTATCTGTTAGAGTTAATAAGACCCAATCTCAAATGCCAAAGATAAGTTTCATTGGAAACTTTTCTTTTCTTTGATGAATTAATATGCTCAACATCTTTTAATTCAACATGATTAACTTCACGAGGGGAACAGGACTAAGGAAATAAAGACCATTAAACTTTACACTGTAACAAATAAAAGAAGATGAACTTCTTATTGAAACCGAGGAATTAAACTGAACTGTCAAACCATGTTTATCCAAACAACTAACAAAAATTAAATTCCTCTTAAAATCTGGAATAAATAAACAGGTCTTCTAAAACCAAAGTTTTGTAATTAGCAAAAGATAAAATAACTTGTCCCATTTGCTAATGTAGACACAAGCTCCCAGTTCAAGCTTCAAATCTCTTTGTCCTTTACTTACGGGCAAGCTATGTTTGAACCTCGCAATGAGTAACAAACATGGTTAGTGGTTCCGAATCAACGATCCATTTATCATCGTGATTCTCCACTAAACAAGCCTCAATCACATGTAAATTACCCATACCTGGTTTATTCATTTGTGGGCAAGTTTTCTTCCAATGCCCCTTTTATCCGCACTTGAAGCACTTGCCTTTTGGGTCGCATTTCATTGCAACTGCTTTTGGCAACCGGAGTACCTGATTTATTCTTTTCTTGTTCTTGTTCTTTCCTTGGGTTTCCCCTTAGGTTTTACAGAACTTTCACCAAAAAAATGCACTTCTCGCTTGACTAGAGATCGTCAAAGACTCTCAAGTTCGTGCATCGGTTGAGCGAGGTCAAGATTCATCTTGTTCATATTATAATTCATCTTGAATTGATTGAAGTACTCAGGCAGTGATTGTAAGAGAAGGTCAACTTTTACTTCTTGTTCAAACTTGATACCATGGTCATCAGCCTTCTTGAAGTTCGCTATCATTGTTAGACAATGATCCCGCACACTTCCTCCAGACATTACTGTCTTGGTGACTGAATTCAGCGCATTTTGCCTAGCGAGCCGCTAGGCGTAGCAAACATGTCATCAAGAGTCTAGAGCATTGTTGCTCCACTCTCAATCATGCTCACTTGCTCCGAAGGTGATTGGCGAGACGCCAAAATGTAAAATGTAACCGAGACATTCACCTTCTCCCATCTTTCCTTTTTTCCGCGAAATCGAGTCCGATTGCATCGGATGCATCGCATAGCGAGCGCCGCTAGCATAAGGGGTAGTGAGAACAAAGTTGAGCTTTTCATATTGAAGAACAATATCCAAATTAGTTTTCCATTGTTTGTAGTTTGTACCATCCATAGGTTTTTGGCTCAAGATTGTAGCTAAAGGATTGAATGAAGATATTTTTCTGAAAATAAGGAAAAAGAAAAAACACACTAGTTACAAACTTATAATTAACAACAAACGAGATATATCGCTAGTAGATTCTAACAACTACTATTCGTTTATTGTTTAACAATCCATTAGTTATCTTTACAAGGCTTACGATGGGCAAGATTCTTGTAAAACTAATATTGTTAGTTTGAGCCTTGAGTTCCATTGCCGAGCCTCGATGGGAGGGTTAACAATTTTACCAAAGTTGAATGTATTTAACCATTGTTTACTTTCAAAATTATCTTTAGTGTCTATGTGTTGCCGACGATGGGCCGTACAAAAACTTCACTAAAATTTTGAAAATATTAGGGTTTAATCTAGCGAAATCCGATTATCCTTATCCGATGGGGCTTCGGCATAACCATTTCACTAATAAACCCACAATTGGGGCCCGTAGGTTTTTAAAATTAAAAGCTTAATTTAAAACCTTCACCCATTCAATATTTTAAATTTAGAATTTTTTTTATTATTTTAATTTCCAAGAATTTGTTCATTTTAGAGTATTCTTTGTCGAGATCAACAACTTTAATTGAAATCATTTGGTATCTAAAATCTAGTCATGATTGGCGAGTGTGCTTCACATGACACTTTAAATAACCCACAAATTACTCTCAAAATACAATTCTCTTAGGAAATTTCCTAGATTATTTATCTATATTTTAATTCCATAATTAATTAATCCAATTATTATTCTAGATTTTAATTTAAAATCATAATAATTGATAATTAATTTAGTGGATAACCTAAATAATCTCGTATAATAACTATCATACTAGTCGATTGAAAACATAATAGTTATTATGCTATTATGACATGTGATTATGCAACAATATGGCATCTTCCTATTCTATATGGCATGTTATTACAAACATCATGTTAATCGTAAATATAATTCATACAATTCAATAAAAGAATTAAATAATTAAACAAATAACTTTAATCCATGTCTTTCCTATAAAAATTTAAAAATAAAATTTACAACTTTGGAATTTCTCTTTCGTCCGGCCCATAGCATCTGCCTCAAGCCCCTTTAGGGTATCTATGGGCCCAAAAACCCAATCCTTGGCTAGAAACCCTAGGACACAAAAGAGGAACCCTAGCCATCACTTCGCCACGCCATCGCCGAAGTCATCTTCTTCA
>JAFJYI010000454.1:0-231032 GCA_019022655.1 Acacia acuminata
GTTCCTTATTGTGATAGCCCAAGGGAGCGTAATTACTGTAGTGGGCGGCCAAAAAACCTTCAAGTTTGAAATACCTAACAGATCCTCAAGGATAGGATAGATAGGGATGAAGGAAATAAAATTATATGACAAAGATAAGAAAATAAATTTACTTAGAGGCATCAGGTACAAATCAGTTGAAACTGAAAGAACAGGCAAAAGCAATCAAAGAAATCTCAGGGAGAAGGAGAAGTAGAGAGAGAAGGGAGAGAAAATCAAACCGTACCCAATAAAATAGAGTGAACGGTGTCGTTTGTTGTTGGCAGGAGAAGTTTTCTTATAAGAAGTATAAAACCCATAAAATTATCACCAGAAAGTTATACAAATACAAAAGAGAAGCAAGTAAATAACCACCAAGTATAGTCACCAATTCACCATGTGATAAAAAACGATATGATAATCGCGAGACCTGAAGAAGTGTATGTATGGTCGTGCTTCTTTCTTGGATTCCTTGCTGAGTGCTGACAGCCTACAGGACAGTCACGAGCCAAAATCAGAGTTAAAGAGGATGGGACAGAGGCCAGCCATTGTGCTGGTCCATGTATCATCTTTGTTGCAGCCTTAGGACCTGTTGGTTATAAAGTAAGTATGGGAAGAGAATGGGAAGATCTCAATCTTCCCATGGATTTAGGTGTTTTGAATAGAGAAAGTCAATCAAGATTTTTCAAATGAAGATCATTTTCCCTTATTTGAGGGGAAGACTTTTCCATCCGAAAATGGAATGAAAGCCTGCAATCTTCCTAGAAAAGTGGTTTTTTTGATGAGATTTACCCTCAAGTTCGAACTGGACGGGAAAGTTCGAACTGGGTGATTTTTTTTTTTTTTTTCACGAGTTCGAACTAACAAGAATATATTTTTTTAACATATATATTTTAGCAAAAAAAATATTTTTCTTTTTTATTTTGAATTAATTTCTTTTAAGGGTAAAATAGGCATTTCCTAATTCCTTACCAAGGAACCTGTTTATTTTCTTCTACCAAACAACTCGCCCATCTTCCCTCATCTTTTAAATCTTCATTTTCTTTACTTTCCTTTTCCTCCCTACCAATTTTTTATAACAAACGGGTCCTTATTACCTTGTCTTGAGACAAGAGAAAGTTTCTAACTTGAAAGGTAAAATATTAAAATTTAATTTAAGGGATAAATGGCCACATCTTCTCGTATGAACTTTCTAAACAAAATGATATGAATGAGGAAGTAATCGCTTCCTGGGGCGTTCCTTGGTAATTAGGATTGCATTATCTTTAGGTAAGATAGTGACAGAACGAAAGACATCATCATGAAGGTAGGGCAGAGTCTGAAATGTTGTACATTTTTTTTTTTTGTTAATTAGGCGAAGGGGGGAGGGGGATCGATCCCGGGACTAAAGGGGAGGAGCCTAGCTCCAAATACCACTGCACTATGTGCGTTCTGGTGAAATGTTGTACATTAGTGAAAGAATATATGGAAAAGTAAGGCCTAAAACAAATGAGGTGGGGCAGGGGGAAAAAATCAAAAAGCAAAAAACATTTTTTCATACGTTTCCATCGTTTATAGAAATAACTAATTGGGCTTAGCCTTCGTAGGAACCAACTGGGCTCTAAACACATTGATGTAATCTACATAATACTAATAGATCTTTTTAGCGAAGGAGAAATACATGTAGATGGTGAAAGAAAAAATCAAAAAGCAAAAAACATTTTTTCATACGTTTCCATCGTTTATAGAAATAACTAATTGGGCTTAGCCTTCGTAGGAACCAATCAGCTCTAAACACATTGATGTAATCTACATAATACTAATAGCATCTTTTTAGCGAAGGAGAGTTGACATAGATGGTAAGGGATCCGGGTGACTGATTGGCGCAAATGGTCATGTTCGATCCTCTCTGGTCGCGACTCGCTTTGGAAGGCGATCTCGTAAGTTAAAATTATAAGTGTTTATAGAGCCCGGGACCGTGCCCGTGTCTTGGTGGGACCGATGTCGAACCCTCCAAAACTTTATCTTATCAAAAAAAAAAAATAATAGCATCTTTTACCAATGGGGTTGATTTTAGTGGCAGAAAAGAACTAATTTCTCATAACTTCTCATAACGTAACAAACCAATGTTTAAATCTTCGATATAAGAGATACTAATATTCAACACCAGATAGTATCTCAAATATAATTGCCTCCAATAAGATGATACATGTGCTTTAAAAAAAAAATCATCTTTTAAGCAAACCAGGAGTAGGGATTTGCAGTTTGAGAAGGTTCCCCAACCTCATCTAGCTACTTGAAGTGTGAGATGGTCTCTTTGCTACACAATGTGCAGTGAGATCCTACGTAAAGTCATGGACTTTCTTGGCCCAATACACTTTTGACTTAGTTTCAATTGGGTCGAAATTCTGAAGGTCCATTTATTGTGTCATTTAAATGTTTCAAGGACTTCATCTAGTTCTACATGTTCAATAAAATGGCACACGTCCAATCTTTTGTTTAATTATGATTAAATTAAGGGACTTTTTTCCTTCCATATAAAATTGTAAATATAATGATGGATATCAGTAAAACATGTTAATTAAATCGTTTGTTTCAGCATAGGACAATTAATATTAGTAGCTAAAGCAATGAATGAATGCTTTGAGCCGTATCATTTATATTGCCAACCGAAATTTATCATTCTATGATCCAATAGATAGAATAATTAAATATAAAAACATAAAATGTTAACTCGATTTCAATTATCAAGCTGCAGATTATAATTATTTAATTTAGTTCTAAAAATGCACACTTACATACATAGTCATTTTAATTTCATTAGGAAAAATATCAAAAACAGAGTTTAAAGTCTATACATATATAAAACAAATTATATTGTCAAAAAGAACTAAACGCAAGTAATACGAAAGATAGTCGCAAATGTCGTTTTCTTTTTTTCACCCGAAGCAAATGTCGTTAAATAAATACATACAACATTTTCACCATTCGAAGTGGTAAAAATAATTTTTTGTCAACCTCCCAATCATCAAGAAGAACTTTAATTTGATTTAGGTAAGAAAGATAGGGGGCAAACAGAGTTCAAACAAAAAATGCTTGTAATCACTTTAGTTAGTGAAAATCATATACGATTGGTTTTTAATAATGTGTAAAAAAAAAAAAAAAAATTTGTTTGAATATATATAAAGATAAAATCAATGATTTTTTTTTTCCTGTTTGAATATATCTCAGTATATAAGTAGTCGATTAAATTGTAAATTGTGATTTGCAATTGGAACAAGGAGTGACAACAGGTACCTTATGGATTGAATTGTGTCAAGATTCGTTTGGATCAAATAGAAACTAATGGAGAAAAGCTTCAAGTTCAATACTCTGCCTTATTTAAAAATAAGAGGTTCATATTGTAGCACCTTCTATTCCATAACATAAGATTTATCAACACCACACTAATTCAGGTAAGTAATATCTTTGAGACTAGAAATAAGTCAAAATACGAGAAGGAAAAGCTAGCACAGCAAACCCAAATTGAAGATTATCAAGCAATTCTCAGACTTTACACTAACAGATGATGGTAGGAAAACCATGAGCGTACATAAAGATGTGTATGTATTTAATTAAACAACAACACCGGTCTAAACAACAAAGATAGGACGAGTATGAGTTATGAATCATCACCACTAACGATGATCCAAATACTTTTGTTGCTTGCAACTTTCTTTGCCCCCTTAACCCTTTCGATACAGTCTCTTCGTACCCTCTCTGTTGATCCTTCTTATCTAATCCAACTCCTTCCTCTGCACAAAGAATTCTTCACTTACGTTTTTTGAGTTCAATACAAAATAAAAAATCACTTAAAAGTTGGACAACAATACAAAAGACGGTAATGATAAAATGAAGTGAATATACAAATTTAACTATCAACAATTTTATTATAAGCACCCATAAGAATTAAGAAAAAAAAACACATATAAATACCATTTGAATTAGAAAAACTTCAAAAAGTTTGTTACCATATAGAAAGGACAAATAGGTCTCAAGGGACTATTATTAGATTTTGAAATGTTGTGCTTTTACTAATACGCCCCTTAAGTTTTGTTTTGTTGTTTTAGAAAAAGAAAGAATGTTCTCCGACACTGAAGTTCCACTACCACCGAAGGCACTATCTCGCCTGTAGGCCTCGGCGTGGCTGTTGGAGCTCCGGTAGAACTTGGGAAATGAGAATGACTACTTGGGTATAAAGATTGACTACTTAAACTCTCTAAATTCTATGAAATCGTCGTTGACAAATTATAGACCTTGAAGTGATGTCTTGAGGTAATGTCTCTTAAATCAACACTTCTTCAATTAAAAGTTATAATCATATGTTAGATTAATGAACCCTCATGAACCAACATAACTTAGACTTGTGTAATGCATCACATACAAATTATTATAAATATAAATTACGTTAATTTCAAGCCATTGGGTGCTTTTGTCAAGATGATACACCCCTCTCATATGTGTTCAAACAAAACTGGGTGGGAGCACAAGACTTGTGCATGTGAATGCACAAAAGTAGAAAATTATGTCTCTAAATGTGACAAAACGATTGTTAAAAAAAAATTAACGTGCCTAGTCTTTTTTACTAATCTCCGGTCCTTGCAGCATTTTGTCAATCGTCCTTAAAGGAAACAGATTAGGCTATTTGGTCACTGGACTGCTATCAAAAGATTCATTACACTATAAATATAAAAGGATTAGGTAAAATTATATGTTAAATACTAAATATATAACCTACTTCACATATTTATTAGCTTTTGAGAAATTAACCCTATTGATATCCATTCAATAATAATCAAATTAACCCTATTGAAAGGAGTTAGAGAATTAAAGAAGATGATTAGGGTACTTTTGGAAAAAAAATACTACGTTTTTTTTTTCTAAATTGGAACAACAATTTGACAATCAAGATTAATGGAAGGGTAAGATTGCAACGTTTTTTAACTTCCGGGACAATTTTGTTCCAAAAAATACTTTCGGATGTCCAATCTTTTGAGTCAAATTTTCAGGGTAAAAATGGTACTTATCCCCTAATTAAAAGATTCAATATATTGTTGGCAGAAAAAGAAAAAAGAAAAAAAAAAGAGCATGTGAGGTCCATATTACCGTTCCTTGCATTGTTGGGAACCGTATTGCCGTTTCTTGTCCTATTACATGTAACATGATCATCACTAACTTGTATAGTAAAAAACCGTGCAATCACTACCACAATAAATAAATGGATTTTAGTTCCCCATAAAATATCCCTTTTTTTCAAAAGAAAAGTAAAAAAATAAAGATGGTAGCATTTTTATAATCATGTGGAGGAATTTTGATATATTAGATATTTCTATTTAGAATTGGGACGCCTATAGTGGACTTTAGGCGTCCAAGTTGAAAAGAGAAGCCAAAATAAGGAGATTTTGGCATCCCAATAGTAAAAGAAACGTCAAAAGTAGAGCTTTTGGTGCCAAAAGCATTACTTTTGGCGTTCCTATTTGAAATTGGGATGCTTATTTGAGCACTTTAGGCGTCTCAAATTTAGATGGGGACGCTTATATGGACACTTTAGGGGTCTCAATTCTAATTAAATTGGGACGCCTAAGTCATTTAAAACAAATTTTCCCTTCTCACAATTCATACATGTCCCTCTCGAGTAAATAAGCTTTTGCCATCTCGCTCTCGCTCTTGACCCAACCCCAGCCCTCTCTACCCCATGCTCAACGGAATCCCTAGCTCTGCCTCTCAGACCGCCTCCTCCGAAGATGGAAACTTGTTCTTAGTTCGAGCAGTACGGTCTACTCTTCTAGTTGTGACTATGAGCCTGCTAATTGGATGGATTCCTCTTCGTTATTTGACCTTAACTTGTCCTCCCATGCCGGGGGATCCGTCACCAACTCTGTCCGCTTCCCTTTCCAGCAGCTGTTCCCGTTGCCGGCTACCATGCTTCCCGGTGTGCTTCGACAGGTGAATCAGGCGTTTTACTTCAATTTAGTGGCACTATTTTTGGCATGACTGTCCAAATTTTATTGGATGTTGGTAGTTTGGATACTTTCATCCATCCACGTACTATCAAGAATCTCCAACTATTTGAGTATAAGGATTGACTGTTTAAATTCTCTAAACCCTATCAAGAGTCATTGATAAATTAAATTATAGACCATAAAGTGATGTCTTAAACCGGTGCCTCTTGAAACAATACCCCTTTAATTAAAAGTTATAACCACATTAACGTAACAGAATTAGAATAATTTTTTAACGACAGCCAATTTAAACACACAATAACATGATAATGTAGAGCTTGAATCAGGCACCTTATCCACATGTGGAGAGTAGCACTGTCATTGACTACTATAATAGAATTAGAATACTACCTACCATGTTTATTATAAGTTCTAGTTTATTGTGTAATTTGCACAATAAACTATATCACTATCATAAATTCAGTTTGAAAAATATGTTGATCTTTACTGTAAGTCTATGTAGAGAATTTTCAATGACAATATTATGATTTTGCTTTTTAAATTTAGTAAAAAATGAATTAATTCATACTGAAAAAAGAAAAAGATGAGAGAGATGTTTGAAAATATCATTAATAAATAAGGATAAAATTGAAAAAAATACATTAATTTAATATATATTTAATAAGTTAATTAAATTTCTTTAATATGTGAGAAGTAGCTAGACCTAAAAAACCAACAAGAGTAGCATCCTATATCAAGGGCTAAGTTAGTATAATGAAACTTCAAGTATTGAAATGTGTGGGATCCAGTCTCCTTTCTTTCTCACCTTCATCCCATTCATGAATGTGTCTTATGGCTGAAATGACATGTCAATCCCTGGTAGTTTGCGGATCAAACCCCCAAATAATATAGGGGCCCGTGTGATTTCGGGTGTGTTTGGGGTGACTCTTCTAGGAATAAACAAATTCCATTTATGAATCTTTTGGCCTCCAAAATGAAAATAGAAATTCCATAAGTTATATACAAATAAAATAATTTTTCAAAGGGCATTTAAATGAAGTTTTTGTTCATGTTTTGGCCCGGATCGCATAAACTGGTGGCTGTTTTTGTTATTGCACTGAGTTATGTTGCTGGAACATTTCCATTTTTTCTTTCATTCCTTTGGTAATTAAATTGGATTGCGCTTTATTTTTTAATTATATGATATTTCATGCACATCTGTCGCCGTGGAAACTAGTATTTCATGTATAGAAAAGGAAAGAAAATTATGCCGTAAAAATTTGACTTCTTTTTTATGAAAACTGAATTCATTAGGCTCATAACTCATACTAGAGGTTGATCAAGGATATAAAAGATAACCTTCATTTTGTGTGAGGACTTAGCAAGAAAACCAGCAAAAACTAGTTGTCTCTCTTGGGGATGGCAGAGCAAGACCCACCAATCCCCATGAAACAAAAACCTAGCATCTCCAATAATGACTACAAAAGGGTGTGAATTATCACATCTCCTTATGATCAAATTAATATATTCTTTACAATATGGAGACAGAATAATATCCTAAAGCCTTTGCCTCAACACAAGTTAAGACCATGCAAAAAATTTGACTTTTGACAAATTTCTACATATTATGTGTTTTTTTTTTTTTTTTTTTTTTTTTTTTTTTTTTTCTTGGGCACTCTGAACACATAATCCATTAAACTTTCAGTCATGCATTAATAATGTTTCTAGACATCCTCTTTTTTATTTTTATTTTTTTAATTATTATTATTATGTCATTGCTTTTAAACTTTACCGTACATGGTGTTAAGGCCTCCCTAGAGGAAACACTTATGTTAGGAGGGGTAGCTATGAACCCCGAACCGATAGCGGATAATATAATTTTAAAAACAAACTTTAATGTACAGGAGAATTGACCTCATTGTGACAAAATTTAAGATAAATAAAGGCTTTATTAATTTCACAAAAGCTTATAAATTAGAAAGACTAATATAGATTTTAGTAAAGCAAAGCATTAATTTCCAACCACTTGTGGCAAAAGGTTACCAATTATTCAGCCACCCCAACCACGCAAACATGCAAACTTGTGTACAAGTTTGAATTTTAAAAAAATTCTACAAAATATGCGTTGGTGTGTAAACAGGTCAATAATTGACTCGCAAGTACAGCCATGATCCCCGATCTACAATTTACAAAGATATTTTGAATTATTGAGTCAGCAAGAAAAGAAAAGACGCATTGCAAACCAGATCATTCTCACAGCTACCATTAGTAATCTGGGCATATTTAGATCTTAGAAACATGACCACATAAGAAAGGAACAATTTGATGATTACTAACAATTAGGAGCAAGAGAAGCAAAACATTTCTCCACACACACTTCAATAATTGCACACTCTATACAGTGTCCGGAAATTGCAGCTAAATTGTAGAGAATCCAAAAGCCGACAATATCAAATAATATGTGAAATACATAAATGCAAAAAAAAAAATGAGTTTAAGTGTTGCTGATAGAAATTGGGGTTCAAGGGTGTGAGCTTTCTTTCAAACTTGTACAATAATCACTTTGCACCACCTCATCATTCACTATTTGAAGATGCCGTTTCTGATAAGAAAGAAAAAATGACCAGCAATGAACAAAATCAAACATTATATTTTCAAGAGAAAGAGAACTCCGAATCAACAAAACAAATCACTTGGAAATATATATGTAACAACTACAAATACCTCAGATCCAATAGCAAATGCCTCAGGCCCAACAGCAGATGAAATGGCCCAAACCTTTCAACCGAGACGTAGCCAACGCATGAAAAAGCCTTCCAGGAAGCTACGTGAATTAGATGATGGGACAACTATATAGTGGGACACCACGGTTCCTCGCAGTGCAGTGGCACTGGCAGTGGTATTTGAGATGTTTGATATCTCCCCGGCCGATGGTTCGATTCCCCCTCCCCGCATCTGTAGCAAAAAAAAAAAAAAAAAAAAAAAAAAAAAAAAAAAAAAAAATAATATAGTGGGACAAGGAATCGGTTATGGGTGTGAAAATGATTGGAACCTCTTCTCTCTCTTATTTCTGAATTCCTTCCTTCTGTCATTATCTTCCTGCTTTTCATTAAAGTTCTGCAGTACACATATCTGAATCGCTGCTATAATCGTTCATGTAATCGTTTATATACAGTGGACACGAAAGAATATATATACACAGAAGCGCAGCTTTTACTCATTTACAGTTAGTCTGTTTTATTACAAAGTATAACCATTACATTTGGTGCTTTCATTGAGAGGGTTTAGTCTTTCCCATGGCTGAAAACACTCGTCTGAAAGAGCTCCAGGCGGACATGAAACGCACTACCGATTTTGTTGACAACACTAAGGGTCGCCTTGAGCGTATAGATTGCCGATTTGATCAGCTTGACTCTACCCTTCATTTAATGGCTGAGTCCATGGCTGAGATTACCAAGCGGCTAGATAAACTTCCTAACTCCGACCATAGCAGTTCGTCCTCCCTGCCGCTCACGGCTACAACTTTGTCTCAACAACTACAACTTTATTAGAAGTTATGCAACCATTGCTGGCCCTTTAACTGATTTATTAGGCAAGGATCGTTTCCAGTGGACTCCAGAGGCCCAATCGGCGTTCATGGCACTGAAGGGTGTTTTAAGTCAGGCCCCTGTTCTAGCTTTGCTTGATTTTACTAAACCATTTGTGTTAGAGACCGACGCATCTGGGCTTGGAATTGGGGCGGTACTTAGCCAGGATAATCATCCTATTGCTTTTTTCTCTAAAAAGCTATCGCCACGTCTTCAAGCACAGTCTACATATGTCAGGGAACTATATGCTCTTACTGAATCTGTCTCAAAGTTCCGCCATTACTTGCTGGGCCATCCTTTCACGATTCATACCGATCATGCCAGTCTTAAACATCTATTGGAGCAATAGATCCAAACCCCAGAACAAGAAGCGTGTCTCCCCAAGCTTCTGGGCTATAGTTTCACTATCGAATACAAATTTGGCAAACATAACTAGGCGGCAGATGCCCTCTCTCGTGTTACTCATATGGCTTTGTCTACTGTGCAGAACCCTTTCATGGACTATGTTTATCAGCAACTCCAGTCCTCTGAATGGATTAACAACCAGAAGACTCTATTACAGAGCACCACCACCACTGAATCCCATTTCCATATTCGCAATTCTGATTTGCTCTGGAAACAACATCTGGTTATTCCGCCTGACAACCCTGCATTGATCAATCACATTTTGATTGAATTTCATACTTCGGTCTTGGGAAGCCATGCTGGTTTCTTGCGCACTTTCCATCGAATTCCCACTATGTTTTTCTGGCCCAACATGCGTCGAGATATCCGCCACTTCATCCGCGCGTGTTCTGTTTGTCAACAGGCCAAGTCATCTCAGTTGAGCCCCGCCGGCTTACTTCAGCCGTTACCCATCCCGAATTAGATATGGGAGGACATTGCGATGGACTTCATTACTGGCTTGCCACTTGTCAAGGGATACTTGGTCATCTTTGTGGTTATTGATCTTCTCTCGAAGTATGCCCACTTTATGCCTCTGCCTCCCAGTTTTTCAAGTCAATCCGTTGCTGATTCTTTTCTGGCCAATGTGGTTCATCTTCATGGAATCCCTCATTCTATTATTTCTGATAGAGACTGCGCGTTCACTAACTCATTTTGGCGTTCCCTCATGAAGCTACAGGGCACTGCACTATGCTTGAGCTCCGCTTACCACCCACAGACAGATGGCCAATCTGAGGCAGTTAATAAATGCTTAGAAATGTACCTCCGGTGCTTTGTGTATAATTATCCCCGTCAGTGGTTAGCCTATTTACCGTGGGCCGAGTTTTGGTACAACACTTCGTTTCACTCTACTATTGGTATGTCTCCGTTCAAGGTCGTCTATGGCCGGGAACCCCCTCCTGTACTTCGAGCTACATCCTTGGAAGATACACCATTTGATGTTCATCATCAGTTGGAACAGCGTGACGAGGTGTTACAGGTTCTCAAGGCTAATCTACTACGCGCTCAACATCGTATGAAACAGCAAGCTGATAAATGGCGTACTGACGTTGAGTTTACGGTCGACGAGTGGGTGTTGGTCAAACTCCAACCGTATCAGCAACACTCTGTTCAACTACGCAAATTCCAGAAACTTGCGATGCTGTACTTCGGGCCTTTTCAGATTGTCGCTCGCATTGGCAAGGTCGCTTATCGTCTGGCTCTTCCAGACTCTACCCGGATTCACCCAGTCTTTCATGTTTCCATTCTCAAAAAGTTTCACGGAAATGATCCATCTCAGCAGTATTTTCCATTACCACTACTGACAGTGCCTGAAGGTCCGGTGTGTCGACCGTTGGAGATTCTTCAATCACGCCTTTTGCAACGTGGGGCCCAGTGGCGCACGCAATGTTTGGTCCGTTGGGATAGCTCTCCGACTGCCACCTGGGAATGGGCTATGGATCTTCAATCGCTGTATCCAGATTTCAACCTTGCGGACAAGGTTCTGTTTGAGGAGGGGAGTAGTGTAACAACTACAAATACCTCAGATCCAATAGCAAATGCCTCAGGCCCAACAGTAGATGAAATGGCCCAAACCTTTCAACCGAGACGTAGCCAACGCATGAAAAAGCCTTCCAGGAAGCTACGTGAATTAGATGATGGGACAACTATATAGTGGGACAAGGAATCGGTTATGGGTGTGAAAATGATTGGAACCTCTTCTCTCTCTTATTTCTGAATTCCTTCCTTCTGTCATTATCTTCCTACTTTTCATTAAAGTTCTGTAGTACACATATCTGAATCGCTGCTATAATCGTTCATGTAATCGTTTATATACAGTGGACACGAAAGAATATATATACACAGAAGCGCAGCTTTTACTCATTTACAGTTAGTCTGTTTTATTACAAAGTATAACCATTACAATATATCATTTGGTAAACGAATTTAATTAAAGGGGAATATATGAAAACTCTATAATAAAAAGGATATTTCTGAGTTATGGTGTCAAATTGAACGAAATGTACATCTGTAAATTGGCAGCGTAAAAAGTGGGAGAATGAGAGTGATATGGGCGAAGACAATAGAGTTGTTTGAGAAATGTATATATCGGAACAAAGCATGGAAATGGAAAAGAGCCATTGATCATTTTTTCACTGAACTTTTAGAAATTACAAACGTGACAACATTCAGATGCTCTTGGTGTGGATCTGAAATCAATCTTGAAGAAAGATGCACTACAAAAGTTGCAGTACTGTATGATGTCTTTGACACCACAAAACGCAGGGTTTAATCTTTGTTAAAAAAACATCCTTTTAATTTTCCCCCAGAAACAGAGAGAGAGTCAGTTCAAAGGAAAAAATAATAATAGTTGAAATGCATATTACTTACTAATAGATGATCCTAGGTCACAAAACCTGATTATTGTCAATGGAAATGTGGAAAATTTTGGGGATCCGCTTTTCTCATTTCCTTTTCTCATCCGTTTCCATTCTTTACCCAAAAATTACACTGTTTTCAGGTAAAATAAGGGAACATGAGCACTATTTTTTTTTTTTTTAAAAAAAAAAAGCTTTCAAACTTCTCGAAATACTTTTTTCATAGCATTCGGTATTCTAAATTAATTTTTAGTACATTGGTTGTTACCGTAAAATATTACGAATGCGGTGGGTTGGATATTGAATGCTACTAACACTAGTGTAAAAAAGGCTTTTAAGATAGGACAAAAAGAGGGTCGTAAGGCCGGACATGCGGCGGTCTTGTTCAGCCCAGATTAAAAGTCTACCAATTAAGACGGACTCGAACCGGTCTTAAAGAAACTATTTTAAGACCGGACATTTAAAAACGTCGGTCTTAAAAAGTTGTACTAAATAAAGCTGAAATATTTTTTGTTCGGTCCTAAAGGTCAACTTTTAAGACCGGCCAAAAAATAGGCCGCTCTTAAAAGATCGTAATTATAAGACCGGACAGGACACATACGATCTGAAAAATAGCGGCGTCTAAGACCGACGACTAATTATACACGGTCTTAAAAGACCGACTTTCAAGAGTGGATGATAAATACATCCGGTCTTAAAGATTTTGATTTAAGACCGGACGTTAAATATCCGGTCTTAAAAGACCAACTTTTAAGGCGGGTTTAATATCAAAACTCAAAAGTCGTCTCGACCTTTAAGACCGGTCATATAATTACATCCGGTCTTAACAAGTGAACATTTAAGACCGGCTTATTATTTCCGGCCTAAATTTTCTCGAATTTTCCTATTTGTTCTTCCCGATTATATATATACACAAATCCACCACCCAATCTAGCACATAAAAGTCGATACTTTAAGCTACAAGCTATGAACAATTATTTGAATAAATTGAATTGGAAAAAGAATACAAATATTATTCACCATGAGCTATTTGGCCTCTTAATTAATGATTACTATGACTACAACACCTAAATTAATTCATACAATAAGATAACTTACTTACAAATACAATAAGTTACAAGTACAACATACATGCGCCCAAAATAATATTCACCATGCCTTCATCGATTCCCCCACCCAACAACGTAACATCCTCTTATATAACATGCCCCTTTGGATCGGATCCTGCCACAAAAATAAAACAAGAACAAAATTCATAGTCAGTGACATTAACTATGAGCATAGATAGAAGGAATATAATATATATAGTTAAAGCCTTAAAGTCTTCAAAGAAATCTGCATATGAATATTACCTTATGAATTGACTCTTTTATAAAGTGATATCTTCCCATATCCCTTCTTGATGATCACTTCTTATGCCGTGTTCATTATCCGCTTCATCTTCTTCGTTCATATCCGGTAGACCCCTTGAAAAAGGAGTACTCTCAGGAATACCATAATTTGAATTCATTTCCTCATCAATATCAATGACCCTCTTTCCTTGGAGAGCTACGAGACCACATTTTATTTTCTTGATCGGTGATATCTACACTTGTTTTGCACAGTACGCCATAATAAAAGGTTCATCTCCAAAACTTCTACCATTGACATCGACTAATGTAAATCCTAGCCGATCGATCCGAACACCATTATTGACATTAACCCACTTGCATTTGAAAATGGGAAATCTAATTTTCACATAGTCCACCTCCCAAATCTCTTCAATAACCCCATAATATGGCATGACGCCAATAAAGGGCTCTTGTCTTTCGAATCGGAGAAGTGCATAGATTCAGCCTCTAACATAACACCACCGATTCGGACCGTGCTCGTATCATCTAGGGACTTCGTGTAAAATGTATAACCATTGATCACATATGAATTCCAACTTATGACATCAACCTCGGGACCACCCGCTAACCATTTGATTGTATCGAAACACATTCCTCTCCCTCGACCTTTTGTTTGAACCAGTTTGCAAAAGTTCGTTATGCTCCCTAATCAACCTTTGTTCGGTCATTCGATGATTTTCTTTCCTTACAGTGCTTTATGTGCAGCTATCTCGGCTTGAACTTCATCGACGTTATTCAAGATGTATAAGTGGACTTGTGACAATTCATCGGGATCCACACTCTTTACGGAAGCTCCTCGTCTACCCCCATCGCATCGACATTTTGGAAGCCCAATATGTCTTACTTTGGCCAAATAATCTTGACAAAATTCCATGGCTTCTTAGAAACATATTTTTGAACAATCGATGCTTCGTCGGTATGCGTTCTTCACGTACCCTTTTAGGAATTTCATAGATCTTTCAATTGGGTACATCCACCGTAAATGGATAGGGCCGCACATCTTTATCTCCTCACTAGATGAACAATTAGATGAACCATGATGTCAAAAAATGTAGGAACAAAAAGCTTCTCAAGGTGGGACAAGATAAGATATCCTTCATTCTCCAATTCATCCAACTTTTCAATCTCAAAAACTTTACTACAAAGCGCATTGAAGAAGACACAAAGTCTAGTCAAAACGACTCGAAGATCATATTCGGTGATGCCTCGAATAGCTATTGGGAGTATTGTTGCATCAAGACATGACAATCATGAGACTTTTGGCCTACTAATTTCAAGTCCTTCATCGATACAAGCCTCTTCAAATTTGAAGAATACCCCGTGGGAACTTTTTGTGCCATGTAAACACTCACAAAAAACTTCGTTTCTCATTCTTAGACAAAGTATGAGAAGCTAGGGGGACAATAAGTTCTCTTCCCATCGGCCTTGGATGTAACTCTTCGCGTATTCCCATTGCTATCAGATCCAATCTTGCCTTCACACCATCCTTGGAACTACCTTGTATGTTGAGAAGCGTGCCGACAATACTATCACATACATTTTTCTCCACATGCATGACATCAATCTTGTGTCTCACATCAAGATTGCGCCAATATGGAAGATCGAAGAATACAGATATCTTTTTCCATATATTTGTTTCTTTTCTACTCTTTGCAGTCTTAGAATACGACATTGATATTTTTCACCTTTTCATAAACTTGCTCCCGAGTCAATGCCACTGAGCATCTTCATACTCTTGGCCACCAAAAAAGGCTTTCTTCAATCGACGATATGGGTGGCCCGTCTAAGAAATCTCCTATGTCCAAGATAAACCGTCTTTCTTCCATGTTGAAGTTGATGGTAGCGTGTGCCTTCTTCACAAACCGGACATGCTTTATGGCCTTTTACACTATACTACGACAAGTTCCCATATCTTTGGGAAGTCGTTTATAGTACAAAATATCATGGCTCGCATTTTAAACACCTCCTTCTTGAAAGAGTAAAAAATATCAACACCTTACGCCACAACTCCTTCAAGTCTTCGATCAAGGGCTGAAGGTAAACATCAATATCATTTCCGGGTTGTTTCGGTCCCGAAATCAACATAGACAACGACATGATGTACTTTCGTTTCATGCATAACATTGGAGATAAGTTGTAAATAATCGTAGTACAGGCCATGAACTATGTATCTGCTAAGGCTTCCATATGGATTCATGCCATCCATGCTAAGGGCAAGCCTAAGGTTCCTAGGTTCTTCGCCGAAGTTCGGAAATAATTGATCGATTTTCTTCCATTGAGAAGAATCGGCCGGATGTCGAAGCTTTCCATCGAAATCCTCTCATCTGCATGCCACCTCAAATTTTTTGCATCATTTTCATTCGCAAACAACCGCTTGAACCTTGGTATGATTGGAAGATACCACAACACTTTTGCAGGCCCCTTATTTGACTTGTAGCTTGGGGTTTCACATTTCGGACAATTCGCTCCTCTTCAAACTCTTTTCTATACAACACGCAATCATTCGGGCATGCATGGATCTTTTTGTACTCCATCCCGGTGGACAAAGTATTTTCTTAGCATCATAGTATCGATGCGGCAACACATTATCATCCGGAAGCATGTCCTTAAAAGCCTCAAGCATTTCGAAAAACTCTTGTCGCTCCATCCATGACGTGCCTTCAAGCTTACCAATTTCAATACGGCATTCAACAATTGGTATTTTTTACACCCACGGTATAGAGGGGTCTCGCATGTTGCACATATTACCATATGCATGTGATTGATGAAAAGCCTCTTCTCCTACATCACGGATAATGTCCTCTATGTGATCATCCATATCCGTGTCATTATCATCAAAGGCCACTTCCCTATGTTGAGACCCACTTGGTATTTTTTCACCATGCCATACCCATACTGTATAAGTCTTACAAATTCCTCTACAAATTAAATGTGTGTGTATAACTTCAGGACTTAGTCGCCTCTCATTCAAACATTTTACACAAGGGCAATAAAACTTCCCACCCTCGGCATGGGCATTTTGTTTAGCAAATTTTATAAAGTCCCTCACCCCGTTCGATATTCAACACTCGTCCGTTTAGCATTTATCCAAGCGTGATCCATAGTAGAATTCCTATATATATAGACGGAAAGATTTAACATACATATATATGCTCAAATGTCGGTTATGTTTTTTTTTTCCTTTTTTTTTTCGGATAAACTTGCTCATTAAATGCAGAACGAAGAATCACTTTTGGTCATAAATGTATCGCAGTGAATCCAAGAACCAAAATAAATGCATGACGAGGAAATTAAATGCATCGCGTGAAGGTCTTGTGGACTCACTTTGTATCATATAAATTCAAATGCGTTTGCTTAGTCTTTCTTCTCCCGCCACGAACGTTGATGTTGTGAGATGCAAGAGTAACCTAAAAACATTTATTGGTCGGGTTGGGTAGGTCTAAAGTGCAATTATAATCTTCAAAATACAATATCCATTAACAACACGAAAACCCACAAGAACATTTGATCGATTTCGCTCAACCCAGGAAAAACCCGAACGATGAGCGGGAAAATCATAAAGTTATATAACCGAAACACCTCTTACAGCTTGGTCTATAGATGTTTAGCTAAGGAACCAAAAAGTGATTGTCGAGAGAGCAACGCGAACGAACGACGAAGTGGTGACAGAACCTGAGTAACACTTTAGGGGCGACAAGAGAAGTTCAGAGAGGGAAATTTAATATTCCGTGCGACGAGCGATACATGTTTTATATTTGGGATTTTATTAAGACCAGGAGTTTTATAATACTCGGACCTAAATTGAGACAATTAAACCAGTTCATTAAAAAGTAGACAGTTCTATATATACAATTTTTTAAGACCGCCGTTTTATAATACTCGGGTCCTAAAATTCCTCGTTTTTGTGATTTCTAAAAAAGGATTTGGCGAGCGCAAAGAACTGAATAAATAAAAATTAAAGGAAAACAGGAGTTTCTTTAATTACATATATTACTTGCATATGCACGTACACAAGAAAAAATACAAAAAGAAAAACAAGCGAGAAAATTATCAAAAACAAGAATCGACTAAACATCTCCTAAAGCTTATTATCCTCCAAAGCCTTGGCGATTTCGGCGTGAACAACATTAATTTCCCGCGGAGATCACCAAGTTTGTCTTACTCGATTCAGCCACAATGCTTCATTAGAGGAAAGAGGAGAGGGTCGAGTAGTCGCGGTGGGGCCAAGAGGTTGGAGAGGGGGAGCGGGAACCTCTTCATCATCCGAAGAAATAACAATGGGTCCAATGACCCGAGACTCTTCTGTCAATAGGACGGACTCTCGATGGAGGAGGCGCACCGTATAACGATCGACGGAAGGCACGAGCATCACGACTAAGAGCACCCCTACGAGCGGTTCTCTTGAATCTAACCATGGTTTGAGCAGTTGGGGCAGAGAGGTATAAGGAGTTAATTAATAAAGGTAGAGAGCTGTTCTCAGATAGCCACGTACGTAGTTTGGAGTTACGAGGTAGTGAGGAATTAATAAGGAGTTATAGGTACGCGGTATAAAATTCCATTATTTAATATTTTTGCAATTCATTTTATTTTAAGACCGACATTTTTTTAAAATATCCGGTCCTAAAAGTCTAAATTACTTTTAAGACCGACCTTTTATCATTAACCCGGTACTTATAGGTATGCGGTATAAAATTCTATTATTTATTTTTTTTTTTGTTTAGACCGATCTTTTATAATAAGTTCGGTCCTAAAAGTCTTACTTTTAAGACCGACCTTTTATCATTTACCCGTACTTACACACCTTTGCTCAAATGAATGATGCGAGAGTCTCTTCGGCTTCCGAGATAAACTTCCCAACTAGGCGTCTCCTCGTATTCGATGAACAATGCGTCTCCTCGTATTCGATGAACAATGCATCTCCTCATTAAAGTTTAGGCGTTTCACATTGTTCGGGATGGGTTCTCTATTTAAACCCGTTATTCTTGTACTTTCTTCACATTCTTCTCCCCCGGGTCCTCCGTTTCCTCCTCCTCCTCTTCAACCTCGCCCCTTTGTAATGGCTGCTCCCCCGGGTCCTCCGTTTCCTCCTCCTCCTCTTCAACCTCGGCCCCCTCCGCCACCGCCTCCTCCAAATCCAAGCGTAAGCGGTTGGTGCGATCATCAGTGGCCGCGTCGATCAAATCGATCGACATTTGGGCCAATTGGTTCAGCTTGCTCATACCATGAACAACAAGGCTGAACATGGTACTCACGCCAATGACGTGAAGTACGATCCCCCGAAAGACGACCGACGACTCCAACAACTCCGATGACTCCGATGCCCCCTCCCTCTCCGACTACGAGAGGGATTAGTTTTTTTGTTGCTTTTTTATTTTGATTTTTTTTGTGATGCGCCCTATAGGGGCGTAAAAAAATTAGTAAATAAAATACTTTTAAATTTTGTTCTCGTGCGAGTTTAGTACTTTATCCCATTATCTAAACCTGGAAAGCAATAAACAAGGTAACTATGAAGGATGGATAATGGCAGACTAAAAAACCTAAAATAAAAGAACGAAGACTTTAGTTAGTAAATCGACGGTCCTAAAAACACGCCATTTTTGTCGGCTTTGGTTTCCATATCGATTGCCTCTTGTCCTTTTCATTATCGTCTTTCTTTTTCCGACAAAAAGGAAACAAACAAAACATTGTCCTCGTGTAAATCCAACAACATAAATTCACGAGAATACGGTTAAGAACATACAAAAAAAAGGAGCTTTTACCTTATTCGGATAAGAACAAACAAAGTGACTATTCTTCTCAAGGTTGGACCTTCGTTGTCGTCGGTTTTACCTCCCATGTTAGAAACAAAGTGTCCTTTTCATTATCTTCCTTCTTTCTCCGACAAAAAGACAAAAGACAAAATAAAAGGGACACCGATAATCTTTGCTCTACACACATGGAGAGGTAAAAATGATGATAATGAAGGACCTAGCTTGAGCGAACGCGAGAACCTCGGTTGTCTTCAACCCTATCCATTTAATTTGTCGAAAAGAGGTATTTAAAGGTGATTGACTTTTAAGATCGCACAAATAACAACATACGGTCCTAAAAGTTAAGCGAGACTTGTAAGCAAAGGACTTTTAAGACCGATTATTTATAAAAATATGGTCCTAAAAGTTAAGCGGGTTTTTAAGAGTGACTTTTAAGACCGACCTTTTATAATACGTCCGGACCTAAAAGTTCATGTAGTTTTTAAGCTTTTAGGAGCGAACACTAAAGCAATATACGGTCCTAAAAGTCTCATACTTTTTACACCGAACACTTTGCGGACCTTTAAGGCCGGACATCTTGTTAATGAACGGTCCTAAAAGTCTCAGATTTCAAACACTAAATTAAATAGCTATATCCACCATCAATAATACATTCGAAACCCAAAATGGACACAAGAAAATTGTTCGAAAAATTAACTAAATTTATTTATTGAATTTTACATTGCCTATGTATATTTTCAAATGAATTGTTCAAAAAAATAAACAAATTTCTGAAGATCGATTATTGTTGCTACGAGAATATACTTACAAATGAATTTAGAACATTAATTATTGTCCTTTTTGTGACTCTAAGATCAGACCATACTGAGATATTCACAAAACACATTGTGTATGTGCTCCGAGTTCATCATCGGAAAAGGAAGTTTTGCATTGAAACATCGTAACATCAAAGACGAGAAGCGAATTAACTTGTGTGCATATTTCATTTGTAACGGTAAGCCGAAACTGAATTAACTTGCATAATATGTAACATCAAATACATTTACCTTTGCAGTTAATTTAGTATCCCCTCGCCTTGTAATATCATACATGTGTTTCATGACGTACTGGCCACATAAGTTGGACTCTCGTGGTTGCCGACGGGTCTAAAAAGAACAAGAAATATATATAAGAGCATATATATAGCTCAATGACCAAGTTCACAAGGCAGTGTGCTACAAATATTGTACCAACCTCAGTGCATGTACCATATGGGGTCTTTGTCACGAGTACCACGCCTTTTCTTTTATACTCTTTGGAAGGTCCTCATGGCACTATCATCAAAATCACAAATTTATCAATGATTCATTTGAAAATTCACGGTAGAGATTTGAGACAAGAGAATCAAAATGACATGCTTACTCGTTGATGGTACACGCACCAACGTAGGCAATGGCTCGGTGTGAGTGGAGCATAAGAAGATAACTTTATGCTCCTCCATGCACATGAGGACCAAGCTGCCGTGCGGCTGAAAATTCACATCGATAAACTATACTCGGTGATATATGTAGCGAGAATTAAGTGAATTACGGACAAGATTTTTGATATGTACTTTGTGGAAGAATGGCAAAAAGTACAACTTTCTGCTCACTTCACACAACCTCTTTGATATGTACTCTGTCTCTCTCCTCCATGGTTGTTTGACTTGAATAGACGAGGCACAAGAATCCAAAATCGTTGATCCGCACCTTTGAACCAATTCATGATGCAAGAACCTACCATAATGACATCGATCGGGGAATTAGTATATATGTATGTATGTCTAAACGATGCATTTAAATGATGTACTCATAGACGAGAAGATACTTACTTCATAAAAATTCTAACAAGCGTATTAGTAAGCTCCTGTCAAGGAAGCAGCAGGGACTCAACATCAACGGTGTCAACTTGAACGGGCATAGGATGAGGGACGCCTACTACTTCATTGGTAGGCCACGATTTATCCTTAAAATATCCACTCTTCATCGATCGAATATTTTTCCTGGCGCGACCAACTTAGCGATGGGGATAGAGCTTGAGGAGGGGATGGAGCTTGACGAGGGGATGGAACTTGAGGAGGAGGGTTGAAGCTTCGGGAGCGGTAGAGACATGTACAAGCTTCAGCGGCCAAGGGATGAAGGTTCCCTTGACATCACTCACAAGCTTCGACTCATCGGTTTGGAGAGGAGCGGTGCATCAATGATCACCTTTTCAAGCGACACTCGACTTCATCATCGGGCATTTGTTGGTGGTGTACAGTTGATCCCAAGTTGTGAATAGTCCCTTTTGCAACCAATAATCGTCCATCATGATGATCGGGATCCTCCACATAAAGGTCACAAGGTTGCTCTGACTGTCCAACAATGCAGCTCCCTCTAGTGCTCTGTTGCACAGTTGAAGGTGAGTGTGTGAAGGGAACACTGGTCTCTGGACGATTGCTCAAAAGCAGCCTCAGCTGACTCAGTTCCTCCCTCATCTGGCTCATCTCGGATTGAAACATTGCAGTCATTGAAGCTTCATTGCGGCCAGCGTACGGTCCATCTCCTCCCGGGTAACCATACTTTGTCTATGGCGTTTGGATGTACCAAAGACTTGCTTTATGCCTACCCGTCCTCCAATCCCCCTTACACGCCTCGGGTGATCCGGTTTTCCGGTCGCAACGGTCAGAACATCATTCCTCCCATCCGACACAAAAGATCCCTTTGCTTCTTTCTTTTTAAGATCTTCTGTAAGATACGGATAACGAGAAGCTTAGTAATGAAACATGTTTAGTAACTAAAAAATAACAATAACAATACTTACAATTCTTTCAAGCAACTAGACGAGTTTGTTCACTCATGTAGCGCCGCTTGGCTTTTGCCAAATATGCAACCACAAATCCTCGCGACCTATTGGAGATGGAGGAGCATGTATCACGAAGGATTGGATTACGCTTCATCATCAATCTCTTCCGCTTGGCAGCCATCAAATCTTTTTCGGCCTTTTGATATCGCGAGAAGCCTATGAGGGCAATCATTCTTTCTACCTATCTCTGTGCTTGTTCCCTTCTTTTTCGTGAATCGGGATTGAAAACATCTATTAATTATGAATTCCACCATGCATGTCACTAACGAAATTAGAGAACTTCGCTTCATATGAACATCAATCAAACGATGTAGTCAAATTCTTCACTTCATCAAGTTTCAACATTTTATTTAAGGAAGATGTAGAATTGTAGAAGAAATTGGAGCTATGTTTTGTAGTGCTAGCTAGATAGATAGGTTAAGAAACAAAAGAGAATTATGCTTACAGAATAATACAAACTTGATCCTTTTTAAGGCATTCGTGGGATCGGCGGTCCCATTAGATAGTAACAATTGGGTATATAAAGTTTTCCCCTTTTAAGAATATTCATTTCCTCCTTTGCAAGACAAACCATTACACAATTAATACCTTCTCATCAGTAATTTACCTTTTCAGGGTTGACATATCAGACTTGCATAGACAAAGGCGAGGAAATGTATACTTCTATTCACACACCGAACCATTATATAACTAACGGGATTAGATGAACACAATAACATTCACATATCCGCACGAGGTTAATAAGCAAACAAAAGGGAAAACAAAACTAAATATAAACTCACCGAGCTTCGGGAGTGGTCATGAGAAGAACAAATTGTCGCCAAATTCGTTCATCAATAAATGTGTAAACTTCCCAAGGATGTTTGGCGGCGGAACATCGGAGAAAATATACGTGTTAGCGAGAAAGGTCTTAAACTTCCTCCACCGATCAGCACAATAAGACAATGTCTTGTCTTTCAACTTCGACTTGATCGGGGACGGTGTATGTAACCCGGATAGTCTCCCAAATAGGATCCTTTACATTCTTAGAGTCCACACTTTTCCACTCAAATGTCAAGATGCTAACCTTCTTTGCGTGCTAGACAGTGACAAAACTATTATATTTGCTTTTATTAGGACCGACGGGTTCCAACCTTGCATCAAAGCTGAATCTCGAGCTTTGACCCAGAAGTCCGACTTAGGGTCACATCCATCATTCATGTGCCTCTTCTACCACGGCGTGCGGGCGATTACGAGCCTCATTGTGAGATGAAGAGGGTTCGTTCTCACTCACACCGATCACACCAGGAGGCGGCGTTGCCGGAACACGAATAGATTCATTTTCACCGTCCATTTTCGAGACGGGAAGAGAGGAATGCCCGAGCAAATGAGAGAGTAACGAGGGGCTGATGGTACGTGGGCGAGGAAGAGAGGTAATGCAACGGGGAAGGGTTTCGGAACGTGAACGAGAGGTTCTCCACGAGTAACAAAAGCTTTCGCGCGAAGAAATGTATAACTTGCGTGGATTTTTAAGACCGGATGAAAAAGAGACGGTCTTAATATTTACATTAATCCGGTCATATTAAACGTCCGATCTTAAAAGTTTAACCTTTAAGACCGTTCCTTGTAAAACGCCGGTCTTAATATTAATGAACTTTTTTCGTGCGGAAGTATCATATGTTCGGTCTTAAAGGAAACTTTTAAGACCGTCTTTTTGATAAGTTCGGTCTTAAAACTTTAGACTTTTTATATTTAAATTTTTCCTTATTATGTTTTACCGAGAAAATATAAGTACGGCTATATGAGATATATTTAGAAAGTAATTGAAATTTCAGTTCAATTTTTAAGACCGGTTGTATTTTAGTCGGTCTCAATAATGTTTTTAAGAGCGATGAAAAATTGGTGCAGTGCAAGAAGTTCTTTATATTTACGGGCGCACGGTCATTCTTTAAGACCGGGTGTCGATTGTCCATTCTAAATGAGGCGGTCTTAAAGCCTTTTTTTTTTGCACTAGTGTAAAAAAATATTTTAAGGTGCTAAGTGTACTAAAGAGTAATGAGACTGCTTAAAGATTTGCCCAATGATCCATATAAATTGACATCAAATTAGTTGGCAAACTCCTCCCGTGAACACACTAAATGCCTGGGCAATGACTTCAAGTTGCAGCATCCCTCCTGGGAAAGATTCAAGATTGGGGCAATCAATTAGCTTAATGTGCTTGAGATACCGACAAGCTAGCTGCCTTTGTATGGGATTTTGGCTAACCCAAACTTAAACTGAAATTGCGTTTTTGGAACAATTTATTTCTGCTAAATTGAGGATTTTAAATATTATGCCCTTTTCTGTCGCAAATTAAGGGGCGATAGAGATTTAAAAATGTAAAAGCAATGCTATATATTGCTTGCACGTCATAGGAAGATTGGAAATAATCTGGGAAAGTAATGTCTTATGTAAGATTTAGATATTTCTTAGGAAAGTTTTGAAAAATGTAATGTTGTTCTTAGAAAAAGTCTCTGAAGGATCAACACATGCAGGTGGATATATACAGAACGCAACAAATGTCCGAATGAAACTTGAAAGCCAATTCCATCAAAGGAACGTCTCTTTGTCCACTATGATTGTGACAATTGTTAATTAACAATTTACCCAACGATGAATGTATATTCTGCAATACTTGGATCATTATATATAGAAAATCGAAAGAATGAAAGGACTTGAAATTTCTCTTGTAAAAGAATTGATGGCATCTGTTATAAAACAAGCTTTTTTTGCTTAAAAGAATCATAACACTAAACTTATCTACTAGGGTCTCTTAAAAAAAGCTCAAATGACTTCAAACACTTCAAGAAAGACAGAGAATCCTTAACCAAGAGAATGAATTTCATCAAAATCCAACGAACTTTTCTATTCAGTTCAGGATCAAAAAGTTCATCTGGAATTCAAATCCGAATAAACCATTCTCCGTCTCTTGATTTTGCATTTTAAGCCTCATAAAGGAAAACATAAGGAAGAATACAAGAAAGAAATAATAGTTTATTTTGGCAATCTGTTACACTCGAGTAATATGCGATGGCGCTAGATTAGGAAGAATCATAAATGAAATATAAAACCAAAAACCACAACAACAAAAAGGACAAAAAAACCTCAAACAAAGAAGATAAATAAAATAGGGAAAATGGTAAAATGGTAAATAGAAGAGTTTTGTTGTTTAAACAAAAACCAGTCGATAAGTTTCCCACAAAACAATGTGGTAGACCAAGATTTTTTTTGCTCAAATATGTGGTAGACCAAGATGATTAGACAAAATTTCTTGAAATACCATTCCGTGATCCATAAACGTAAAATATCTACAGAAATAAGTGTCTTTACTTAAAATAGATGCTAATCAATTTTTTAGGCAATAAAATACCATTAAGTGATCCATAAACATAGAAGAGCTATAGAAATAAGTTTCTTTATTTGAGTAGATGCTAATAATTTTTTTGTAGCCAATAAAATTGCAATTTACATGAATATATACTTAAATAATAATTCACTGAAAAAGGTAAAGAAAACAAGGAGGGTGAAAAGAAAACTAGAAGAATAAGAATATGATCATGCCCAGCAATGCAAAAACCTTTTGCAAGATCCAAAAAACCATCAAAAGGGCAACTCGTGCAGAGGATGGTTCGTAACATGTAATTAGACAAATACCTGGACTCAATAGCAAGAATGGATTGATGAAGGAATGTGAGAAATTTTATGCCAAATTTTTCCATCCTTCTTGCGGTATAATTCTTCAAGAAGAGGACAATTCCAAATGTGAAGCTTTCTTAAACAGGTGGGCAGCTTTTCTCCAGATGTTTTCTTGAACTCTGGACAATTCTTAATCCTTAGCTCTTGAAGAGAGGTTAGGTGCTGAAAGCCTGTACAATTCAATGTCTCCAAGAATAAAAATTGCACAAGTTCCATCACAGATACGTAGGTATGTGTCACTGTATACAATATGAATTTCTCTTAAACTTGGCACAAGGATTCCTTCCGGAAATGCTTCCATGTCGTGACAACCATGTATGCCTAGGTTCTTATTAAAATTTGGGAGAAGCCCTTCCATATTGTTTGACATAAACTTCAGAATATTACAGGCCACAATAGAAATAGACCGGAGATTTTGCAGATGAGGAGTTGAATAATTCGACCCAAAAGTTACATTTTCATCACACCTTCCTATGAATAGACTTTTTAATGATGGGGGCAAATGAATCATTGGAAGTGATGTGTTGGAACAATCATAGATACATAATTCACAGCAATTTGCAAACTTTTAGAGAGTGCCTCCAACATTGATTCCAGCATTTCACATCCCGAAATTACTAGCTCACAACCTTATTTGGATGTATACTTTTGTATTCATCTGCTCTGAAGCAAGGAGAGCTATTGTTACTTCATGCAAAAGCATAGAAAAATATTTTGTGTGTGCAGAGTTTGTCCCCATACAACGGCACTCAAATAATGCTCCTATTATATATCCATATTAACAAGAAGGGGGAAAAAACAATGAACCAAATAAAATAAGAAATAGAAAGTATTCAATACCTATATTCATCTCTGGCAGGAGGGGGAAAAAAACCTGAATTCATTATTCTATATAACATCACTAAAAGGCATCAAAACCTTGCAAGTACATAAAAAACTAAAATGTTTTCTATCAAAAATATTTAAACAAAGCAAATCTGCAACATAATAATAAACATGTAAAATCAAGATTCTTCTAAAATCTTTGTGGACATGTTTTTTTTATTAAATTAAGATTATAATCCCTTTTGAGGGTTAGAGTGCAAAGGGTTTTTGCTTCTCCTAACAAGTGCATTTCTTCATATTCAAACTTGTATTCTCCTTTATGGGTGGTGCCGCTACGACCTCAACTAATAGCTTGTTGGTTATGACCCGTTTCTTCTACGAATCATCTTCCTTAGTTCCATCTATCTCTTTCTTACCTAATAAATGTTAAGGGAGCATTAATACGGGTAAATTAAGAAAAGAATGATAAATATGGAAAATATCTTTTAGATTAACGACTAATGTCAACTTCCCAATTAGATCCTACACAAGGACGGACCTTGGTGTATACAATGGAGGGCCATGTCCCCCCCCCCAAAAAAAAAAAAAATTGTTCCAAATTTTTAATACAAATTGAATTTTTTACATATTTAGCCCAAAAATTTATACATTTGACTTAAAATTTTATATATTTGGCCCCCCAAATATTTTTCCTTAAAAATCAGTTAATGACTATACATTTGGCCCCTCCAAAAAATTCTTCCAAGGTCCGTTGTCCCTGATCCTACATATGTTAAGGATCATGAGGAAATATAAATAGATATTCTTTGGCATGTATGGCGTTCATGTGAAAGATGCAAAAGGAAATAAAGAAGAAATTAATGAGAAAAGAAGATACTCATGTTGAAGTGAAGTGCAATAGAACTGTATTAAATAAATTTGAGTGCTATATATTATAGGGAAAAAAGGGGCAAATTTAACAATAAAAATTATATATAGGGATCGCCTGGCACCATAAAATTTTCAAAGATGCAAAAAAAATACACGAAGCTGATGTGGCGAGTGATAACGGAAAAAGGTAGATATTCGTCTCACAAAAAACAGAGAAAAAAGGCGACAGTTTTTCAATCGCTAAGATGGAGAGCTGCTTCGATAATCTTCAGGCGACTAGTTATGGTTTCGAATTGTCACGGAGACAATCATAAATCGAGTTCGAAAGGAAGAAATTGAGAGGAATCCAAGATTCTTTATAGTGATCATGGTTGTGACTCTGGTGATGTAGAGATGATTACATTAGGGTTTAGTTGTTCCTGTTCTTTATAGAGATGATTCTTTCAATCTATTTCAAAGGGAATCTTTATTATGAATTATATGAGTTGAGACATTCTTTATTTCTAAAGGGTTGTTGTTCGTTCTCCTTTGAATTTGGCATTACGAGTTTACAATTTTCAAAACTGTTTATGAGAAGTGAAGATGCGTTTCAAAAAGTGATTATCATTTTCGAAAGAGGACCCTTCAAATTGGTGTCAATATCTGAAAGTGTTGTCTAATTAATTAAAAATCTAGACTATATGATAAACAATGAATTAACTAAGTGACAGCCGATGGAGATCCATGGTGAGCTTTTTCAACAGGTCAAACAATGAATTAATTAACTGACATGTGGACAGCTTCTGGGACCCACAAATGTAGGTTGTAAAGAAAATTGTTAAGAATATATGAATATGTGACAAGTATTAGAGTATATGATTATTTTGCTACTGATCTAAAGTATTGAAATAATATATAGCATGTTAAATTTTGGTTGGTGTGATGAAAAATTAATTATTTTTCAATTTTTTATATCCCATGGGTCTAAGTTCGGGTTAATTCCAACTCGCTCTCTGACCCACTAACCCACCCATACCTGACCGAGACCGGTTCGAGCAGAACCTTGATCCTTACAGGAGACTTCCCAGCATCTCTGCAGCACAATTTCCAGCTGCGAATTTGCTGTTAATTCCGTGCCTTGCTCCATCTTCTCCCGGCTCGAACCTCTGGGCAAGCTGTAGCTGCTATAAAAGCGGCCTCCTCCTCTTTTCACTCTGCTTTTAGGGATACGAAGCCTCATTGCTTGGTTATCATCTCTGCCCTTCTCTTCTTATTCTGCCTCTCCAAGAATTTCTGTTTGAGGTGGATTCTATTGATAGCGATTTGGTTAATCTAGGTTTCCTTTGCATTCTCCAGCTCGTAGATTTTAATCTCTATTCGCCTTCCGGGGTATCTATCTCCTAGTTGGCTTTGTTATAAATTCTGTATTTTGCTTTTTCGGCGGTGCTTCCCGGATTGTTATTACTTTTTAGTGTCTGGTCTATGATCGCTTCGTTGATATGATACTGCTAGTTAAAAAAAAAAAAAAAAAAAAAAAAAAGGTCTTGAGAGATGTGATGGTGTTTGTGAGAAGGAATAGCACTGGGTGATGTAAAAATTTCTTTATTTATTATGTTGCCGGTTGGCTATTTAGTTCTGTTGCTCCTTTTTCTTTATTTATACCACAGCAATTAGTTGGTACTTTATTAAGACTATTGTTGTTTTAATGTTTTTGTTTCAATTATGTTTTTTGGACAGGTATGTTCTCTTGATTTGTCGAGGAATTCTGTTCATGAGGTGTATAATTACGAAACCATTTTTGTTTAATGTCATCTGAGTTACCGAGTGAGCTTAGTCTAAAGAGCAACAGAAGTATGATGCTTATTAAATGTTGAAATTCAATTTCTTGTCCGATTCTCTCTTCAGTTGTATACAAGGTAATGGCCTGTACCCTGTGATCTTATATTCTAGTTGCTCAGAAAAACCACTTCATAATATAATGCTTTTGATAGCGTATGGACAGTAATAGAACATTGCTTCAGACCAAGGCAGATATTGGAGCTCTCCCGTTTGGTTATAGAATCTCAAAACCCCTATTATGTGTCTCACACAAGGTAAAGTGTTGACCATTAATGAAAAGACAGGATGTAGCATTTTGACTTAATTTTGATCTGAAAAATTCTGATTATACTTGTTTTCATTGTAGAAAAATTATAACAAAAGTGCATTAGCCGTTCCTTTGATCCAATCATCTCTTAGCCATAATGGAAGAGCACTAGGCAGGCCCAGAGTGCTGGAAAAGTAAGTTATCCATATAATTCATGCTTCATCATTTAATGCTACAATATATGACAAGCTGTATCGGTCAAATAGGGTGTATTCCAAGTCCTGAATATCATACTTCCATGATTTCTTAATGTACGTGGAAATTGGAATGCAGTAAAGGGAAAGGAAAAGTTGGAAAGAAGGAGCACCACCTATGGCAAAGAAGAGATTCTGCTAAGTTTGGGCAAAAGGCCCTTAGTCTTATAAGAATTGTATGTTTCTCTAGCCTTTTCATTCGGTTTAGAATATTCAATCTGTTGTCCTAAAAATGAATCGTATTTTGCATTACTAGACAGTAGTAGGGGGAAAAAAGTTCTGATCTTTCTGTGTAATTTAATTTATTGTGCATTGTTGATTGGGAAATCGCAGGTGTCTGAACTCCCTAATGAAAAGGAGGCTGTTTATGGGGCATTGGACAAATGATGGCTTGGGAGACGGAGTTCCCATTGATTGCAGTTGCTTAAGGCTTTAAAAATCTTAAGGAAAAGGCGTCAGTGGGTTTGGCTAATTCAAGTTTGACCTTTGTATCATGCTATATTCTTAAGAGTTCTTTTCGTTGGTTTCATTAGTATCGTCTTAATTTTGGTGTAAATTTTGAGTGAAAATGAACAACTGATTATATGATTTCAGTAATTTAGTTTTTTCTTATAATTGTCTGTGTTGGCTTAACTTAGTGTTCTCTGGGCCTTGATGTTAGATGATTTTTTCTGGGATTGAACAAAAGTTTGTTGTTGGGCCCTTAGATAATTGAATAGGTAAAAGAAAGCTGAAATTAGTTAACTTGATGATTCAGATTTAGGAAACAGGATAAGACTCTCTATAAATATTTACTGCAGCTCATCTCATCAATATTTGATTTCCTTGATGTAGCTTCTGGTTAATTCAAATGCCCAGATACTGCTACTCTTCACATGAGAAAAATGGTCCAGTTTGTGTTCTTGTCGAGCTTATAGATCTAGATCTTATGAATGTTTTGTATATTAATATACAGTACAAGAAATGTCATCTATTAATATTAGTGAATGTAGTTATGTACTGGTCCTTCTTGAGAATGTCATTATATGCTCACGAGCATAAGAAGACAAACTTTGTTGGTGAATGGTATCTCTCTCTCTCTCATTGGGCCTGATTATATGTTGTCTATCGATACTTGCTTTTGATTACACTTGGGGATGGAAAGAATAGCACTGGTTACTGATTCTAAACACTACTCAGGTGGCAAAGTGGATGTTAAGCAGAGGTCAAGCAACAACAATGGGGACTTATGACACTCTTCTTCTGGCATTTGATAGAGATCGGAGGGTCGAGGAAGCAGAATCATTGTGGAACATGATTATACATGCCTATATGCGCGCTGTCTCCAAGAGACTGTTTTCAAGGATGATCGCGTCGTATGATCATTATGTGTGTGTGTGTGTGAGAGAGAGAGAGAATGAGTGAGAATTACAATAAAATTGTAGTTTTGTTTTTAAAAAAATGGCAATAATTTTAAAGCAGTTGGTTTAGAATGTAATATGAAAGACACAGAAAGAGAATAACACTTGGAAAATATACATAACTTGGTACGCTTCGTTACTTAGCCGAAGGTAGAATAAGAAATTAATGGAAGACTTCATGGTTTCCCTTGTAAATTTTATATAAGCAAAATTCACAATAGGCTCTTACAAGAAACTATAAACAAATTACAAGAAGATCCAAAGAATGGAGGGAAAAAGAGAAGACTTGAAATTTCTATACAAAATATTTCATAATACTAGTTTGATCCTTAGTATAAGATCTACTCAAGTAATTTGGGTAGGTTAAGGAAATTAACTAAATTGGTTACTTATTAAAATTGTGCATGTGTATTGAAACTAGCCATTAATATATACAAACTCCTTTACTATGTGCAATTAGTAAAGATAATTTAGAAAAAATGATAAATATGAAGGAATAAAATGGGGTGAAGTCTTATATTTAGAACTGAATCCAACCCAACCCCATATTAAAAACCGAAGATTGAATCTAGAAACCAAGCTTTTGTTTGATTAAAAATGTCATATATCTAATCGCTTTTCAATTTTTTTTATGATTTAAAATTTTTTTTTTTTTTTTTTAAAAAAAAAAGATAATGACACCACGATATATAGAGGTTCAGATTCAAAAATTGAATCCTACATCCTCTCCCCAAGCATGAAGCCTGAGAATTTTATAAGTGATTAGTACTCTCAATACAATACGCATAATTCATCCTAACATTTACACACCCAAAAATGAAAACCATCATATATAGCTGTATCACACACACTTTCACCAATAATGTATCTTTTGAAAAAACAAAAAACAAAAATAATGCATGAGTCACCCGATAAGAACACTTCCAGAAAATGAGAATATTTTGTCAAGATGATGAACTTGACAAATTTTGATGAGCTTTTATTCTCAGTGCAGGTTCAAGTTTGCAAATCCCTTGCTGTCTTTGTTGCTGATGCTGCATTCTAAGTATATGAAAGAGAAGTAAGTCCAGAGACAGAACAAGCTTTTTTTTTTTTTTTTTTTTTTTTTTTTTTTTTTTTTTTTTTTTTTTTGGGGGGGGGGGGGGTTTGGAAGAAATGGCAATCAATTAACCTCAAGCAGATTACAAGACAGAAACTTGTCTAGATTTAGAAAATCATGATTACTTTTTGGAATAATTCCTCATTCTTTAAGTCAGTTTTAAAAATCACACTCTTATAGTCATCTGAATTTCATTAGGAAAAAAACAAAAACAGAGTATAAAGTCGATAAACATATACATCATATTAAATTGCAAAATGAAAAACTAAACACAATTATTAATACAAAAGACAGTTAGAATTGTTGTTCATTTTCATGATTCAAACTCATACAAGTAATTACTTATGTCAAGATCAAAATCATCAATGAGCACTTTCAATTTTGCATGTTAAAGCAATCGCACATTCAGTTAAAAAGAAAAAAGAAAAAAGAAAAAGAAATGCTTACAACCACCTTAATTAGTGAAAGTCACATGATCGGCCCACAACAATTTCTGAAAAAATAACTGTTTAAAAATATTTAAAGATAATAATCATACTAATTTTCTCAATATATAAAAAGTCAATTAAATTATTATTTGAATTAACTTATAAGCAAGGTGAATTTGTGAGAAAGACAAAAAGGAAACGAAAAGGCAAGTAATTAAGGAAAAATAGCTAAAGTATGTTTTGGAAAACAAACAGAGAAAGAGAGAGTTGGAATAATTGCACAACAAAATAAGTTTGTTTATATCATATGAATTAGCAAAAGGTTAACCGATGTAAGAAGCGATTCCAACAATGTAAGTCAAATAATATTGAGAAACATTTATGCGGAAGCATAATTTTTTCTCTAAATGCATTTGTTAATTATAAAAATGCAATACTTGGGAATATAGATAAATACCTGGTGGACCATAGTATAGTAATTTGGGGATTAGATTGATGTGTGGGATGTGGGATATTTGGCGAAAAAGTTGTTCATCCTTGTTGTGGTATTTTTCTTCAAGCAACGGACAATTCGAAATGTGAAGCTCTCTCAAAGAAGTAGGCAGCTTTTCACCTGACATTTGCTCCAACTTGACACAATCCTTGATCTTGAGTTGTTGGAGAGAGGTTAGGTGTTGAAGTCCAATGCAATTCAATGTCTCCAAGTAACACAAAGAAATAAGCTCAAGGATTGCAAGACTGGTTGGAAGAGAATAGCCCTCTGGGAAACACTTGACATCCTTACTATATGAACTATAAATAGAAAGGTAAGTGATATTACTTGGGAGGTGCCACTTTGCATGATGGGATAATAGATTGTGACCGTATTCAATATGAAGTTCCCTCAAACTTGGCATAAGGATCCCTTCTGGAAATGATTCCATCTTGTAACAATACCCTATACGTAGCTCTCTTAAATTTGGGAGAAGACCTTCCTTGTGATCTAATATGAACTTCACAAAATTACAAAACAAAATAGAAATAGATTGGAGATTTTGAAGAGGAGTAGTTGAACTCATCACAAAATCAACTTTTTCACAGCCGATTATGATCAAACGTTGCAATGACAGGGGCAAATGAATCATTGGAGTTGACACATTGGAGCAACCTCTAATAATTAAGTGTTGGAGATGTGAATGTTTAGAGAGTGCCTCCAACATTGATTCCAACATCCGACATCCTATAATCTCCAGCTCGCAAAGGGAAGGAGGCAACTCATGCTCTTGCCATACCACATTTACACTTCCATATGTCCGTAAATTCTTAAGTCTGTGACACCTTGGAATACAAGAAGAAAACAATGGACAATCTCTAATCTCAAGAGTTTCTAAAGAAAGCAACTGGCAAGGTACATTTCCAATTAACTTTTTGCAATCTGATATTATGAGTTGTCGGAGTTTAGGAAAAGCTTCCATGTCAGTGGAATGCCATTGTTCCCAGGAAATCATACCTGAAAAATCAAGAATTTCAAGGGATGGGAATGGAATCATGGAAGCACAACTATTGCCCTTCAACAACTCATCACCAATGCTTACTACACTTTCTAATCCCCGAATCAATAACTCCTTTAGAGCGGGGAGCTGCCCAAAGGCGGGAAGCATGCAACAGTTAACACAATGATCCAGATACAGCGAAGTCATGTTGTGATAGGAAGGACTTCCCAACCAATCTGGAAATAATGTGCCCCTATAACAATAAATTTCCAATTCTTCTAAATCCGAACAAGGTTGAAGGTTGGACAAAATATCCCTCTCAATTGTTGAATCTTCCACGTCACCATCCTCCGACCATGATAACCTTAAATCTTTGATGTGCTTCTTCTCCATCATTCTCGCATCATAGGCTTCATTCCCACTCTTGACATTCTCTAATTTACTAATTTCAATGCGACCCTTTAAATGTGAAATTCCTCCCAATTCCCTAATCCCAGTCTCTTGCTCTTTGCCAACAATGAAGTCACTCAAAAATTGCAAATCTTTTAGATTATCCAGCCCCCTTGGCATTTCTTTCAAACAGGTGCGACTAATATCAAGATGTCGCAAGTTTACAAGATCTCGCATATCACTCGGCAGCATCTTAAGATTCTGACAAGCACACAACTTCAATGTTTGTAGATTGTATAATTTGCACAATGAATCAGGCAAACTTACAATCATTGAATTGGAAAGATCCAAATATTGAAGATTAACAAGATCTTGCATGTCACTTGGTAGACTCTTGAGAAACCGACAACCACACAACTTCAATGTTTGTAAGTTATACAACTTCCAAATTGAAATAGGCAAACATGCTATCGATGCGTAAGATAGATTCAAATAACGCAAATGGATGGATTTTCCAATTGACTCAGGAACTATCTGTAATGCAGACAGGTACTCAAGTGACAACGTTCGCAAGTACTTCATATTCATGTTTGATAATATAATATGAGAAGAAGCATTTCGAATAGATTTGGGGGGATAGAACAAATTCAATCCTATAAATGTCCGTACGCCTTTTAACTTTTGAAAAACCTCATTGTCTAAACATAAATGATTTTGAAAGTTGCAAGACAAATGGTGAGTCTTGTTGCCAATTTTGTCTCTACTCTCCCTTAGTCTAAAATAGAAGTCTCCAGCAACATGAGTTGCTAACTCATGAATGAGGTCATGCATGACAAAGTACTCAAATGTTTTACCTTTCATAGAATTAGAAAAGTGCACCTTTTTGAGTAAGGGTTGGAAGAATGATCTTGAAGTCAAATCATCGATGTACTTATAACCAACTTCTTCTAAAGTCAAGTTCCCCTTTGATTGCTGCAAAAAACCTTCTGCCATCCACATCAAGACTAATTCTGTCTTTTCAAATCGATAATCCTCCGGAAATAAAGAACAATAAGCAAAGCATTGTTTTAAATCGGGAGGGAGATAATAATAACTGACTTTTAAAGCCGGAATGATCTCATTGTCCAATGAATCCCACATGGCATCTTTTAATAAACTATTCCAGTTTTCAAAATTAGGATTTGATCGAAAAAGTCCCCCAAGTACTTTTGCAGCTAAAGGCAAACCCTTACACTTGTTAGCAACATCTCTTCCATTTTCTTCTAACCATGAATCCATGGTTGAATCTTTCAAATGAAAAGCATGCGCAACAAAAATTGACAAACAATCGTCCTCGGACAAGACCTTTAGATGATAAAATGATGAGATAGTTTTAACTATCAAAGCAACAGTCTTTAGGCGAGTTGTAACAAGAATTTTACATCCTTCCACTCCATTCTGAAGCAAATTCTTCAAAGCATCCCAATCAGTATATTTGTCACTCCAGACATCGTCAAGAACAGCTAAAAACCTTTTTCCTTGTAGCTTCTCCGCCAAATGAAGTTGAAGAAGATTTAAATCCATATTATCACAGACAAAAGCAGGACTAATAGATTTTATTATAGTCCGTGCTATTTTTAAAATATCAAATACTTCAGAGACACAAACCCATACGGTGAGATCAAACTTTCCCTTCACATCTTCATCATTATAAACAAAATTAACTAAGGTGGTCTTCCCAACCCCGCCCATGCCCACGATGGGGATTACAGACAATTGACCACCCTCACCATTAAACATAAGCTTAATTATATCTTCTTTTTCTTTCTCCCTTCCATACACTTTAGAGGCTTCCACACGAGATGTAACTGGAGGCCTCCAAGACAAAGTTTCTGTTCCACTAATCTTCTCCAAATTAAGAAAGTCTTTTTGTCCCACAATATGTTCAATTGTATCAGTTATTTGTTCTAACTTATCCGCTATGCTTGTATCACGCAAATAGGAGCAATCACGCACCTTCTGAGTGGCAGCTCTGGTGACAATTTCATCCACCAAGTCCTCCAGCTCATACACAGCATCTCTGAGTTCATCAAGCCAACCTTTCACATCACGATCCTTGAATTGTTTGAGTTCCGCATCATTGAGAACAACTTTTGCAGCCATCAAGGATGGCTTCAAACGCCGAAGCAGCTTGGCATCAAGCTTCTTTCCTCCGATGAAGTTGATCGAATCTACCAGTTCAGGCGTCAACCTCTCCAAAAGCACGCTGAAGGCAGCAGAGAGAAGAGCATCCATATGATCTCTTTCTGAATGACTGATATTTCTGAATATTGTGAAATAGGTCGCAAAGTAGCACTGCGGGGGGAGATGAAATAATAGAGGTGGGCTCTATTTATTTGATTTCAAAAGTTTGTGGAAGATGTTTCTTTCTAGGGAAAATTCAGGGCCCTTTAATTTTTACTAAAAAAATATTCAAAAAGGCCCTAAGATTCTGAAAATTTCAGAAAATGTCCCAAGATTTTGAAAATTTCAGAAAAGGCCCTTCAGAATTTAAGGAGTTGTTAACCGGACTGATATGATTGTTAGCGAATCTTGATATAGTTGTTAAATAGGCTGATTTAGTTGTTAAAATTTTTTTTAACAACTAAATCATCCATTTAACAACTATATCGCATTCCCGCTAACAACTATATCGCCCCATTAACAACTCACGTTGACTTTTTCGGAATTTTCAGAATCTTGGGACCTTTTTTTGAAATTTTTAGAATCTTAGGGCCTTTTTAGATTTTTTTTTGATAATATGGACCTTGAAAAGGGTTTTCCTTCTTCTTTCTATCCTACAAATAATATAATATAAAATGACGATGGGATCGCACAAAATTATTGACTTTAAACTTTAACTAGTAATATTATTGTGCGGTCACTTTCTTCCATAGATTACAGCTAATCTACTGAATTCTTCGACCAAAAAAAAAATCTACTGAACTCAACCGTGTGGGATTTGTGGAGGGTATTTTCATTTGATTTCATGGAGGGTATTTTCATTGGAATAATATAAATGAAGAAGTAATTGCTTGTCGGTCGTCTGATTCCCAGAAATAACCGCTACATATTTTTCATTTTTATATATAAAAATATTTAAATTTTATGTGTTACTTTTTCATTTTATCCCTAATTAATTCAACCGTGTGGAGACCCTATTGCTTTTTGAAGGAAGAACACTGTTACGGCCTTAGACTTGATCTATCAAATACCGTACCGGTCTTAACTTGATCACCCCTTTTGATTGTTGCTATGTCAGCCAGAACCTCACGAGTAGGAAAAGAACACAAAGACCAAAAGAACTTTAGAGAGAGAAAGAGAACTTAAAGAGAGAAGCTCTTGAATAACACTTAATTGAATTTTTTTGGATGGATTACAAATGACAGAAGCACCTTCTATTTATAGCCTATTACCTCCTCAATGAACAGTCTAGATTGAAAACATCCTACGATGGAGATTGATTCTCCAAAACCTTCCCTACAAATATCTAGATATTTATCTTTACATGAAAGATTCTAGAATTCTCCATGCAATTCTACCCCCATGTATATCTACAATATTCAAGAACCTCCCTTTAATGCAGAGTGTTTGTACACACGAATCATCCAGCGTTCCTTTCTGGGTGTGACAACACGCTAGGTTTTGGCATGCTTGTCGCTAGGCATGGAAATAGGCCAAGTCGAAAGCTAGGCTTTGGCTAAACAAGCATGAGCTGTAATGGGGTTAAAAGGTCCGGCTAAATGCAGCTTTTTTTAGGTTCAAGTCCAAGCCTTCATAAGGTTGACCTGAAGCCTTTTTAAAGCCTACTTACAATGTATGCCTTTAAAAATACCTCATGTTACAAGCCTTGAAGGCAATAAGTAGGCTTCATGCACTTTGAGCCTATCAAAATCTATATAAATATAAAAATGAAAAAATGAAAATTTTGTTATTATATGGTATAAATATAAATATATTTATTTAATGTGTAAACAGGCCAAGCCTAAAGGTTTATAGGCCAGGCCTTAACAAAATAGGTATGACCTATTTACACATATAGGCCTTTAAATAGGCCTTGGCTAGCGCTTTTTAACAAAAACAGATCGACCGACCAGGCTCTAAACAAAGGCTAGGTTGTAGGCCGCCCGATAAGCGGCCTATTCCCACCCCTACCTGTCACCATTTTATTGGCTTTTATAAAGCATGGTATACTATTCTCTTTAGATGCCATGGTAGGATTACGGGTCATTTCACAAAAAAGTCCACATTATGTGCTCATACCTTTTTATTTTTATTTTTCTATATTGTATTTATTTATATTTAAGTTATATGTTGCTTTCTACATTTTTTCTTATTTCAATATCTTAAATTAATTAGTTTATGATACCTTTTGGTGTTACATAGAAATATTTCTGAATCTAGAACTGAAAACTAATTAATTTGAGATCGAGTGTAAAAAACATGTCGAAGACAACATATAATTTAAATATAAATAAATATAAAAAAAAATAGGCATGAGCACATAACATATGTGCACATAATGTGGACTCTCCACAAAACTCCTATCAAAGGTCCATGTTAATGTAAGCAGATTTACCATCACAAATGAAGAGTCCATTTCTATAACTTGAACAAGTGACCAATGTACACAGTTTTATCCCCCAGAAGAAGAGTCTATTTCAGGTTTGAACCAATGACCTCCATATCTTATGATAATATTATTGTTTTGAGGGTAACTTTACTTTTATTAACACTAATAGTCATAAGAAATTCCCCATTCTCTACTTCTCTTTTTTGAATGCTCATCGGTTTGTTCTCTTTATTTTTTATGACTTCACAAGTAATTTATTTAGAGTCATTAATTTATTCAAATATAAGTATCAAACACTTTTATGATAAGGTAAAAGTACACATATGGCACTCTAACTCTACGTAAAGTTTCAATTTAGCCCCTTGACTAAAAAATATAGCAAACGAACAATAATATTCAGAGAAAAGGATTGTCTCCTTTAAGCAGTGGGAAAATCTTTTAAAAAACAATAAATAAACAAGACAAGAGTTACCTCTACTACAAATTAACATAAAAAATAGGACTAATACAATTCAACCAATCCTAGCTTAAATTGGCTAACATTGATCTAAACAGTAGAAACTAAAGTAAACCCAGTTCAATATTTGCCTCAAATGCCATCTTAACCACACAAAAAAAACTGTACATTTCGTGAAGGAGAGTTGATGCCATGGAATTAGATGTGTAATCTGTAAAAAAACAAGACATAAATGGGACAACTCTAGGCTGTAGGGGCTCCTTGGTTCAATTCCTTGGTAAGTGACAGAACGAAGGGCATCTGAAATGTTGTACATTTATTCAATGAGCCGTGTGGAAAAGTCACACCTAAAACAAAAGTGGTGGGGCATAGAAAAAGAAATCAAAGCAAAAGAAATAAAAATAAGAGACATTTAACTCTATATATTTATATGGAGGCTTTTATTTTATGAAGAGATGTTGGACAATAATTGAACCGTCTTTCACTTTTTTTATATTTTTCTTTTTCACCACAAAAAAGAGAGATGTAGGACAATGGTAAATAATTGAACCATGTGGGACCATATGACATTGTGACATAAATCCATATATACTAATATCAATTTCTACTCAAAACAAATAAATTTGTTCAGAAATTTGAACTTAGAAATTGTGTGGTCGCCTTCTTCCATAGATTATAGCCAATCTACTGAATTTAAAATTCAATTTGTCGGGCAATTAAAATGTAAACTTTACTTAGACTTGTAATGCGCCTCATACAAATTAATTCACCCTCCGATTTTAATTATAGGAATAATTTTATAGTGTAATTTGCACAACAAAAATATTCATATAGGGCCGGGTGGAGAATTCGTGGTGTCCATAGGCTGTGAATCCACGATTTATACAAGCTGAAATCACTGTGTGGACTTAACACTAGTTGAGATCTGCGGACTTAAGTGTGTTACAAATCCGAAAAAGCATAACTAGCACATAGGGCCCGTTTGGGATAGCGGCGATAGTAAGTGACTTTTTTTTTTCGATGGACTTTTTTTTCGATGGACTTTTTTTGATGTGATTTGTGTTTGGGATAGCGGTGCAGTAAGTAGCTTTTTTCTTGATTGGTACTTGTTTGGCATAGCTTTTGAAAAGATAGATGAGATGGGAAATGACTAAAAAGGGCATTTGAATCAAATTCACTCACAAACACACATATGTTGTATAAAATGTGATAATTTAGGATAAAAATTAAAAATAAATCAAGTTATGGTGATTGAAATTTATGGTGATTGTTCTTTTTTGGTGATTGTTCTTTTTTCCTGGGGCTTATGCCTCCATTCCCATGGTTGTTCTGCGTACAAGTATGTTCCGTCCTCTTCCCAATAGATCATCGGAATTCCCAATAGATCATCGGAAAGAAAAATTGAAATTTATGGTGATTGTTATTTTGTTGAGCTCCAATTTTGTGGGGATTATATGATAATTATTTAAAAGCAACGAAAAGAAATTGTGAGAATTTAGACCACTGAAATAGGGTAGTCCGCTGAGAGCAACCTTAGGCTTCCATCTGCACTCGAAGGAAGAGCTTCCATCTGCACTCGAAGGAGAGAGTCGAATATTATAATAATTGAAGAGAAGTGGCAGGGTGGGCAAATGCTAAAAAAAGGGGAGAAGTTGTTGTGATGGGGTTAAAAGCTCCAAGGGCTAGCTTCAAAAAAAAAGAGCATCACAACTTGAAGCCCATCAATAAATGATGCTATCCCAAACACCTTATAATTATATAACTGATGTGGCTGGGCTGTAGATGGACTTATTTTAGCTTCCACAGCCATGCCAAACAGGCTCATAGTCGGTATCTACTTTAACAAAAGCTGAAGAGATAAGGCTCTAGCGCGCAAACTAGCATCAACTTTTTAAAAAGTAAAAGAATCTGCTTTACGAAAAGCAGTGTATTATTGATATGTGGCAGGTGACCTTTTGTTATGTTGAACTTTAATCTGTGTCGGCCATGTATTCATCATCAAACATTCCATCATCACCATAGTTCTCTGGATTTGGGTCTAATATTCTTGCTTGAACAAGACAGAGGTGTTCACAATTCTTGGGAGTCCATACTTGATAGCAGGACTTCCAAATAACTACGTCAAAAGACAAAGAATTGTAGTCTTCTGCACCCTTTTTACCAAGTGCTTCATATAAACGGTGATCTTGTAAGAACTTATCGCACAATATTCCAGTCAACAATCTTATTTTGGTCATGTGTGTGCACAATGACGATGGAATAACAGTCAAGAAAGAATAATCATACCTATAGAATTTGTGATTATGGGCTTTTGTGTTTCCAAGCCCAAATACTATGCCATCACATCGAGGTCAAAATTTTGGATTAATATCCTCTTTGATCATAAATGGATCCTAACATAGGTTGCCCTTGTAGGGTCATACATTAAATGGGCGTAACAAAATCAAATCCAAAGAATAAAATGAGAAGAAGAAAAAAAAAAAGGCCTAATCATGTGCATGTGATTGCACAGAAGCAGAGAATTGTGTCAAAATATGCCAAAAGAATCATTAAGAAAATAACGTGGCTTGTCTTTATCACCTCTATGAAATATTCTTGTATAATTTTAAATTATAATATAGGTGTATAAAAAAACATTAGATTTAAAATAAATTTATAAACTGGTTTATTAGTTTGCGAAAAAAATAATAAATATAGAAAATTAAAAAAAAAATTCCCAAAAACAAAGATTTAGATATTATATTTTAAACCAAATATAATATTCAACCAACTCTTATACTGTATTTAACATTGTATTTCTTTTTTTCTTTTATTATTATTTTTTGCTAAATATATGTATATTTTTATTGGAGGTAATTCTATTTGAGGTACTATCGAGCACTAAATATGGACACCCCTAACAATAAAAAATGGATGATTTGAATCTTGATTCTCCAGAACAATTATCAATTTCCAGAAAGTTATACAAACAACCAATACAAAAGAGAAGCAACTATATAACGACGAGGATAGTCACTAAGTGATAACAAACAATATAATAATCGCGAGACTTGAAGAAATACAGTCACTAAGTATTGCTATTTACGGTTCTATTTATAAGTTCATTTTGATCAAAGAATTTGGTCTTATTAATAAGTTCAATTTCATGTAATAAATAATATTATAACAATTTTACCTATATTAATTGTACTCATGAAGATAGAAAGAGAAAAAACAGTTGAAAAATGCTCAATCATAAATGAGGACAAAGTTAAAAATTTACTCTATAATCATTAAGTTGATTACCTTGATATGTGAGATTTGATCAAAATAGACTTATAAATAATATCAAACAATTCACGATGGCAACCTTGTTGACGTATCAAGTATGTGCGTGCTTCTTCCTTGGATTCCTTGCTTACAGCCTACAGGAGAGTCCCGAGCCAAAATCAGGACTTAAAGATGATGGGACAGAGGCTGCTATATATATCTTCTTTGATACACATAGTGGAGGAGGAAGCGGGTTGGCGGACGTGGAGGAGGAGAGCCAAACTCCCACGTCATCATGGGCTTACTTAAAGGCGCTGGCTGCTACATATATCTTCTTTACTGCAGCCTTATTGCCTTGCCTTGAGACGAGAGAAATTCTAAGCAAAATGATATGAATGACGAAGTAATTGCTTCTCGCGCGGCTGATTCCTTTTCTGTAAGAAATAACTAAGGAAAGTTTTAAGAAAATGTCACTTAAATTTTAAATACTCATGAATTATCTTTCTTATATAATTATCTTTATTACTCCTGAAATATGAATTTTTTATTCTTCCTCTTCTACAATTCTTATTATTATTATAATTTCTTCATTCTTTCTTATTCCTTATCGGGGTGGGAATAGGCCAGGCCCCTATCGGGTGGCCTACGGCTACGGCCTATTTAGGGCACAGTCGGGCGACTGTTTGTTAAAAAGGTCAGGCCAAGGCCTATTTAAAGGCCTATGTGTGTAAATAGGCCAGGCCTGTTTTTAAGGCCTGGCCTATAAGCCTTCAGGCCTGGCCTGTTTACACATTAAATAAATATATTTATATTTATATCATATAATAACAAAATATTTATTTTTTCATTATTATATTTATATAGATTTGATAGGCTCAAAGCATATGAAGCCTACATATGGCCTTCAAGGCCTACAATATGAGGCATTTTTAAAGGCCTACATTGTAAGTAGGCCTTTAAAAAGGCTTCAGGCCTAACCAGGCCTTATGAAGGCTCGAACGAGCCTAAAAAAAGCCTACATTCGGGTTCGGAGGCCCAGGCTCAGCCTTTTAACTCCATTACGGCTCAGCCTATTTAGCCAAAGCCTGGCCTGGCCTGGCCTAACCTATTTCCATCCCTACTTATCTCCTCATAAATAAAGGTATTTTTGTCCAAAACTTACAACTTTTACAGATTTATGATCATTAACCAACACTTTGATCTATATTATTCGGTTAAATATTTCTAATTTTGAAATTCGACTTTCATTCTCCTCACCGTTAGTTGACAATTAAATTACAATATTAACTTGTTATTTTGACCATAATGCCCCTCCTTAAAATAAATATTACTTAATTATCAAGTAATCTTTAACTGAAAAAATAAACATTTAATCATATATGTTTATCCAAAATTAAAAATATAAATAATTTTTCTTAAATTTTTGGTCATGCTGTTAAATTGATTACCATATTACAAAATTAATTAATTTTTCCATTATAAATTTTTATTTTTCAATAAATTTGAATTTTTCATCTTGTTTGTTTATTAAAAAAATACTTATGACATAAGATGTTAAATGTATATGTTGACTAAAATGTTCTGCAATTGTGTGTGTGTGTGTGTGATTAAGTTATAAAATTAGAGAATGATATAATTTTGAGATTATTTTATTAATTAATTACAATTAATTTTTTTGAATATATTTTATTAAAAATATGTTTTTTTAAAAACAAATAACTCAAATTTTCAATCCAAATGTTAATGTTTTTCACGTAAAAATTATTTAATATTTTTTTTAAATTTAATAGAAATATTAAATAGATCATTATCAAATATTAATGTTAAGAGATAAATTAGGGATTTGGTATAATAAGGGGTAAATTTATTTTAATATGGTTTTTAATTAAAAAATGTACATAGATAATCTTTGTAGAATATTCTTTAACGGTAGTAATGGTTTAGACTGAAACGTATGTTTTTAAAATAGATGGGAAGTCTCGTAATTAAGGCAAACTAAAAAGGTGGTCGAATTATTTTTCTCTTATTAAAATTATAAATTAAAAACTCAGTTTAAGATGGTTAAATTTGAAGGAAAAAAAAATCGCCCAAGTCATTTTGCACAAAAATTAACTCAAACATCATTTTGGGACTTCAATGAGTTTCTTGCTTCTCAAAACGATGCTAAACATAACTGGTATTAGCTGTATATATATATAACTTCTTCCTTTTTTTTAAATCTCATACTTCATGTCTATTTTAGACATAAATGAAAAGCCTTGGGGCTCCTTTGTTAAATTCCTTCAATTATTTAGTAATTAGGATTTCATCCCCATGTCTACTCCGATTGGTTTGACCCTTTGTTTCCTTTTGGGTATGAGTCCTCATTGTCATGAAAATGCTAACTGCCACTCAATACCTACATGTAAATAACTAGTTGGAGGAAGGTTTGGTTCTAAATAAAAAGTCACTTGTAAAATAATTAATAATATTTTTTTATTTTATTCCTATTTAATTTTTATTGAAAAAAAAGAGAAGAGAGAGGTGTGAAAATAATTTATAAAGTAGAGAGAGATAAAAAATCTAATAAGGAAAAATGTAGAAAATTTTATCAATTGAATGCATTCCTTGATACGTAAGAATGATGTACAAATGATACACACACATATACTGGTATTGAATTTCGTGGCACCATATTACTCCTCTAATCTTGTTTATAATTCACTTTCATCATGTTGTACCCAAACAAGGAAAAAAAAACTCTTAAACTTTATTAACTCTACCTTAATATTCAACAACTTTCTAACTTTACCTGTATTTAATATAAATTGTATCAAATGAGAACAAAATCAATAGAATAATAAATAAAGTTTCAGACCCCTTACGTTTTCTTTTTATTTTTTTTTTTTTGAAAAAAAATACAACAAGGAGGCTAAAGCATAAAACAAGCCAAACAGCTTATTGACCGGGTGAAAAGTATATTTTATTTTTTAAGATAATCTCTCATTAAGACGTGAAAAATATATTTTATTTTTAAAGATAATCTCTCATTAAGACTCTACACTTGGTAACTTAAGGGAAAGTTACGAGTGGTGGAAAAAGAAATAAAGAGAATGCGTAGAATATCACTCTCGTCATGGATTAAAATAAATTGATGGGAACAATTAGTAAAAGTGAAGAGATATTATTAACATTTTGAAGGAGACATTTGGGAAGATCAGGTGGAGGACAATATTTGATCCGTGTGGGGACCCATTGCTTTTTGAAAGAAGAACATATTGGAATTTAGGATAAAATCTCATGGGTTATGAATAAGAAGGTTGGAAAAGTATAGGAAAAAAGAAGAAGGAATGTGTGTGGATAGTAGTCCCATATTAATTAGTTGGAAGGTATATAAGCGTCAACTTTGCTCTTTCTAAATGGGCCTTTGGGCCAACCCACTTCTGTGAAGGGGTGAGGACTTAGGTGACCCTTGCTCCACCACACGTACACCCGGTCCGGTTCGCGCGTGTGTGAAATAAAAAATAATTTTTTATTAAATTTTCAATTTGACCCCGAACTTTCAATAATTCTGTTTTTGCCCTTCCGTGTTTCTTCCAACCAGCAGTTGCGAATCATGATCTGTTTCGATCATTCGCTCCTCTGTTCGTACGACGCACCAGTTCGCCGGCGACCCACCGTTTCGATCGTTCGCTCCATTCTGGTGAGTCTGTTTATACGACGCACCACTTCGCCAGCAAGGGTACCAGTCGTTTCTGTTTGCTCCATTATGGTGCGTCTGTTTGTACGACGCACCAATTCACTGCAACAGTCGAGTCCATCTAATCAATTTTCTCGTTGTCTATAAATAAGGCGCCCTAGTCATAGAACCATATCTGATTTTTCTTAGATACACTCCTTCTGCATACACACAACATATTATGTGGGTTCTGAAAGCAGACTTGTTGAATTTGCTTGGGCTTCATATTGAGAGAGCTATCATTCTGAAGAAGAATAATCCGCTCTATCCTGGGAAGCAATTGCTCAGCAACCTTCGGCATCCGTATTGAGGGAGCGAAATTGTCTTAAGGAAACAATGTACGTTGGGCCCAAAGTTCTTCATAAATCATTACCATATTTGGCAGTCTTGTGAATTCGTTTTAGTTTTTCGTATTATATAGTCTTGTTGTATGCTCACTGTATGTACTATTTTAATAATATAGATTCTTGTTATGCTATATTAATAGTAGGGTTAAAGACCTAATTTGCCACGGAAGTTTTGTTAAGAGAGCGCTCAGCACCCGAAAGTATTTTGGGTATCATTTTTTCCCTGAAAGTTTACAAACATAGCAATTTTGCCCATCAGTTGATCTTGACTGTTGGATTGGTATCATTTTTGCCTCGGAAGTTTACAAAAATTAAACTTGCTCCTAAACAAAACTTCTGGGACAAATTTGCTCCTAAAAAAATTCCCGAGGCATATTTGCTATATTTTGTAAACTTCTAGGGCAAAAATGATACCCAAAATACTTCCGGGTACTGGGTACTCTCTTAGCAAAACTTCCGTGACAAATTAGGTATTTAACCCTTAATAGTATATGTTAACTATATATTCAATTTCTACCTGTTTAGTGTATTTTCAACAACAGAATACGCTGGGTTTTGGCACGCCTGTTGCCATTATATTTGCTTCTATAAAGCATAGTATTACGGATCAATGCTCAAAACTCCTATCAAAGGTATATGTTAATGTACGCAGATTTACTCTCACAAATGAAAAGTCTATTTCTATAATTTAAACAAGTGACCAATGTACATAGTGTTATGTTCCAGATGAAGAGTCAATTTGGTGGTTTGAATCAATGACCTCCAAATCATATGATAACATTATTGTTTTGAGGGTAACTTTACTTTTATTAACACTAATAGTCTTAAGAAATTCCCCATTCTCTATTTCTCTTTTTTGAATTGTCATTCGTTTGTTCTCTTTATTTTTTATGAATTCATAAGTAATTTATTTAGCTTTATTAATTTATTCAAATATTAGTATCAAATAATTCCATGATAGGGAAAAAGTATCAAACCTATTTATAATTCATTTTCATCATGTTGTACACAAAAAAGGGGGAAAAAAACAACTTAAACTTTATTAAGAGGAAAACAACCTAGGTTTTGGAAACAAATTCTAGGTTTTGTCACAAGTCTGTCAAATACATTTCTTTTTTCCAGAACTTTAGAGTCTATTTGGAGGAAAACAAACCTAAGTTTCGGAAACAAAACCTAGGTTTTGGAAATAAAACCGAGGTTTTGTTACAAGTCGCCAAACACCCCTCTTTTTTTCCAAAAGTTATTCTCGTTTCAAACCTAGGTTTTGCAAAAGTTTGCCAAACACCCATTTTTATCCAAAAGCTATTTTCCAAAAATCATTTTTACCTCATAAATTCCAAAAGCTATTCTCTAAAAGCTTTTTACCTCATAAATCATGAAAATCATATTTTCAAGACACAAGATCTTTGAAATATTTCATGATCTTAAAAATTTATTTAAGGATATAAAAAATATATTTTAGGGTAACAATGGATCTTGAAGAAATATTTCGGGAGTCTTGACGGGTACTAAAAAAATACTTAATACGACTGCTACTGAAAAGATACTTCTCTTGGTCTTAAAAATTTATTTTAGAATCTTGAAAAAATACTTCGGGTACCAACTGATCTTGAAAAAATATTTCGGGGTATTAACAAGTGTACTAAAAAGATATTTAATATTGACTAGTACTGAAAAGATACTTCTCTTGGTCTTAAAAATTTATTTTAGGATATTGAAAAAATATTTCAGGGTACTAACTGATCTTGAAAAAGCATTATTTCAAGATCGGCGGGTATTAAAAAGATACTTTATACCGACTGGTATTGAAAAGATACTTCTCTTGGTCTTAAAAATTTATTTTAGGATCTTGAAAAAATATTTCAGGATACTAACGGGTACTAAAAAGATACTTAATACTGAATGGTACTGAAAAAATACTTATATTGGTCTTAAAAATTTATATCTAGGATTAAAATATTTCATGGTACCAATTGATCTTGAAAAAATATTTCAGGTACTAAAAAGATAGTTTTAAAGATACTGAAGAATATTTCCTAATCTTAAAAAAAATAGGATATTGAAAAAATATTTCAGGGTAATGACTAATCTTGAAAAAAGATTTCAACGTACATAAAGGTACTAAAAAAATATATTAAGGATACTGATTGATACTGGAAAAAATAATCATGATGACATAGAAGAGATTATGATGACATAGAAGAGACAGAAAGCAGAAAAAAATATATTAGATTTTGATGTTGAATAGTTTTTGGAAAAAAATAGGGGTGTTTGATAAGGTTATGACAAAACCTAGGTTTTGATGCCGGAAAGTGTTTGGCAAACTTTTGCCAATACTTAGGTTTTGGGCAAAATAGTTTCTAGACAATTTTGGGGTGTTTGACAAACTTTTTGTTAAAACCTAGATTTTGAAGTTATCCAAACACTATTAAAAATCCAAAAGCTATTTTTCAAAAATAATTGTTACCTCGAAAATCTCAAAAGTCATTTTTACCTCGTAAATTGTGAAAATAATTTTTCCAAAGCTACTCCCAAACGGGCTCTAAACTCTACCTTAATATTCAACAACTTTTTAACTTTACTCATATTTTATATACATTATAACAAATGAGAATAAAATTAATATAATAATAAATAAATTGTAAAATTATATATTGACATAAAAATTTCCTTTCCTTGCCTTATAAATATGGCCAGGAAAATTGCTTCTCTCTACTATATAAATATAAATAGGATTAGAGGAGTACCTTTTAAAACCTATTCAAAGTTAATTTCAGACCCCTTAAGATTTCCTTTTTCTTTCTTTCTTTTTTAATACAAGAAGGAGGTTAAAGCATAAAACAAGCCAAACAGCTTATTAACCAGGTGAAAAATATTTTTCATTTTTTTAGATAATCTCTCATTAAGACGTGTTTTTATTTTATTTTTTAAGATAATCTCTCATTAAGACTCTACTCTTCATAACTTAAGAGAAAGTTAGGTGTGGTGGAAAAAGAAATAAAGAGAAGACGTGGGGAAGTGACCATTAACATTTTTTAAGGTTATCAATCTCGTCATGGATTAAAATTAATTGATGGGAACAATTAGTAAAAGTGACCTAATGGTCCAAGCAGAGATCGAAGCCCTGAAGAAAAAGCCAGCATGAAGGCTGGCATCCATGCCAATTGCGCTAAAGGTGCTAGGGGATATTATTAACATTTTGAAGGATCCATTTGGGAAGATCAGGGGGAGGACAATAATTGATCCGTGTGGGGACTCCATTGCTTTTTGAAAGAAGAGCACCCTGGGTTTTGGCATGCCTGTCGCCATTATATTCGCTTTTATAAAGCATAGTATTACAAGCCAATCAAAAATCAAAAATTTGATTTTCTACATGTATAGTTTTTTCTGAGCTCTTTGGGCAATAGGATAGTACATGGCTTTTGTTACTTTCTTATGAATAATTGGAACTCCTAAATATTTCCCGAGATTTGAAGTAAGTTCAATCCCAAGGAACTGGTTCAATTCTAGTGCTCTGTTAAAATTGAAACTTTACCTAAAGTTAGAGTGACATTATTATTCTTCTCTATTCTAACTCTCTTGATGCCATCAATATTTTTATGTGAGACTGCTCTACAGATCATTCGCTAAGAGACATTATTGGGGAGACTAAAGATCTCTTATTCAAAGACTGGAATGTGGAGTTACACCATAAGCCAAGAGAAAACATCTCTTGCGTGGATTATATGGCCAAGGAAGGACACAGCTGTTAATGGCGGGGTGGTTCTGATTCCAACAATTCTGAGGGGTTGCCTTCACATTGCTCTAAAAGACCAGCGGTTCTATCATTACTAGTTTATTTTCTAAATTGATGTATTAAGGAATAGATTTTCATAATCTAGCCCATGTCTCATCATTTCAAGCTTCGACTTGCATTTATTATCTAAAAAAGTATTACAAGCCAATGCATAAAACTCCTATCAAAGGTACATATATGTTAATGTACACAGATTTACCATCATAAATGAAGAGTCTATTTCTATAATTGGATACCATCATTAATGAAGAGTTTATTTCTATAATTCGATACCATCATAAATGAAGAGTCTATTATTCCCTCCAGTCCTAATTATAAGGCAACGTTTGAGAGTTGGTTTTGGTCCAATTATAGGACAACATTTTAATTTTTGTCAATTTCTTCCTAAAATACCCCTATTTATTCTTTTAAATGTATTTGGTTTTTGTTGAGTATATGTATATGGGTGCATAAACTCTTCTAGTCAATGAAACTTTTAAATTGTTGAGTATATATGTACACATAAACATATATATATATATATATATGGTTGTATGTGTGTATCTAGATATGTGTGTATGCGAGCACGCACGTATATGTATATGTGTGTGGGTGTACATGCATATGTGTGTTGATACACACACACAAACATATATATATGTGTGTGTGTGTTTATATATGTGTGTAGATACACACACACACAAACATACATATGTGTGTGTGTGTTTATATATGTGTGTAGATACATATACACACAAACATGTGTGTGTGTGTATACACAAACACACACCCACACACACACAATATGCATGTGTGTGTGTGTTTATATATGTGTGTAGATATATACACACACAAACATGTGTGTGTGTATATATGCATATGTGTGTAGATATATATATTCACAAACATATATATATGTGTGTGTGTAAATACACACACAAACATATATATATATATGTATGTATATGTGTATATGTGTGTGTGTATATATACACACACATATATGTATTTATAGTTAGACCATTATTTCAATAAGAAAGTGTGTGGAAAGAAAAATTCTAGTTGGAAGAGGTATGTGGTAGGAGTTATTGATTCATTTTTACTTTTGCATTTTAAATTTATATAAGGACATTTTAGGAAAATAAGTAAAATTAACTAATTTAACTCTTTTCCTTAATCTCTCCAAAAGTGGTTAAATATGTCTTATAATTAGGACCGGAGGGAGTACTATAATTCGAACAAGTGACTAATGTACACATTTTTATCTGGATCCTCCAGATGAAGAGTCTATTTCGTGGTTTGAACTTGGAACCAATGACCTCTAAATCTTATAATAACATTATTATTTTGAGGGTAACTTTACTTTTATTAACACTAATAGTCATAAGAAATTCCCCATTCCCCATTTCTCTTTTTGAATGCTTATCCGTTTGTTCTCTTTATTTTTTATGAATTTATAAATAATTTATTTAGTTTCATTAATCCACTCAAATATAAGTATCAAACATGATAAGGTAAAAGTATATATATGGCACTCTAACTTTACGTAAAGTTTCAATTTAACCCCTTGAGTTAAAAATATTGCAAAAGAACAATCTTCAGAGAAAAGGATTGTCTCCCTTAAGTGGGGGGAAAATCTATTTTTTTATTAAATAAATAAGATAAGAGTTACCTCTTGATTCTGTCATAATGACACTACAAATAAACATTAAAAAAATAGGAGTAATACAATTCAACCAATCCTAGCTTAAATTGGCTACCATTGATCTGAACAGTAGAAACTAAAGCAAACCCAGTTCAATATTTGCCTCTTGTGCCATCAAAAAACTATACATTTCATGAAGGAGAGTTATGAGCAAAAAAAAAAAAAAAATGAAGGAGAGTTGATGCCATGGAATTAGACGTGGAAAATGTAAAATAAAGATATAAATGGGAAACTCTAGGATGTAGGGGCTCCTTTGGTCAATTCCTTGGTAATTAGGATTGCATTCTCTTTTAGGTAGGACAGTGACAGAACGAAACACATATCATGAAGGTAGGGCAGCCTCTGAAATGGTGTACATTTATTCAAAGAGCCGCGTGGAAAAATCAGGCATAAAACAAATGAGGTGGGGCAGGAAAAAGAAATTAAAGCAAAACACATTTAAAATATTTTACCGGAAACTTTTTATTTTATGAAGAGACGTAGGAGTTCGGCCAATAATTGAACCATGTGGGACCACGTTGTCCTTGCGGAGGGTCCTTTCATTGAAAAAGAAATAAAGCCAAGAGACGTTTAACTCTATGTGATGATGGACAATAATTAAACCATCTTTCACCTTTTTATATTTTTCTTTTTCCCCACAAAAAAAAGAGATGTAGGACAATAATAAAAGTGTTCTTATAATTAGGACCGGAGGTAATAATTGAACTATATGGGACCATATGACATAAATGTTGGAAATTATGCCATAAGGCAAGTCATTGTACTTTAACCGTTTATGTTATTTAAAGTATTCTCCTTTAGTTATCATTTCATTTGCATGTTTATAGTGCTAACTGTATCTCTGGATATATCTTATAAATTATCCTAAATGTCCCTGGTTGGTCATATACGCAGGAGCAAAGATGAAATAAGACTAGTATGACTTTGATGAGGTATGGAGATACGAATTAAAGTCATAGGCGCTTGTAAGAGTCTGAGTCTTTGGGCCAGACCCACTATGAGAAAGCTGCATAGATTTAGTCATAAGTTTTCTCATGTATATCCGCGTCATAACGCCCTTTGACATGAGATCATCATGGATTCCTACATGATGAGTCGTTGATCGTTGACCTAGTCAAAAGTCACCTTTAACCAGGTGATGATAAAGGCTTGGATCGGGATCAGTGGTTTTAATGTAGAGGAATGTGAATGGTCAAGATAGAATTTGTCACTCACATTTGTAGAGAGATAATACTGGGCCCTTTGATGAGTGAGTCTGAGAAATATATGGCCATACTACGATGGAAATGAGTTTCCATTTCAATTGTTAGACTACTCAAGAATCGAGAAAGTAGTGGTCAAGAACAAGAAGTTGACATTATCTATGCCTCATCCTTGACCAAATTATCGCATGACAAAAGGGACGTGACATGGCTGTACGATAGGTTGTATCGTACCATCGATCTCCATATGAATTGGGTAGTCGCAATGTCTTGCTAGAGACCGCTTGCGACTCGTGGGCTAGTACAGTATTGGCCTGCTGCCAATCTCATGTGGACCTGCAGAGTCGCACACAAGAATAGCCCAATATAACGTCCTCAAAATTAACTTAACATAAGAACTAATTAAGGGTTTATTAATAACTAAGTAATGCTCCATCATGACCAAATTGTACAAAAGTAAGTCAGAGTATGCAGAATGAGCCCTAACGTGGCAATATACAATCATCCAACATATACCAGAAGATGGAAGCACTATTGCCAGAAGGAGTAGCCTAAGCTTCCGAAGTTTTCCCCGATGGACTCGGACAGGAATTAACACCTAGAAAAAATGTGGTAACCATCAATCCAACTCATTACGAATACTAATATGTGCTAGTGAGGTGCCGTGTGGAACAATTTATATAACAAAGTATTTTAGAAAAATAATATATATAATTTGCCAATATCCACATCACAAAATTTCATATCAGAAAATATGTATCATAGTTTTCATCAACACAATTCTCAAGATACCTCCCACCAATCAACCGAACCGCCTTATTTCCTCCGACTAGACCCATGGGCTAAGTTACATCCATGTTTCCGGTTACTCAAAAGCTCACCTTTGGTCATGTGATGAGAACCGGCCAAAATCCTCGAGCACATGTCCCAAACCATGGGTCTTTCCCCCTCATTGAACTAGCGGGGTGTCGTACGCCCACGTTGAACTAGTGGGCCGAGTCCCTTATTGAACGGTGGGACAATATAAAGCCAACCATCATGCATCAATGGAGGCCTCACCACGTGGTGGAATATATTACTTCATTTCCTCCCAATTCAACCCTTCCCATAATTATCATAATAAATATTATAATACCAAAACTCTCAATTCTTATACATAAATAAATAAATATGTATAAATTCATAATCTAAATCATAAAGTTCCGCAAGGCAATTTATATTAAAAATATTCATAGTGATTTCACAAAATACTCACAAACAACATATCAATACAATAACAAGTGGAAAGTGGTTACCTCTCGCCTAGAAGCTAATTATTATTACACTGCTCCTAATCCAAGAGCCCAAACACATACCAAAAATCAATCTACCACAACCAATTTACTAACCATTAATAACTCTTCTAAAAATCTACATAAAATTATAACTTATAATTTAATAAAATTAAGATATACAAATTTTAAATAAAAATATATTTGAAATGTTTGAGGTGGGCACATTATGACGGGACTAAAAAGTCAGTGAAAACAATGTAACTATTAATTCTTTCTGTATTTATTGCTAATTAATAATACCCTTTCCTATTTATTATTAATTAATAATACCCCCCTTTTTTATTATTTATTTATTACTAATCATTGTTATTATTATTACTATTCCCACTTGAAAATGTGTTCCTACGTACTAATTTTTTTTTTTAATATATATATATATATATATATTTTAAACTTTGTGTTTTTACCAACTCACAGAGACATCTATATATATATTTAAACCAATGGTGTCCTATTATTCCCAAACAATAAGAATTACGTGACTAAACCTTATACATATATAAATAATACATTTATTGATAAGGATAATGATGATGATGATAACATTTATTTATAATAATAATAATAATAATACAAATAAATATGATTATTATTTCACTAACTATTATTATTTATTTATAATTATTTTAAATTCTCAAATACTATCCTAATATTTTAAATTAGGAGTTTAATAAAACCAACATCATATAAAAATATGCTTTAATGTATTGCATGTATTTATATTAGCAATATTTTGGGTTTTATAAATACTAGCACCTATTATCTACAAATACATTTTTTATTATATGTATATATAAGTATATGACCATTTTTCCACTTATCACCTCGTAAAGCGTTGACATCATCAAACTTTGGTTTCAAATCATATGGTTTCAATTATATATATATATGCACAACGTACAGTATCAACTTTTGGTTTAATAAACACATACCTATATATATATATATATATATAATAGCAACTTCCTCTTTTCCTTCTACATGCAGAGATAATATATATATATATATTTACATGATTGCAAAATGGCTTTCTTTTCTCATTTTTATGCAGCAACGCACACATAATCTATTAGTAAGGTTTCCTTCATTTTTATTTACACACACACACACATATATAAATCTTGGCTGTGTGCAATAAAACCCATTCTTTTCTCTCTCTCTCTTTTTTTTTTTTTTTTTTTTTTTTTTATGCGTACAGTATTAATACACACACAACAAATTCTTGGGTTTTATATTTAGCCACATTCATGCATATTACCAGCTCCCTCTTCTTCCACATGCAGCAAGTATATACATAACAATATGACAGCATGCTTCTTATCTTTCATTTCTTTCTTTCCAAGCCATATCTATATATATATATATGCTAAGCTTCCCCTGTTTCAACGTGTATAAAGCAGAGGCTTCATGGTGATAATTCCTACAACTTCTATACACAAACTTGCATGAGTTTAAGAAGGAAAAGAAAGCTTAAAACTTACCTCTGCTTCCTGGTTTCAAAAACAGAGCAAGGTGTTCCCAGTTTAAGTCTCTCTCTCTCTCTCTCTCTCTCTCTCTCTCTCTCTCTCTCTCTCTCTCTCTCTCTCTCTCTCTCTCTCTCTCTCTCTCTCACACTTGGCTAAAGGAAGTGAGTGAATGAAAGATTAATAAGAAAAACAATATATAAGGACCAAAGTGTCCTGGCCGAGAGGGGGAACGGACTGAGAGCATTACAACGTGGGTCTCGAGAAGCATGGGAGTCCGGATTTTTGAGAGAAGAAGTATGGTGTTGTTCTTGCGTGACCCGTATAAATCGCTGGGGTGATCTTTCCGTGTACTTAGCGTTGATCTCTCGGCGATCTGCATCGAGTGTTCACGTGATATGGTGAGAGGTATAAGGAAAGTTTGCTGATATTTGATATGGGTTGATGAATTAATGAGTTGAAAGGAATATATGGGTTGGACTTTCAATTTTAGGTAATGGGCTGGGAGTATGGCTTTCACGTGTTGGCTAGAGGTGGAAGAGTGGATTAATGAAACAAATGATATGGGTTTTATATTTGGTGGGTCAAATGGTTATTAAATGCTAAAGGAAACATGGGCTACGTTTAGGCTAGAAGTTAATTGAATTGGGTTTGGCCCAAAAGGATTAAATGGATTTGAGTAGTTTAATGGATAAATTAGTTGTTTGGCATGAGATTGTAAAAATTATTCCACTTAATTCTCTACAAGGCTTTTATTTGCAATTTAAGCTCATTCTTATATAATTGCAATTATTAGAGAATTATAAAAATTAAATCCTTAGTTCCATTTAAGGATTTTCTTTCTCAATTAAATTCCTTTTGGCCTTAAAATATTCATTTCTTGATTTTTAGGCCTAAAATTATCCTTTACGAATATTCCTTTATTCTTTTCCGGTAAATTTCTCAAGGAAAAATAATTCCTAAATTTTCCAATAATTAACTTCATAATTATTTATCCCGAAATTACATAATTAATTTACATAAAATATCCAAATTTCAAATCCCAAAATTTGGGATGTTACACCCAACATGAGCAAAAATGTCCAGGATTCATTGAATCATAGATATATCTAAGATTTAATGAATACTATATTTAATCTAGAATTAATATATATATATATATATATATTAAATTTGAAAATAATATAATAATATTATTTAATAGAGATTATAATATTATTATATAATATTTGTTTTGTATTTAATTTATTTGATAAATTAAATATCTAAAACAAATAGAGATATTGTATCTCGATTTAATTTTCAAATAAAGATATCATATATCTGATTTAATTTAAATTGAGATATAATATCTCGATTTAATTAAATAGATAGATATCATATCTCGATTTAATTTATAGAGATAAATTAAATTAGAAGGCTTTTAATTCAGATTAAATAAATAGATTAGATTAAATCTATTGGATAGATTTAATTAATATATTATTTCAATCAAAGTAGAATTTCGAGAATTAATGAGGATTAATTTTGAATATAATACGCCTAATGGGTTTTGAAAAAAACTACGGACATTTTTTTTCGAGACGTATTAGAAAAGCCGCGAGAAACCCTAGAGAGAAAAAAAGAGAGACGTGAGAAAAAGCTGAAGGCGCTAGCAGCTGTGCAGTCTGTGTTCAAAACTATTCATGTGGATACCGGTAGAGGGAGTGGATCGCAGAGTCAGCTCCTATTGATCAAGTAGGTAGCCCACTAGATCGAATTTGAATGAAACGCTCATGAGTTCGTATAGATACGGTTTCTAACGAACCTTGATTTAAACGTTGTTGATGGATCCTCTATGAGATTTGTAAAAGTTTTAATTCCTGCGTGGACGGATTGCAACAATAAATTCATATAATACTAATATCAATTTCTACTCAAAACAAATTAATTTGTTCAGAAAATTGAACTTCAAAATTGTGCGCTCACCTTCTTACATAGTTTACTCCAAATCTACTGAATTTAAAATTCAATTTGTCGGGCAATTAAAACATAAACTTTACTTAGACTTGTAATGTGCCTTATACAAATTAATATAAATAAATATTACTACCTCCGGTCCTAATTAATTGTACTACAAAAGTATTCATATAATTTAGGACCGGAGGGAATACATTTTAGGCCACTGGCTGCTTTTTTCAAGATAGTGCACGCCTATTATGTAGTCAAATCAAACTCAATGGGGGTTGCGCTTAGTAGCGCAATGGTTGCCACGCCAGCTCCTAGAGCTTGGCTTTCCTCATGTTGCGGGCTCGATCCGCCCCCCTCCCCTTTCCCGTTCCTTTCCCCTCTCCAATATCAAAAAAAAAATAAAATCAAACTCAATGGGAACACAAGGCCTAACCATACGCATGTGATTGCACATAAGTAAAACATGTGTCTAAATATGTCAAAAGAATCATTAAAAAAATTAGTGTATAGTCCTTATCATATTGTTGTAATAGTAATTTGCCTTTAAGAAACACCACTTTTTAAAAAATTAAGAAACTAAAATAAATTGGTTAATATGAACAAACTTAACCTCTATGAAATATTCTTGTATAACTTTAAATTATAATATATGTGTATAAAAAACCATTAGATTTTAAATAAATTTACCAAAACAAAAAAAGATTGAGATCTTATATATTAAATCAAATATAATATTCAACCAACTCTTATGTTGTATTTAACAATAGGTAGTATTAAATATTGTATTTCTTTTTTTATTTTATTATTACTTTTTGCTAAGTATAAGTATCTTCTTATTTTTATTTGATGCAATTCTATTATATTCGAGGTATTATCAACTAACATCGAATGATTTGAATCTTGATTCTCAGAACAATTATCAATATCCAGAAAGTTATACAAACAATAAATACAAATACAAAAGAGAACCAACAAATATAACCACACTGAGATAGTCACTCCGATCCTATTTATAAGTCCTTTTTGACTAAAAAAATTTAATCTTATTTATAAGTCCCTTTTGACCAAATAAATGAGATTGTAATAATTTTATCCATATTCTTGTACTAATAAAAAATAGAGAGAGGATAAAGAGTTGAAAGATACTATTCATAAATGAGGGTAAAGTTAAAAATTTACCCCATAATCATTGAGTTATTTACCTCTCCTTGGTATGTGTGATTTGGTCAAAAGAGACTTATAAATAAGACAGAGTGATATGCGACAACAAACGATATAATAATTGTGAAACCTGAAAGAAGTACAGTCAATATTAAGTAACAATTAAGAGTACGTTTGGAATAACAATTGTAGAAGTGACTTTTATTTCGATGGACATTTTTTTCTACTAGATTTTTTCGATATGATTTGTATTTGAGATAGTGGTGGTAAAAGTGACTTTTTTCTTGATGGACACCTGTTTGACATAGTTTTTGAGAAGATAGTTGGAATAGAAAATGAAAATGAAAAGAGTATGAATTTATATATATATATATATATAATATGATTATTTGGGATAAAAATTAAAAATAAAAGGCCTAAACTACTGTGATGAGATCTAAAGCTTGGATCAGTTGTTTCAACTCAGAAATGACTTCAATCCTTGAAGCTCATCATATGATGAAGCTTTTCCAAATACTCAAAAAACAAATTTTCCCTTCTGATAAACTTTTGGTACACTTTTTTTTTTTATTAGGTGTGCTTCTTCCTTGGATTCCTTGCTGACAGCCTACAGGATCGTAACGAGCTAAAATCAGACTTAAAGATGATGGGACAGAGGCCAACCATTGATCCTGGGGAAATTTCACATCAGGGCTCTTTTTACGAAAAAAACCCAAAAAAAGGTCCCAAGATTCTGAAAATCCCAGGGGCATTTTCTGAGATTTTCAGAATCTTATGAGTTGTTAACGGGGCTGATATAGTTGTTAACGGGAATGCGATATAGTTGTTAACATTGCTGATTTAGTTATTAACAAATTGTTGTTAATGGTACCGATTTAATTGTTAATGACCTACCCATTAACAACTATATCAGCCCCGTTAACAACTCACATAGATTTTGAAAATCCCGGAAAAGGCAATCTTGGGACCTTTTTTGAGTTTTTTTTTTACGTAAAAAGGGCCCGATGTGAATTTTCCCTTGATCTTGGTACGGGACCTTTTCTAGGATTTTCAGAATCTTAGAACATTTTTTGGGTTTTTCTGTAAAAAGGGCCCTGATGTGAATTTTCCTTTCATCCTGATACATGGATCCTCTTTAATTCTTTATTGCAGCCTTATTGCCTTGTCCTGAGACAAGAGAAAGTTTCTCACTTGCAAGAAAAATTATTAAAATTTAATTTAAAGGGGTGAATGGGCACAACTACTCACATGAACTTTCTAAGCAAAATGATATGAACGAGGAAGTAATTGCTTCTCGGGCGGCTGATTCCTTTTCTATAAGATATAACTAGGAATTTTTTTAAAAAATGCCACTTATATTTGAAAGGGATAAGGGTCTTAAAGTTTTCGCTCGGGAAGCTATTTGGTAAGACGGAAGTTTTCTTTGGACCAAAAATGCCACGGAAGTTCACAAAACGTAGCAATTTTGCCCCTTCGTTAATTTTGACCGTTAAGTTTAACTGAATACACACGTGGCATGCCACCTCATCAATCAAAAGTATCATTTTTGCCTCGGAATTTTTCCCTGAGGAGCAATTTTGCCCTAGAAGTTTTCACTAAGAAGCAATTTTTCTTCGGAAGTTTACAAAACGTAGCAATTTTGCCCTTTTGTCCCCTAATATTAAATTTGACTATTAAATCAGTCAAAGACCACACATGTCATGCCTTGAAAAGGTCGAACTTGGAGTCAGAGAAGGAGATTCTTGAAATGTTGAGCTCAACGCAAGAATTTGTGAAGCCGAAGCGGGTCAAAGGGTGAAAGGTGCGTCGCAAAATCAAAGGAAACATCACTTATGATCTAAGCAAATGAAACGCAAAATGAGAAATGAATTGTTCCAAAAATTGGTTCGATAAAACAAATCAATAGTAATAATATTTACGTTTGTATAGGCGATCATTTGCTTAGATCATAAGTGATGCTTCCTCTGGGTTTTGCGACAGACCTTTCAATCCCTTTGACCAGTTCGGCTTTACAAATTCTGGTCGCCTTGAGCTCAACATCTCAAGGATCTCCTTCTCTGACTCCAAGTTTGACCTTTTCAAGGCGTCTCGGTCTTTGATCGATTTAATAGTCAAATTTAATATTGAGGGACAAAAGGGCAAAATTGCTACGTTTTGTAAACTTCCGAAGAAAAATTGATCCTTAGTGAAAACTTCCGGGGCAAAAATAATACTTAACTCTTTTGATTGATGAGGTGGCATGCCACGTGTGATGAGGTGGCATGCCACATGTGCACTCAATTAAACTTAACGGTCAAAATTAACGGAGGGGCAAAATTGCTACGTTTTGTGAACTTCCGTGGCATTTTCGGTCAAAAAAAACTTCCATCTTACCGGTGCTCCTGAGCGAAAACTTCCATGGCATTTAAGACCCTTATCCCAATTTTAAAAACTCAAATAGGTGAAGTATCTCTCTAATATAATTATTGTTATTATTCCTAAAATATGAATTTTTTATTCTCTTTCTTCTACAATCCTCATTATTATAATAATTTTCTCATTCTTTTTTATTCTTTATCTCCTCATAAATAAAGGTATTTTTGCCAAAAAAAATTACATTTTTTTTTTTATATATTTATGATCATTAACCAAAATTTTGATGTATATTATTCAGTTAAATATTTTTAATTTTGATATTTAACTTTCATCCACCTACCGTTAGTTGATGATTAAATTACAACATTTACTTATTATTTTGACCAGAACACCCCTCCTTAAAATAAATATTTCTTAATTATCAAGTAATCTTTAGCTTAAAAAAATAAGCATTTAATCATATATCTTTATCCAAAATTAAAAATATAAATAATTTTTCTTGAATTTTTTGTCATGTTGTTAAATTGATTACCATATTACAAAATTAATTAATTTTTCCATAATAAATTTTAATTTTTCAGTAATTCACTTTAATCTTGTTTATTTTTTTAAAAAATACTTATGATGTTAAATATATATGTTGACTAAAATGTTCTGCAATTTTATATATATATATATATATATATAAAAGTTATAAAATTAGAGAATGATATAATTTTAAGATTAATTTATTAATTAATTACAATTCATTTTTAAAATATATTTTATTAAACATATTTTTTTAAAAAAACTCAAAATTTCAATCAAAATGTTAATATTTTTCACATAAGAAATTATTTAAGATTTGGTATAATAAGGCGTAAGTTAGTAAATAAAATTTATTTTAACATGATTTTTAATTAAAAAATGTACATAGATAATCTTTGTAGAATATTTTTTAACGATATTAATGGTTTGTACTGAAACATTATATTTTCAAAATAGATAAGATGTCTGTATAATTAAGGGAAAAAAAAAGTGGTCAAATTATTTATTAAATGGTGAAATTTGAAAATTTTTTTTTGCCCAAGTCAATTTGCACAAAAATTAACTCAAACATCATTTTGTGACTTCAATGAGTTTTTTGCTTCTCAAAATGATGCTAAACATAGCTGGAATTAGCTGTATATATAACAACTTGTTTTTTTTAATGTCATACTTCATGTCTGTTTTAGAGACATAAACTAAAATCTCTCGGGGCTCCTTTGTTAAATTCCTTCAATTCTTTAGGATTTGTTTGGTATGAGGGATTCAGAGGGGAGGGGAGGAGAGGAGATAAAATTTTTATAAGTTGGATTTAGGAAAATTAGAGAAGTGGGGTTACAGAATTTTAATATAGAAAATATGTAAGATAAAAGAGTTAAAAGAAAAAAAAAACTTTATACCCCACTTCTCTCATTTTTTTTAAAATCTCACTCAAATTTTATTTCTCTCGGCCCATTTTCCCTCTCCTCTCCTCATACCAAATAAGTCCTTGGTAATTAGGATTTCATCCCCACGCCTACTCCATTTAGTTTGACCCCTTTTTTACCTCTTGAGTATGAGCCCTCATTGTCATGAAAATGCTAACTGCCACTCTATGCCTATATTATATGTAAATAACTTGTAGTAGGAAAGTTTGGTTGTAAATATAAAGTTAATTATAAAGTAATTAATGATATTTTTTTAATTTTATCTCTATTTAATTTTTATTAGAAAAAGAAAAGAGAAGAGAGAGGTGTGAAAATAATTTTTAAACTGTAAAGTAGGGATAGATAAAAACTTTAATAAGGGAAAATGTAGAAATTTTTATCAACATAAAGCATATTTTAACATCTTTTTTTGTAGGTTTGCAGCCACACCGATCTCGCCTTGAAGTCAAATTAGAAAATTTGGGGTATGTGTAATGCAAAACAGCAGCTTCATCCAACTTGATCTCACTGTAAAAGAATAGGCATTCACTTACGCATGAAATAAGGGCAGAAACAATATACCCTGCCCCATTAACTATACAGCAAACATTTTCCCCAAATTATTAGCAGACCCATGAACAATAGAAACAAAATGGTATGAATATGCCTAAAAGCAGAACAATTAATTTGCTGGTAGGATGGTAAGACCAGTCAATATAGATCAAGACACATCATGAAAGTCAAAAGTGTGTACTTCCTGAAAAGTCACATCCAATTGAGTTATTTGCTGAAGAATTAATCCTTACCCCCAAAAAATCCTTTTCCTAAAATAAAAGAAATTACATAAGAAGTTAACCAGAATCTTGGGAGTACCATAAAGGCATAAACTGTATTAGCACTTAAAAATTCCAAAACCATGACTTACTAGAAGTTGATTCAGCTATCGACCCAGAAAGAAAGTATAAGACCAGTTTTGCAATCTCTTCAACAATATCGGTTGAATCGGCTTAATGAAAAGAATTAATAAATAAATAAGAAAAATACCTTGTTAAGAGGCTCCTTGATATCATTCCTTTCAACACTGCTCTCCTGAAACAGAATATTGCAACAACATGTTAATTAATACCAACATTGGAGTCAAAAGGGCCAAATAAATCATTTGAATCATTGCCCATGGAATAATATAACTAATTCATATCAACATTATTGGAGTGACTTCAAGATCTAGATAAAGTTTAGCACTCACATAATTTGGAAAAATAACCATATTAACATTCCCAGGCACATCCGACAACGGTTGTCTTAAAGAATACTCTCGTGTTCTTTGGATATAGTAGCTCATCGGTGTCAAGATGGATGATCCAGTCCATGCGAGAATCCACGAATATGAAAATATTGCAAAAGAAAACTAAAGATCTTAACATAATTATAAATATGAAAAAATGCTGATTGAATACTTTAATTATAGTAATCGTAATCCTTACCCTTGCCTTGAATAGCTCATCAGTGTCAAGATGGATGATCCAGTCGTTTACTTTGAGCATAAAAAACAAGAGGAAACTCCGGTCTTCATTTTTTCTTTTTAGTTCGGATGGCGAGATTTTGGATGCTATGCAAAATTTAGTATTTGGTCATTCCAACAATATTGCACACACCACCGTAGTGTGAATTTTGGACATGAAGCGCTAGGGGAAAATGCAAATTAAAATATCCTACGTGTATACTTCTTCATTAAATTAGAATCGGGTTACTTCAATCACTAGGGTGTCCAAATTTGGTAATAACCAGTATAGAGAAACTAGGTAATAACCAAATTTGGTTAGATATGTGTAAGTTTAACATTTAACATAAAGGAATTTCAATCAAGATTTAAGTTTCAAGTGTAGAAAATAGCTAATTAGCTATATATAATCGAGAAAGTGGTGACGGGTTTTCAAGATAGCCATAGACAACAGAGATATATTAGATGAATCTGTGTAAATTATTCATCAAAGCTTATAAGATATCAATATTTGCCACTACAAAATGAATATTTGAGCTCCCAGATTTAAGCCTTTAACATATTTACACCAAAGAGTGAAGACACATACATACAACTGAGAGTCACCACTCTCCAGTCTTAACCCACTTAGTGAGGTCACTAGTCACCACTCTCAACATGTTGTATGGATGCATACGCCCATCTAACCATATTTCGGTCAAGTCTATGAACGAATAGCAAGCTACCCATCTCTATTAATCAATTGTCCATGTGATTGAAACTCCCAGTTTCACTATCAACTCAAACACCATATTGAAGGACTTATGGCTGGAAAGGAAACTACATTGCAGTAAAAGGTTAATTACATACTGACCAATTAATATTGTTCAAGTCTCTGAATAAGAGTGTAGACCACCCATCTCTCATGGAATGTTATGTCTAGCTATGTATATCTTCCCTATTTCATAACCTCAACTCAAAGTTAAAATACTCTAAGGACTTCACAAGCTGGAATCAAGCTCCATGACTATGATAAAAGATCGAGACTTCCAACAAGATCCATATAGAAGATTCGAAATGGCGGCTCATTATTGTGACATGCCAAAACGTAATTCATCAAACAACACAATTCCATCCTAAAATAAATTAACATGTAAATATATAAATTCAATAGACATATTACAACTACGTTTTTAACTTAATGTACAGCTCACGCACTGCTAATCTATAGAGATACAGGGCTAGTTGGTTAACAAATTAGCCACCAAAAGATGTCAAAATTAAATCCCAAGATGATGCCTGACTTGCCTTTTGCAATCCCTCATCTTCCCTGTGAGTTCTTCCAGTTGCTTACTTTGTCTATTGGAATCTTTAATCTTATCCGGCTTCCGGAAGCCATTATTGTATGCAAAGGGTAAAAACATTTATAGTCGATAAAGGGATGAACAAACTAAATGTATATGCAAAACGCTTGTTACCGAAGACGGACTGACAAGAGGAAGAACGAGTGCGGTGACGGTGGCTTTCGAAGAGGAGAGCGGTGGTGCGACGGCGGGAGAGGAGGGGAGAAATGACGGGCTTCCGGAACTAGGGCGAGTTGCTCGACTTGTGAGAGAAGTCGGGGCTGGATGTGTGAGAATGCGAGCGAGCGAGACAGACGGCGAGCAAGCGAGACCGGCGGCAAGTGAGCGAGGGTTTTAGGACGATGGTGAGGCCGAAGGCGTACGAGAGATGCACGAGTGAGAGTAAGAGCGAGAGCATGAATAGATCTGATAGGCACTAGTTCTAAAATAATTAATGCATTTTTTGGGCGTCCTGAGACTTATTCAAGACGTTAAAAAAATTTAATTTTGGCGTTCTGATTCTAAAAGCAGGTCGCCAAAAAAAATTTTCGCGCTAAAAAATTTTCCGACACCAAAAAATTTCTTAATATGTGTAAAAAAATTAATTTTAGACGACCTAAATATATTTTAGGACGCCTAAAATTTCATTTTGGTGTCCTTATTTTAATTCTAGGTCGTCAAAAAATTTTTAAAGCGCCAAAAAATTCCTCAAAATGCGCTAAAAAATTAATTTTAGGCGACCTAAATATATTTTAGGACGCTTAAATTAATTTTAGACGTCCTAAAATTATATTTAGGACGCTTAAGTCCCAAAATTTGGCCATATAATTACAAAATTGCCACCGCCTATAATTTTTACTTCCTTTTTTAAAATAAGGACGTCTTTTAGGGAAGTAATATTCACTTCTTCAAACATTATAGGGTGGGGTTAGCAACACGACTTTTATAAAAAAAATAATGATGATGATCCGTTCCGATTAATTAATAACAATTACTTAAAAAACTAACATAACTACTTATGTTATTTGTTAGTGGATGATTCAAGATACTTTTTTTTTGTTCATGCGAATTCAAGTTTGAGGAAAAAATATATATCTACGTCGAAGCATACTTTATGGATTCCTTTCTAGGTTTCGATTGTAGTTCTTTCTTCGCTAGTGTTACTTTGGTTTCACTCAATTTCGTTATATAAGACTCGACTATTTCTGGTTTTTCTGTTTGTTATTTACTATTTTATTTTATTTTTCTGTTTTCCTTAGTTGATCGGTGTAGTCTTGGTTATCTACTATTTTCAGTCTTTAATATAAGATTCACTTTATAGTTTAATGTTTTTTTTGTTAAAGTGAATATTATATTAGGATCTTGATGTGTTATCTTGCACTATATTCCGTCCATCCTGCAACAAGAAATGTGGATCTTTCCCTACCGTGGGCAACATTTTTAGTTCCTAATAAAAGTGGTTGCTAGGATGAAAGAAAGTTCACGCGTCTAAGCTTTTGTCACTCGTCTCATATTACTGGCATGCTCGAAGCTTGTTTAGAATATTTTCCCGGCAAGTTCAAAAATGTTTTTGTTATATACTAAGTTCAAAAATGTTTTTGTTATATACTATTTCCGGTTCTTAATATAAGATCCATTTAGCTTTTTTAGAAAGATTAAGGAAATTAAACAAATTAGTTTAGAGTATTTCTATTTATCTTTTTTTATATTAAACTAATCTATATAACTTATAAACTGATATATAATCAAATGATATGCAATATATGTCATGATTAACTAATTTACTTAACCTCTTTCAAAAAAGTCACATGAATCCTATATTAAAGACCAGGCCCAAGCGGGGCAGTATTATAGTATTTTGTGAAAATAGGGACAGAACCATGACTCTAAACCAAGTTACATGAATGTTGCAAGGTTTTTCACTGGTTGTGTATGAATGTGATTTCGCTCACCTGGAAGAGGAAGAAGCTTCAGGTTACAAAAGCAAGTAATTATGAAGCTAATTAAGAAGAGTTTCTGATGACCTTTGAGTCAATCTTCTTGCTCCTTTGGGGTTTTCTCCAGTTGCAGTGTCTTTATGCACTTTTTAAAGTGCTTGTGATGCATGTGCCCACCTTACCTAGTGCTAGCTTTCTTGCAGTATTATGGTTTGATTTTTTTTTTCCTCGCCCTTTAAGCATAAGTATCTTTCTATTGAAGACAATACTCTTCAATGTACTTTCAGGCACTAAAAAATGTGTGCACATCTCCTAATGGAGATTTGAATTTTGATTTACCACATTGTAAAGGACCAGCCCCTTCACCAGACCCAATCATTGCTTGTTACAGTGGCTTGAGTTGCAAAACAGTTCCCCCCCTCTAAATATGGGTATCATTCTATTGGAAGTAATCATATTCAAGGCACTGTTGGCCACTAAATGTAGACACCTCTTCCAACGGGACCCAAACCTTGATACACCATATTGTGAGAGACTAGCCCCTTCTGTTAGACCAATCCTCTTTTTTTGTTGATAAGAAAGATGGCAAGATGCCTACATTACAAATAAAAGGAAATTGCATATAAGGAGAATTTAATTCCAAGCAGTCTTAATCAACCCAAGATCTTAAATTACTAGAACAAGAATCTAAGATAGAGGAACTAGAGATGCTTATCTTAGCCAAAGCATCTGCTACCCTGTTGAATTCTCTGGAAATGAATCGAATATCAACCTGCCAATATTTGTGAATCAATTCCCTAGCTTTCATAACAATATTGCTTCCTGTGGAACATGCATTGTCTAAAATAGGGTTAATAACCTCATCCACGTCGGGCTCCAAAATGATCTTCTTAGGGCCTAAATCCCAAGCCAATTTAAGGCCCTCTATTACAGCCCATTCTTCAGCGGCTTGAGAAAGATAGAGCCAATTGACCTACTTAAACCAGCAAACTAGCAGCCTAAATGATCTCGTATCACTCCACCACAACCTGTCTTGGAAGTATTGAACATCATAGCCCCATCAACATTTAATTTGAACCAGCCCAAAGGTGGCTTTTCCCAACCCATGATTTGACCCCTGAACTGATTGACCGAAGCACTCCCAACAACAGCATGCATAGTAAATTTAGACTAGATCATGGAGATACAGACCAACTCTCTTGGTTGCACAACAACTTTTTTTTTTTTTTTTTTTTTGCTAAAAATTTTTTTAGGAAAGGGTTGAAATTTCATGTGAGTCAGCGGGGGGGCGCTTGGAGCCTAATCCACCGGGAATACTGGCGCTCTTTTACTTGCCCAGCGTTACCACAGTTTCGTAAACCCTTAGGATACCTCCCCCAACACCTTCGGCCAACTCAGGATCAAACCCTCCCTTTAAGTGAAGAAGTCAGACCCCTTCACCAGTTGCACAACAACTTTTGTTCCTTTGTTCTTCTTTTCCGGCTGTTTGGCCCTTTGTGTGTGTGTTTGTTTGTTTTTGTTTTCTTTATGTCTGCTTGTACCTGGATGCTTATATGGGCTTCTACGTGTTTCATCCAACTTGTATTTTAATATTGTAAGAAAGGTACAAATAAAGATTAGTTCAGTCGGGAAGGGGTTCATATTGTAATTATAAGATTGTAAATTTAAATTTTACCAATATAAAGAATGATTTGAGTCTAGAGACATGTCCTAGCTCTAGTGAACCCTTGGACTTAACTCACCTAAACTTATTTTTTACCCAAAACAAAATTGTAAAAAAGGCCGTCATGTCTATAATTTGGTGCAATGCTTCAAAAAACTATTATTGATTTACAGTAAAAGCATTGGGACTTCCTATAAATTTGCAAGATAAAAATAAAAATATTAAAATTTGGAAAGTTCCATTTTGAACATAACCTACATTTCCTCTTTTTTTAAAAAAATAAAAATAAAAATCTGAACGGCACCTTAATTTTGTTTATAAGCAATTATTATATATTGGCTAAGAAAGAAATATTCCTTCTCTATTTTTTCCTTGAAGAAATATTCTTTCTCAAATCACACATTTTTGTCCTTGTTTCAAATCTCAATATACATAAAATTTTCATTGTAAAAAAAAATTACAAAAACCTTTTTTTTGTTTTTTACCATGTACCATGGCATACATCCATCATCCATCACACAGCTATCTCTTATTATTGGAGGCATGGGAATAGTATTCATGAACTCTTCTATGAGAGGACACATAGGGTGCCAATTCAGTTATGAAGATCTCTCTTGGCACCCCATAAAACTTTTTATTTTATTTTTTATTTTTGGGAAAACAGAGAATTGCATAGATTTTTTAAATGAAAAATTATTTACACATAAATTTTAACTACTTATAAATATAAAAATGTATCAAATAAAAAAAATTTTAAATTTGTAAATAATACTAAATAAATAATATTTTTTATATTTATAAATATAAAAATTTATCATATAAATATAGGCTAAATTATATAAAACCTTCTAGAACTTTGGATCAGTTGCATATAACCCAATGCGTACGGTATTAATACACATAGGGTGCCAATTCAGTTATGAAGATCTCTCTTGGCACCCCATAAAACTTTTTTATTTTTTTTTTTATTTTTGGGAAAACAGAGAATTGCATAGATTTTTTAAATGAAAAATTATTTACACATAAATTTTAACTACTTATAAATATAAAAATGTATCAAATAAAAAAAATTTAAATTTGTAAATAATACTAAATAAATAATATTTTTTATATTTATAAATATAAAAATTTATCATATAAATATAGGCTAAATTATATAAAACCTTCTAGAACTTTGGATCAGTTGCATATAACCCAATGACATTTCAAAGTTTAAATTTAACCCCCGACATTTCATTTTTTTAACTATTAACTATATGTTGTTAAGTGACCGTTATGTTTGTAATAGAAATTACCACGTCAGATTATGAGATGAGATGACACTTGTCATCCTACATGGCATTTTGTGTAAAGTACTAATTTTATAATACTCCCTGAACACTTTTTTTTAAAAAAAAAAATAGTAAAGGCAAGCCGAATCTTGAAAAGATGTTCAGGAACTAGACTAAAAATAGCTAGTCCTTAATACAACAAAGGCAAAAATAAATTACAAGTGACAAGATTGTTAATCCCTCAAGAACATATCAAGACATCCTGAAGGAATCGTTTGGATCAGGGTCACCTCCACATCAGCAACAACTCCATGACCTTCTTTGGCCATATAATCAGCACATGAAATGTTATCTCTTGGAGTATAGTGTAACTCCACATCCCAATTCCGAAACAAGAGATCTTTAATTTCGCCGATGATGTCTCTCAATGGGTGATCTGTAGAGCAATCTCTCATAAGGATGTTAACAGCATCAAGAGAATCAGAGTAGAGCAGGATTCTCTGAAAACCCATACAGAGGCCAATTTTTAGCCCTAGCAAGATAGCGTTCATTTCAGCTTCAATAATGCCTAAAGATTTGTAAAAACCCATCAACCAATCACCCTGAGCATTTCTTGACACGCCCCCGCAAGCCGCTTGGTGATGTTGGCCCACCGAACCGTCCACATCAATGCGAATCATGTTTGCAGGAGGTGGGGTCCAAGATTTCTCCTCTTGCCTACCAAGTTGGAAAATCTGATGATGAAGCTTTTGGTTGGCACTGTCCTCCATGAGTAGATAATTGCACAGATGCAGCCTCTCCCTAGTGTCGGTGCTAACTCCCTGAAAAATAAATTTGCATCGAGTCGTCCAGAGGATCCAACATCCCAAGCTAAAGATTCTTGTCCACGAGAAGTTCTGGAATCTTCCTTTACCGGTCTTATGGTTGGTGTTCCAATTGAGCCAAACCTGCAAACTACCCGAAAAAAACTGAGAGAAATAGTTAGATTTTAAGATATGTTTCCAGAAATTTCTTGCACGCTCACAATCTCTAATTATGTAAAGCACACTCTCCTCACTATTACACTGAAAAGGACAAGCACAGTCATTGGTAATGCCTCTCTTGGTGCGAAGAGAATTAGTGACAAGTCTTTCATGACCAACTTGCCACATGAAGTATTTAATTTTCTCAGGCAATTGCCATCTCCACAAATGAGCCAAAAATTGTTGGTGTTTGTTTCTTCTCTGGCAGATAAAAATTGATAAGCAGATTTCACAAAAAAACACCCATCTTTAGCAGGTCTCCAGGTAAAGCAATCAGGTGAGTTATTTGCAGGGGGATGCCTCTTGGAAATAACATATATGATATCAGGAGGTAAAACTCCAAGCCATCTACTAACATCCCATCTCACATTAGACAATAATTGGTCCCTTACAGTCTCATTTTCGTTAACTAATGAAGGATTTGGGACAAAAGACAGGATGGGTTGCTCTAGAGGAAGCCAGAGTTCAGTCCAAAACTTTGTTCCTGCTCCATTATTAACCTTTTTACCAATACCACTGAGAAATTTATCTCAAACTTCGACAATCGCTTTCCAAACAGAGGAGGAGTTTCTCTTTCTGGAGACATTAGGTATAGATAAATCACCACAGCCATATTTGGACCAAAGACATTGGACCCAAAGAGCATCTTTCTTAGTTAACAGACTCAAACAGAGCTTCATTATGAATGCTTTATTTTGACGACGTAAGCTCTTGAAGCCCAAGCCACCTTGCTTCTTCGCTTGGATAATTTTGTCCCATGCAACAAGGTGCATTTTCTTTTCCTCTTCCACTTGAGACCATAAGAAATTCCTTGAAATTTTCTCAATCTCGTTGATAGTGCAGATAGGGAGAAGGGAAGATTGCATATAGTAGCTGGGGAGCGAGGCTAAAACAGACTTGGTAAGAACCGATCGCCCTGCAATAGACAGAAATTTGCTTTTCCACAAAGACAACTTTTTCCTGGCTTTTTGCACAATGGGGTAGTAAGTGGCTTTAGAAACTCTTTTATGGATCATCGGAACCCCTAAGTATTTACCAAGATAAGAGGTAATCCCAATCCCAAGAAGACAACTCAGCTCGAGAGCTCTATTAAAGTTGACATTCTTAGATCAAAACATACAGGATTTATCAAGGTTAATTCGATGACCAGAAACTTCACAGAAATTTTGCATAACATTTCAAATGACACTCATTTGATTAATAGAAGCTTCAGCGAAGAGAATGAGGTCGTCAGCAAAGAACAAGTGAGATATACAAGGACTGCCTCTCTTGAAGTAGAACGGTTTCCAGAGACGAGCTTCGCATTTGGCTTTAATGTAGTGACCCAAGCGTTCCATACAGAGGACAAAAATAAGAGGACTAAGGGGATCCCCCTGTCTAACCCCTGTAATGGGGGTGAAACACACACTTTCATCCCCATTCCAAAGAATAGACATAGAACCAGAAGAGATGCAGGCCATAATGAGGTCAATAAGGTTATTCTCCAGATTTAGACATTTGAGAGTATTTTTGATGAACCCCCAGTCCAACCTATCAAAAGCCTTCTCCATGTCAACTTTGATGGCCACATATCCTTTTTTACTCCCCTTCATTCTCATGGAGTAGATAATTTCTTGGGCAATTAGAATATTATCGCAGCTAGATCTTTTAGCAATGAAACTACACTGCTCCTGGCTAATAAGATGGGGCATAATCTCTTTGAGCCTATTTTCCAGAAGCTTAGTGATAATCTTGAAGCTCATGTTGCATAAAGAAATAGGACGAAAATCCTTAAACGTAGAAGGATTATCCACTTTAGGGATAAGAACCACCTTGGATTGGTTTATGATGGATAAGTTTGAGGGATTGTTGAAGCACTCCTCAATGAAATCGAAAATTTTATCACCCACAACATTCCACTGAGTGTGAAAAAAATGAGCGTGAAGACCGTCAGGACCCGGAGCCGTGAAAGCACCCATGGCAAAGGTTGCATTTTTTATCTCAATCTTATCAACCTTTCTTGACAGAAATCTAAGCTGGTTATCATCAATAATGGGAAAATTAGAACACCACCCCTTCGGGTCCCTCACAGCAGCATCCTGGGTAAAGAGATTTTTGAAGAAGTCATGGGCCATCAGCTTGATAGAATCGTGATCTTCAACCCACTCACCTTCATCATTTTTAATGGCACCAAATTTCTGTTTCTTTCTTTTAACCATGGTAGAGGCATGGAAAAATCTAGTATTTCTGTCTCCTCCTGTGACCATTTACTACGGATCTTTGGAAACAAACAATTTCTTCTTGGGTAGCCACTTTATGATATTCATCCCAAAGCTTTTTTTCAAGACGAAACAAGCCAGTCTGAAGATTCATTTTCCTACTTCTATCAATACCCTCCAAACGCCTAATCAGCTCTTTTTTTCTTTTTAGTGAAATTTCCCGCATGATTCTCATTCCATTCTAAAGCCGGACTTTTGAAATTCTGAAGCCCTTCAATCCAATTGTTCTCCCACCAGGCTTCTTTGGTGACATTGTTGAAGTCACTCTCGAGGGACCAAGCAATCTGATAGGAGAAAGATTTATGAACTCTTCTTTATTGAGATGAGGGATTAGAGTTCACAACCACAATCCTATGGTCAGATTTAAATTTGAGCTCGTGACGGACAGTGGAATTAGGGAAACAATTAATCCAATTGATATTGGTGAACACCCAATCCAACCTTTCCTTGAGGCCCTTCTTTTCCCAAGTGAATTTCTCCCCCTGAACCTTAGCTTCAATAAGACCCGCATCATCAACAAGATCTCTGAAGTGTTTCATTGAGGACCAAGAGGGTTCAGCCCCTCCTAACTTATCAGAAGGGGATAGAAAAATATTGAAATCCCCAGAACCCAAGGAAGGGTATGGTTGTTCGCTAAGGCCGAAGTGAGTTCCATAATGTGATCCCGCGAATAGGGTTAGTTTCACCATAGACCACAGTTTGCAAAGAACCCCTGAAATTTGATCAATTACAAATAACCTCCCTAACATTTCAAAATTTAAATTTAATTCCCTTAAAATTTTGATTTATAATATCAAACCACATAACGTTACTTTATAACATTTTAGTAAATTTATGAAATTTTTTTAATATCATTTGTCGATTAAAATAATTCTTTTGTATGGCAAAAACTAAAAGAATGATATTTGGAAAAATATAAAATAAACATCGAACCTCTAATTCAAGAAAAAAATATGCATTCTTGATAAAAAAAATTAATTAGGGCAAGAGTTATCCTCTAACAAAAATATAATATTTAAACTATCAATGCTCAATCATCCCAATGGTATATTTAACACAAATGGTGATAATCTTATACTATCAATGCTTAGTTAACCCAAGAAAATAAGTAAATGTTATACAAATGATGAGATTTTTATTTTTTTATTTTTAAAATATTATTCCTCTAGTTTTTTTTTTCCTATACAAGAAAATCATTTTAATTGACAACTGAAAGTAAATACCTTAATAAATTTATTAAAATGATTAAAGTTACAACATGAGGTTTATTTATTAAAAATCAAAATTTTAAGGGAGTTAGATTTAAATTTTGAAATGTTAAGTGGTTATTTGTATCTGATCAAAGTTCAAGGAGCTATCTGCAATTGTTCCAAGTTTAGGGGATTTTATGAAATTAGTAATTTATACAGAATGTCATGTAGAATGACACATATCATTTCATAATCTGACGTGACTATTTTCATTAAAAATAATGGTTACTTAACGGCAGGGGTTAATAGTTAAAAAATAAAAAGTCAGGGGTTAAATTTAAACTATGAAATGTCAGGAGGTAATATGCAATTTTTTTTTTGGTCAAAAGGTTATATGCAACTGACCCAAAGTTTATGGGGGGTTTTTGTATAATTTAGCCATAATCTCTTAGCTATGATTTAGCTGTTGAAGATCCAAGAGCATGAGTAGACCCACGTTGTAGAGAACCCTTGAATTTGGGATTTTTTTAATAAAAAATTAATATACGTTTGAATGATTGTCCACCTTTAAATTAAGTGCTCACCCTTAATACATCAAGACTGCACTTCATAATCGGATGGGAGATGAATAGTTGAATGATTGTTTAGTGCCTTCTATTGAAAAAGATGTATTTGATAGCTGTTCTGGTATAGAACACAGATGTCCAGACGAGGGCTGATATATTGATCTTGGACGGATAGGCTAGCCTGGGTATCTATGGAAGAGATAACCAGGAGAGCCTGGGATCACCGTACACGACAAAGGGGTGGTGTGTGTGCACAGTGAGACGTATGTAAATAGTCTAGGTTAGAATGTGTGCACCTTGTTATACGCCCTCTGTATTTATAGAGGTGTGCAGTGCGATATCAGGGCACGTCATTAATGGTGGGCCATTAATGGGGCGGATATCAGATGATACGCCTTTAATGGGACGTGTCATTAATGGGGCGGATATCCAGGATGTCCCATTAATGGGGCGGATATCCGGGACGTGCCATTAATGGGACGTGTCATTAATGGGGCGTGTATCTCGGCAGGCCGATATGATAGGGGTGGATTCTGCCCTGGCCGGGATTTGGATCTCTTGCTATGATTAGCGGATGACGCCTCGGCTCCGCTTGGGCCTTGCTATGGACTTGGGGGCTTTTGGGCGGTCCGTAATGTGATTGCCCCGGCTCGGTTTCGGGCTTAGGGCGGCGAGGTGTATGATCCCCGGCCCGGTTTGTGGCCGGGGCAAGTGCTCAGCCAACCCGGCCACGGTGCCGCGGCTTATCCCTATTATGATGGTGTGTGGTGCCCGGGTCATGCACGGCCGACGGGGCGTCGGGCGCCTCGGATTTACGTGGTTAGTCCCCTGCTTGTGGGTAAGTCGTTTGGTCTTCTTTCCGTAGGCGCCATCATTGCTTCTTTACACATGGCTTGCCCTGATTGGAGAGTGTCTGCAACCGTCGCGTCCCTCCGAGTGCCGATTTACGTGCACATTTAATGCTGCTACGTCATTCTGTGAATTTCCCTTCGTGTCAGTGTCCAAAGACCGAACTGCCCCCGGCGTTCCCTCTCCTTCTTCTTATATGAAGTATTTGCTTCGTGTTTGCGTATTTCATTATTTCCCGCCTTCAACTTTGCTGTGAACTTGCTCCGAGTTTCTTCCGTCAAAACTCCATTGTTCTTCATTTCGTTTGTTCAGGTCTCCTTCTTCTTCTTACTCACGCAGGTATTTTCCGTCCTTCTCTTTACTCTTTTACGGCATATTTCATACCGTTTAGATATCATTTGGTTTCTCGTCTACTTTTCCCATTACTCTGGTTTTCTGAGTATCCCTTTTTGATCAGTTTATGGGTTTTGTTGCCTTTGACCTATACGCTCCTTTCTTTCGACGTAAAGCCTTTAGGTTCTAGTTCCTTTTCTGATGGATAGAAATAGGCATTTCCCTAGAGCCAGATCAACGCTCACCCCTGAGGACATACAATTTCTTCGTACTCGTTACCCGAGAGCTTCTTATTGGGTTCTTGGAATTGAGCTTCCGGAAGTAGAGAGGTCAGCGCCTTTACTTCGAGGTGGGAATGGTTCTTCCGGACGAATCGGGCCCCAACCCATACCTGCTAGAGCTTTGTCGCCTTCCTTGGTCCGAGTTCCGGCATACAACGTTCCTTCCTTACCACCTTTTCGGGCCGGGGTTGGTTCCTTTGTCAGCTCTCGGTCTCCTGCCTGGTTGGCCCAACCCCCTGCGAGCTCGGACCCTTATCCTGATGATTATCTCGGCCCCTGCTGGGACTGCTTGGCCGAGGGTTCATTCCACATTGCGCGCGGCGAAGACTCCAGAGCCTCCTAGGTTCTTGGTTCTTGCCGGCATCGGCGTCCTTCGGTCCCCTCTTCTGGCGCGCCCTTTCGTCCGAGTCTGCCATCTATTTTGCCTTCTAACATTGTTTTACCAGGTATTTCCAACTCTGCTAATTTCATTTTATGTTGCATATAGGTTAATGGCTCAAATCTCGCCTTCAAAGAAAAAGGCCGAGGCGAGGCATCGGACTCTTCTAGTCCACCCGAGGCCCCGTGTCGTAGGTATCCCGGGTGTCCCACGAGGTCCGAAGACCCGGTCCCTTATGTCGGATATGGACATTGCCGGTTGGATCTACCCACCATGGAGGGGTGCGTCTACGCCGCCGGAGGCCGACGAGCCTGTTTGTCTTTGGCGAACGGGAAGTAGGCGGTCCCAATTTCTTTTATTTTTACCGGGATTATCTTACTCGGGTCGGTGTCTGCTTCCCTTTCACCCATTTCCAAATGCTTGCCCTGATGCACCTGAGACTCACCCCGTCTTAACTTCATCCGAACGGGTGGGCTTATCTTGTAGCGTTCGAGCAACCGTGTCGCTCCTACCGGTTCCAATTCCCGCTCGACCAATCTTTTCTTCTACTACTTCGGCCCCTTTACCCCCGGCTCTCCTAAGGAAGGTGACAAGTTAAAAGGGCTGGTGTCTCTCCGCGTTAATCCCGACCAGGAAGCTCATGAAGCCCTTCTCCGATTCATTTAAGCGGTTTAAGAATGCGTTTTTCAAGGTTGTCGTGCACGGTAAGCCGACTTGGTTTTTAAAGGGGTCAAGGCTGCCGACGTAGAGTGGCGTATCCCTTTATATTGGATGGAGAGTCACCACAAAGCCACCCCTTCGTCCTTCCAGATCTCGCAAGATGATCTCCTACCCGAGATGGCCCCTCACGTCCCAAGGTTGGATGCTTACGTGGAGAAGTATGGCATCCAGAGTGCAGCCTTTTTCATATCCGGGGAGGGATCTAGGCCAATCCCCTCTACTTGTAGGAGTCCCTTATTTTCCATGTTCCTTATTCTTTTGGTCATGTTTTGTATATTTTTGGCGTACTTTGTGTTTATTCGATTTCCCTTTTTGTCTTTTTCAGCTCAAGACATGAAGGCCCTTCTGGTTACTTGAAGAAAGTGAATCCGGCCGCGGCATCTCCGAGTGGTCGGTCTCTAAAACGGGTCGTCCCTCTTAAGACTGCTGTGCCCGAGGCTAACGCCTCTGTTGTGACGAAGAAGGCTAAGGTTTCAGATGCTAACAAGTCGGCTCCATCCGTACCCTCCGGATCACCCCCGACAATTGTGTCTGATACTTCTAAAGGGAAACAGGTTGTTGTCTCGGCCGGTGAAACTGTATCTACGGAGGTCGCGACTGCTCCTTTGGCATCGGTTCTGCCGATGCCTTTGCCAACTCCGCCTCCTCCTCCTCCTTCAACCGGGTTCCTACGTCCTTCTTCCTTGTTTCCTCGCAGTTTTATATGGGACAAGGGGTGGACTGATGAGTGGACGTCGCGTTCCTCCCCGGGAATTTATGGAGAGCCGGGCCTTGTCCCCGCCTAGCGCGAGGAGGTGCTTGCAGTGGAACGGTATCTGTGTAAATCTATTGGTTTGCTGCAAGCCTATGTGATTGTGAGGGAGAAGTAAACCTTGGCAGATGCAGAAAATAGACGACTGAAAGAGTCTTGGGGGGAGGTTGAGGCCCAGCGAAAGGTTTGGAGGAGGCGGCGTCCACAAAAAAGTCTTTGGCCGATGCTGAGGCCAAGCTGCACCTGATGGAGGAGCGGGACGCCGCCCGGCTTGAACGGGATGCTTCCAAGGCCGCGTTTGTGAAGATGGAACAAGATCTTCAACAGGCGCGAGAAGGGGCGGAGAAGTCGGCCTACGAGTGTGTCGGCCCGAGAAGGCGTTGGGCGAGAGTATGGAAGCGGTGAGAGCCCTTCAGAAACAGCGTGATACGTTGTCTGCTAAGGTTAAAGTTGCCGAGGAGGCCCTTGCCGTATCACAACAGGCACGCTTGGAGTCCGACGAGCTTTTAAAGCAGACTGCCGCTGATTGCTTTGAGAATGCCCTGGAGCAGATCCAGCTTTTGAATCCGAAGACGGAGCTCAACTTGGACGGCTACGACTTTCGCGCCTTTGTCAAAGACGGGGTGTTAGTTCCGTATCAATCCCCTTCCGCCAACGCGTCCCGATCGGGAGGAGGAGAGTCGGATGCGGATAGTGAGGCGACCGAGGGTTCTCGTGAGGCCGGTCCATCTAGTTAAGTTTATCTTCGGTTTTGGTGGGCCTCTGTGCCCCTTTACTTTGTAGATTTCCGGCATTTGTGCCGTGACTTTGTATGACTTATGGATGAATTTATTTATTCGCCCTTATGCCATTTTTCTTAAATTCCATATTTGAAATTTCTTGACTGTATCGGATACGAGTCGTTTACTCGACCAACACTGAGGTGTGGGAGTGCGAGACAGGGGTGTACGTCTTAACCACCGGGGTGTCAACTTAACCGTTTGCCTCATTCCGGCTTGACTAGCGGAAAAGGTGATAGGAACCGAATTAAGGGTGAGGCCGTCACATGTCGACCGAGGTGTCTATTACCTCAAATCGACATTTTGACTTGATCAAGGTCGGAATGACAACCTGCTTTCCTAAATCGGGCGAGCGTTGACGCGTCAATTTCGCGAAGGCCACGTATGGCATTTTCGCGGAGCTCTTACCAATGCACGTCGGAGTACAACGGCCGGTGTCATACATCTAGATGTTTTTATGTTTTTGACCGGGTATAAGTACCTCGGGGTCGGGTTTTTGCCGGGCTTAGTGGCCTCGGCTTCATGCTTAAGCAAGTAATTGTGCACATTGACGCCTTTCCTTGAGGGATTCCTTCATTAAATAAAGCAGCTCTAAAGAGCGTACAAATGGTCATAAATTATTCAAATGCAAAGCAAAGAACAGTTGGAAAGCAATTGGAAAAAACAAAAGAAAAAGTAAGAAATGACCGAGCAGTAGCCTTGGCCTAGCTGTAATAGATCTTTAGCTTATCGGCATTCCATGTCCTTCTAACCGGCTTCCTTGCCAAGGTTTCGAGAACATATGCCCCAGCATCGAGCTTTTCTTTAACACGATATGGTCCTTCCCAATTTCTTTGCCGTTTTCCGTCTTGGGAATTCTTGTTACCTATGTCGGCCCGAAGTACCAAGTTACCCCGGTTGAAGGATCGTGGTCGAACCTTACGATTATATTTTGCCGCGAGTAACTGCTTGGCGGCAAGTTCCCGGCAATGAGCTGTGACTCGGATCTCGTCTATTAGGTCCAGGTCTGTCTTTAAGGCGTCGTCATTTGACGCCGGTCCTTCCTGTCCGGCTCTGATCTTCCTCCATGATGGCTACCCGATTTCCACTGGGATCATTGCTTCGCATCCATATGTCAGCCGGAATGGGGTTTCCTGGGTCGAGGACTGCACACTCGTCCTGTAGCCCCATAGGACATTGTGGAGTTGTTCGGTCCAGCTAGAGTCGGCCTTTAACATGCGTTTCTTCAACCCGTCGAGAATGATCTTATTGGCTGACTCGACGTGGCCATTAGACTGCGGATGTTCGACGGAGGAGAAGTGTTGTTGGATGTCCAGGTTGGACATTAAGGCCTGGAACCTATGGTCCGTGAACTGGGTTCCATTGTCAGTGACGACTTCAGCAGGTATCCCGAATCGAGCAAAGATATTGTGGCGAACGAACTTCATAATCCTGGACGACGTGATCGTCGTTAATGCCTCCGCTTCGATCCATTTGGTGAAGTAGTCCACGGCGACAATGAGCGATTTGAGCTGTCCAGGTGCCGGTTTGAATGGTCCCAGAATGTCCATTCCCCATTTATAGAAGGGCCAGGGGGCCGGCATCCCTTTTAACTCCGTTGGCGACGGCCATAAGATCCCGGCGTGTTTCTGGCAACTGTCACATCGCTTGGCGGCTTCCATGGCGTCATGCTTCATGGTGGGCCAATAATAGCCGGCGCATAATGCCTTCCTTGCTAGAGCCTTGCCCCCCATGTGTTGGTCGTTGCATCCCTCATGTATCTCGGTCAATACATACCTTGCTTCGGACTCTCTGAGGCATCGCATCATCGGGCAGTGGACTTGTAACACCCCCAAATTTCTAACAATTATAATAACATAAAACTGCAATAATTTTCATAAATGATTACTGAAATTCAAAATAACCAAATTTGGGAAGTGTTACCGCCGCACTTGTCTTTGGGACAAGTGCAAGGCTACCTTATTACAATAACGTAAATCCAAACTTAAGTAAAAATGTTTTATTCAAATCATAAAAGAAATTAGCTAGAATTGCTCATTGTTCTTCCTCACTTCTCACCGCTAGCCCCAACAGCCCCAACTTGAAACCTGTTTCACTGAAAATCTGCTCCCGAAGGATCGTCGCGACCCGTAACACAAACATCAAAAAAAGTGGTAATCCTAATAAAAACAAGGATGATGTAGCTCAAGTATATTAATCAAATCAAATATATAATCACATAGTAATTGAATCAAATATCAATTTCAATATTTATCATATCTATGTATTCACATCGGATCAAATATTACTCATTATCATTTTAAATTTATCCAGACAGGAAACCCCGCCCCTATATAGTTTAGTGGGAAGAGAACCATGGTAGATCCAGGAAACCCTGCCAATCTACCCCGTGACCCGTAGTACCCGCGCCACAATCAATCAAATTGGCCATAAAACATATCTTCCTAATGTGCACACCTCTTCCCAAAGTTGCTACTAGTGTCAGGGGAAACCCCGCCAAACACCACTTTGGAAAGAACGGATACTATCTTTTCACATCGGTGGCATAAAGCCCAAAAGTTGTGATCATCTCTTGGGAGGTACCGTCCCAAGCTATCCTCCCACCATTAATTCATTACAATCACACACAATCAGAAAACAAATCAATCTTGTCACGGTTATCTTATTTAAAAATTCCTTCATTGCATATATCCGTTGTTCAAGGGTATCATATCTTTCCAAACTCTTCAAGAGTATAATAGTTCAAATATTCTATATGAGATCCAACTCATAATCATTATTATAATTCAAACATCTATCTGAGTAAAGTCCAAATTCAACTATCATAAGTTATACGGTATCAAGATCACATATTCCTCAATTATTCAATAAGACTCATATCGTACACTTATCGCACATAATCAATTATCCACAATTTTATCAATAGTAAAATTTATACTATAATCTGTTATCTAACACCATCAAAGTAATAATTAATACGATTATTTTCTAGGAATTAAAACCCAATAAAGTTTCCAATAATACTCATATATAATTAATCCTATTATTTTCTAGGCTAAAACCCAATAAAGTTTCCAAATAATTTAATTAATTTATAAATAATCCTATTTACTCAATCAAATATAGAATAAAAGAATATTTTACATATAATCTATTCATATCCTATTTTATTGTGAAGATATATTATATGAAGAAAGAATAAATAAAAGAAATATCAATTAATGTAGCATCAGGCACAACTAGCATAATATAGCATATTATATTATCATATATAACAACCCTATCAAAATTTATATAAAACTAACCTAAGACTCATGGAGATTAGGATATAATATATTTCACATATAACAATCACATATGATATATTTAGGATCCTAATTACATATGAAGATTCATATATAACAATCACATACAAAATGGATTTCTCAACAAATATGTGTGTGTGTATATATATACACATTAATGAAAGACATTTATATATTTAAAACAAAAACAAAAGACGTACATATATCATGTATAATAATGAAGGGATATAAATAAGTTTCAATCACGAAAACCGAGGCACCCAAAGTGTACGTGTATGCTCAATGATAAAGGGTTTTAAAAAAAGTTAAACGCAAATCAAGAAGGAGAAATATATGTATACAAAGAGGTGAGGCGTTTTGCTTTCATAAAGTAATTCACCATAACCGAAAAGGAAAACATATATATACATATACAAATGCGACACATTTAAGGGTTTTTCACAAAGATCAAGATCGACATGCAACAATTAACTCCTATTGTTCTGGGGATTAGGATTACCTGGTCTCCATTTGCTAGCCTCTTAGAAGAATAGAGGAAATAGTAGAAGAGAATAGGAGAAGAGAATAGTAGAAGAGAATAGGAGTGTTCAGGGTTAGGCTAGACCTCTATTTATAACTTAAAATTAGGGTTAGCTATGGGTTGGGCTCTTTACTATTGCCAACTCATTAATAGGGTATATTAAATTCAATCAATCAATCAATCATTATGTGAATTTAATATCATTAATAGGGTATATTAAATTCAATCAATCAATTAATTTCATTAATAGGAGATATATATATATATATATATATAGATTAAATCAATCAATCAATCATTATGTGAATTTAATGTCATTAATAGGGTATATTAATTTCAATCAATCAATTAATGGTGTGAATAAGCTGGAAATTCCTAAAGCAATAAGGACTATGAATATTTGACCCACCAAGGCTATATAAAATAAAATAAATGGGTTATTACTATTAATAAAAACACAGGGTATTACATTCTACCCTCCTTAAAATAAGTTTCGTCCTCGAAAGCGAAATAAAATTCACATGTTTATAAATATGTAATACTAAGGCAATTAGAACTAGGAGTAATCGGCTATATTAAGAATAAGGGTATTAATATCATTAGTATTAATAATAACCTGGGGTATTACAGGACTCCTTTCCTGTAGAGCTGGTCATCGACCATAGTGTAGATGGCGGCTTCTCTCATCAGCCTCTTAGCTTCCGTGGAATCGTGGGGATGATCCCCCTTTCAGTAATCTTCAATTGGTTTTCTCCGGTCCGAGGCGGACGAGATAGTCATGATGCATGTGGGCTCGGCCAAATTCTATTGGATGACCGTTCTATGACTCCCCGGGCCCTTGGTGGTTGCGAGTTTGGAGAGAATGTCGGCCCGGGCATTCTCTTCTCTTGGGATATGAGAGACAATTACCTCTTCGAATTCCGTCATTTGCTCTGTTTAAGTATTTGGCCAACAAGGGGCCTTTTGCTTGATAGCTGCCATCGATCTATGTGGCGACGAGCTGTGAGTCGGTAAACACCTTAATTCGCCTTGCTCTGCTTTCTTTTGCTTGAGACAATCCGGCTAAGAGGGCCTCGTACTCGGCTTGATTGTTGGAGGTCGGGAACTCCAACTAGAGGGAATGCTCAGTAGCGACTCCCTCGGGGCTTTCAACAATGACTCCTACTCCACTGCCTTTTGGATTGGAAGATCTGTCAACAAATACCCTCCAAAATTCCTCGTTAGCCATAACCGGAGTTAATTCCCTGATGAAATCTGCCAATGCCTTCGATTTGATTGCCTGCCGGGCCTCAAAAGTGATGTCGAATTCGGACAGTTCAATCGCCCAGCTTGTCATTCGCCCTACCAAATCTGGTTTGTGCAAAATCTGCGGATTAGGGGTCGGACTACAATCCGATGTCCCTAGAAGTATTGGCAAAGCGAGTCTTGCCGTTGTTAATAATGCGAATGCCATTTTTTCCGGCCGATATCGAGCTCGGCGTTTTGTAACGCCTTGCTCACAAAGTAGATGGGTGTACGTCCGGCCTCGGTTTCTCTTACCAAGGCGGCGCTTACCGCTTCATCTCCCACCGAGAGGTATAAGAACAAGGTCTCCCCTTGCTCTAGCTTCGTTAGTACCGGAGGGGTTGCCAAGCATCTCTTAATTTCTTCAAAGGCCGTCTCACAATCTGTATTCCATCCTCCCTGGGTTTCTTTCTTCAATAATTTAAAGAAAGGTAAAGCTTTTCGGCGGACCTCGGTAAGAATCTTGTCGGGCCGCAAGCGACGTTAATTGCTGCACTTCCTTCTTGGAGTTGGGGACTTGTATATCTAGCACGGCCTTGCACTTGTCCGGGTTGGCCTCAATCCCTCGATTGGTCAAAGATAAAACCCGGAATTTCAGCGGGCACTCCGAATGCACATTTGGCCGGGTTCAACCTAATTCGGTATCGTCTTAATTTGTCAAACGTCCGCTCTAGGTCCGGATATGCTCCTCGGTTGTTTTGACTTCACGATCATGTCGTCTATATAGACCTCCACATTACGGCCGATTTGATCCTCAAAGACACGATTCATCATTCGTTGGTATGTAGCTCCGGCATTTTTCAATCCGAATGGCATGACATTGTAGCAATAGTTTGCTTTGTCCGTCATGAAAGCGGTTTTTTCTTGATCCTCGGGGTGCATGGCAATCTGATTGTAGCCGGAGTAGGCATCCATAAAAGAAAGCAACTGGTACCCGACCGAGTTATCCACTAACTGATCAATGCTGGGCATAGGATAGGAGTCTTTTGGACATGCTTTATTCAGATTGGTGTAGTCAGTGCACACCCTCGTGTATTGTACTTCTCTGAGGAATCCGGCAGCAAGGAGCTCTTCAATATGACTCTCAAGGGCTTTCTGCCTATCGTCTGAGATATTCCTCCTCTTCTGGGCCACTGGTTTCGACCCCGGCCATATGGCTAGCTTGTGACAACAGAAGTATGGGTCAATCCCTGGTATTTCGGATGACGTCCAGGCGAAGACGTCCTGGTTTTGTCTTAAGAATTTGATCAGTCTCGCTTTTATATCTGCGTCCATGTGTTGGAAATTATGCCCTAGGGGCAATTCATTGTACTTTGGATATTTGAGTTATTTAAAGTATTTTCTTAAGTTATCATTTTCGTCTGCATGTTCGTATTGATAATCGCATCCCCTGGATACATCTTATAGATTATCCTAAATGTCCACGGTCGGTCATCTACGCGGGAGCGAAGATGAATTAAGACAGTATGACTTTGATGAGGTATGGAGATACAATCAAAGTCATGGGCACTTGTAAGAGTACAAGGTGCTAGGCCAGGCCACTATGAGAAAGCCGCATGGATTAAGTCATAAGCTTATCTCATGTATAACCGCGTCACAACGCCACATGACTGAGATTATCATGGATTCCTACATGATGAATCACTGGTCTTTGACCTAGTCAAAAGTCACCTTTTGACCGGGTGATGATAAAGGCTGGGATCGGGATCGGTGGTTTTCATGCGGAGGGACGTGAATGGTCAAGATGGAATTTGTCCCTCGCATTCGTAGAGAGATATCTTGGGCCCCTCGATGAGTGAGTCTAAGAAATGTATGGTCATCTTTGTGATGGAAAGGAGTTTCCATTTCACTTATTAGACTACTCGAGAATCGAGAAAGTAATGGTCAAGAAAAGGAAGTTGACATTATCCATGCCTTATCCTTGACCAAATTATCGCGTGACTAAAGGGACGTGACATGGTTGTACGATAGGTGTATCGTGTCATCGATCCCCATGTGAGTTGGGTAGTCGCAATGTCTTGCTAGAGGCCGCTTGCGATTTATGGGCGACACGGTGTTGGCCCAACGCCAATCTCACATGGGCTGCGGGGTTGCACACAAGAATAATCCAACACGGGTAAAAGTGTCGGGTTCATTGAATCTCGGATTAATGCGAGATCAATGAATACCGAGTTTAATTTGGGGTAAATATATATATATATATATATATATATATTTAAATTCGAAAAATAATATAATGATATTATTTAATTGAGATTAAAATATTATTATTATATTATTTGTTTTATGTTTAATTTATTTGATAAATTAAATATCTAAAACAAACAGAGAGATATTGTATCTCATTTAATTTTCGAATAAAGATATTATTGTCTATTTAATTTAAATTGAGATATTGGTATCTCTGATTTAAATAAATAGATAGATATCATTTCTCCGATTTAATTTATTGAGATAAATTAAATCGAGAAGGCTTTTAAATTTGGATTAAATAAATAGGTTGGATTAAATCTATCGAGATAGATTTAATTAATTATTTTTTTAATCTAGATTGAATCGAAATTTCAGATCTGGCTTTTAATTCGATTAAATAAATATTATTATATTAGATCTATCGGATAGATTTAATTAATATATATTTAATCCAGATCTAAAGTTTGAATTCAAAATTAATACGATTAATTTTGCATTAAATACGATTTGAACAGGTTTTAGAAAACCTACGGGACTTTGATCGAGCGTATTCTTAAAAAAGGCCGCGAGAAACCCTAGAGTGAAAAAGCAGAGAGAGACGCAAAAGAGGCGCTAGCAGACGCCATAGCCGTGAACGAGGATTGTTCGTGTGGATACCGATAGAGGAAGAGGATTCTAAGAGTCGTCTTCTGCGATCGAGGTAGCCCATTGTTCAAGGAAGAACGAGACGCGGATGAATTCTAAAAGGTAATATCAGATTCACTAGCCTTGATTTAAACGCACCCGAGTGATCCTCGGGAAGGATTCGTAGAAATTTTTAATCCGCTGCGTTGTACGGATCCCAACACCATGTCCCTGCCGACTTTAGTTGTCTTGGAGGGATCCGTCCCAAGGATTAATTCCTCCAACTCCCCTTTCGGCTCTAGGCGTGGGTTTTCTGGGTCACGGAGGTCCAGCTCTACCATGTTAACCGATTGCCGGGGCCGCCCCTCATTTCTGACATCGGTCATCAACTCGTTGGTTCGGAGCCGAGGCGGGGATGACGGTCCTTCCTTCTCAACACGGAGAGTCTCGAAGTAACATTGCCGTGACGCTTTCTGGTCTCCGGACACTTCAACCACCTGATTCTTATCGTTGATCATTTTCAATTTCTGGTGCTTAGTGGACGCCAGCATGTCCCAATTGTGTATAGTGGGTCGACCCAGTATAATGTTGTAAGGAGAGCGGAAGTCGGCCACTACGAACCTTACCCGTTCGATTTGAAGGCTTCCTTGGTTCCCAAGGTTAATCGAGGTCGATATATCCTTTTGGGAAGGAACGCTCTCCATTAAACCCGATTAGGGTAGATTTACACGGCTTTAAATCTTCAACATCGAGGTGCATCCTCTGGTATGCATCCCAGCTTATGATTTCGGTCGAACTTCCCGCGTCGATAAATATCCGTTTGACACGGCAGTTCACGACGATCCCGGTGATGACCAATCCGTCTTGGTAGCCGGGAATAACCTCCTTGAGCTCCTGTCCGTGAAGACTAACGGGGGTGGCTTCGGTTTCGATGACGTGCCCTTAAACTTCGGTACCTCTTTTACCGTCAACACCTCCCGCAGGTATTTCTTGTGCTGACTTATAGTATCTCCACCTCCTCCGAAGCCTCCACTGATCCCATTGCATTGGAGATCAGCATCTGGGTAACCCTCGGGAGGGCTGGTTCTCCGTTTCTTCTCAGGTTCCGGAGCGTTCATGGCCGGACTCACCTTGGCGGCTACTATTCCGCCTGCTAGTTTTCCCTTGAGTTTTGATGACGTATTGGCGCAGTTTCCCTTCTCTTACAAACTTTTCAATAGCATCCCTGAGTTCATAACATTCATCAGTGGTATGACCGGAGCATTCGTGGAAAGTGCAGAACTTTCCCCGGTCTGTATTGGACCGGTTTCGAGAGGCCTCGGCTTGAGTCACCCTTTTCATCTCGGTGCGGGCTACCTCCTTCCATACCGCGAACGCGGGACATTGAGGGGTATAGTTCCCGTATTTCCCTTATTATCCAGTTCTCTCGGCCTGGGGTCGGCTCTCTGCCACGTCTGCGGGGTTCCGCCTTGTGCTTATCCATCAGATCCCTTCTTTCGGGCGATGAATTCCTCGCCTTCTCAGGCTCATCTGCATTGGCAATTTCCATTTGCTCGACGTCTAGGTACTTCTTTACTTCGGTATAGAATTCCGTCAATGAATATACTCGATTCTTGCACAGATGTCTGGCCAGGCGTGTCGTTGGATCCAGTCCATTGACGAGGCAATATACATGGACCTCTTCGGATAATGATCGTACCTGTATTGCCGTATCTCTGAACCGATCCAGATACTTTTGCAACGTTTCGCCCTTCTTTTGCTTTACGTTACTCAACGTGAATTGAGATTTTGGTTGTTTCTTGCTGGTGGCAAAGTGCAATTCAAACTTACGCCCGAGGTCTTCGAAGTTCCGAATGAAATTATTGGGTAATGAACTCAACCATTTGTGGGCCGGCCCGATTAACGTGGCTGAGAAGAGTCTTAAGATGACCGGACCTCATTGACCTTACCCACATCAACTTTTCAAATATCTCCGGTGATGACGTGGATCCTGGGTCCCATCATACTTGGGGAGATCGGCTAGGTCGAAATTCTTTGGGTAGGGGGCCGTGGCCGTTGCTCGAGAGAACGGGGTCCCACCTGCACCGGCCAAGTATTTCATCCTATACTGCTTCGGGGATCCTCGTGTCCGTGGCGTAGTGATCGCCTGCGTAGCTCGTCTGAGTCCTGATCACGGTCTCGGTTTTCCTGGTCATTATTGCCATCATGGCAGTCTACTCGGCCTCGGTCTTCAGCATCCTGGATCCGCAATGGTCCCTCCTTGTTCCTCCTGGGGGTCGGTTGGTGTTCTCGCTCCTTTCTGGCGTTCCCTTCATTCCTGTCATGGGGGCGTCGATTCGATTCTGGGCTGGTACGCGGACTATTGCTATCCAGGCGTTCCACCTCCTTCCCCTTACGAGGGTTTCTCTGGGTTCTGCGTTGGAAGAGGTTTTCAAGCTTTTCCTCTATCATCAATTCCAGAGCATGAAAATCCTCTTGCCTTTGGAGGTGGTCCAGTTTCTCCTTGTTTTTGAACCTTTGGATCATCGATTCTTGGGCTCTCCTTAGGATGTGGATGTCGGTGTATAGTACCTGAGCGTCCGGTGCCGGGACCGTCTAGGCTTGGACTCTTGGCGGCCCCTCATCCGAGGATTCGTCGATGGAAGGAGATGTGGTTTCCGTGTCAGTAACGTGTCCCTCTGGGGTTTTTCCTCGTGGAGGTTGATCATGAGTTGGCGGTTGACTCGGTCCGGCCTGGGGTTGATTTGGAGGTACAATGCTTTCCTCATTCGGCCGGTCCGATCGCTGGCTTTGCCTGTGGCTTCTGGTGTTAGCCATTAGTGGTCACGGGGATAGAAATTTAAGGTCCCCACGGTCGGCGCCAATGTTTTGGTATAGAACAAAGATGTCCGGTAGAGGGTCGGTATATTGATCTTGGATGGATAGGCTAGCCGGGTATCTATGGAGGAGATAACCGGGAGAGCCGGGATCACCGTACACGACAAAGGGGTGGTGTGTGTGCACAGTGAGACTGTATGTAAATAGTCTAGGTTAGAATGTGTGCACCTTGTTATCTGCCCTCTGTATTTATAGAGGTGTCTGGTGCGATATCCGGGGCACGTCATTAATGGTAGGCCATTAATGGGGCGGATATCAGATGATACGCCTTTAATGGGACGTGTCATTAATGGGGCGGATATCCGGGATGTCCCATTAATGGGGTGGATATCCGGGACGTGCCATTAATGGGACGTGTCATTAATGGAGCATGTATCTCGGCAGGCCGATATGATAGGGGTGGATTCCCGCCAGCCGGGATTTCCGGATCTCTTGCTATGATTAGCGGATGACGCCTCCTGGCTCCGCTTGGGCCCTGCTATGGACTTGGGGGCTTTTGGGCCGGTCCGTAACAATAGCATTGATAATAAGGCAATTATGATGGAATTCCAAAAAATAAACCTAGAAGGATGACATTGTAATTATTTTTATTGTAATATACTTTTTTATTAAAATATATGTACTTGAACTTATTGAGTGCCCACCCTTCATTATAATTTATGAAGCTGCATTTCTAACGCACGCTTAGCGGTTGCTTTTCTACATACTGATTTGTAAAATAATTGCCTCTCTTATTACACATCGGTATTCACTTGATTTCATGAATATTTTTTTGATATTTTTTCTTGTGTATATTCTTTGTTTTTTAATGCATTAAAAACTTTCCTTAAAAAACAAAGTTTTTGGGGCGTTGCCCTCAAACCCTCGAATCCCCATCAATGGTGCCCCTTCAATAATTTTCTAGATCTGCCCCTACCCAAAAGTGCTAGAAAAGTAAGTTGTCCATATAATTCACACTTCATCATTTAATGCCACAATATATGACAATTTGTATAGGTCAAAGAGGGTGTATCCAAGTCTTGAATATCATATTTCCATGATTTCTTAATGTACTTGGAAATAGGAATGCAGCAAAGGGAAAGGAAAAGTTAGAAAGAAGGAGTACCACCTATGGCAAACAAGAGATTCTGCCAAGTCGGGCAAAAGACCCTTAGTCTTATAAGAATTGTATTCATTTGGTTTAGAATATTCAAACTGTTGTCCTAAAAATGAATGGTTTTTTGCATTACTAGATAGTGGTAGGGAAAAAAAAGTTTTGATCTTTCTGTGTAATTTAATTTAGAGTATAGGTGCAAAAATACACAAGTGTTTTACCACGAGGAACGTCCACCACCAAATGCTTTTTTTGGTACAAAATTACATATGAACTTTCAAAATTGGGGCAAAAATACCATCGCCGTTAGATTGGCTTAACCAATGTTACTTTTACGGTGGGCCCCACATTATTAAAAGAAATAAGAATGCCTAACTTTTTTAATTTACTTTACTACCCTCCCTTCCTTCTATCAGTCGCTCATCACCATCCTTCAAGCTGCATCGATCCTCCTTCTCCGGTTATTGCTCATGCCGTCGTGTGTGAAAAAAGCTTTTGTCTCCTCGGATCCCGCACCAACTCAACGGACTCAAATCTGAAAAACTTTACAGACGCACAATCTTAAGAAAAACTCGGTTTCAAAGACTCTTCCTCATATCCCAATGTACAATTCAAGCTTCTACGGTTTAATGGTTGATAGATCGTCAGTTTGGCTTATCTCGACACAATCTCCTCGGTTCATGAAAAGTTTGAGTTTTAATGAAAAACTAGTCATTGTAACTCAAAATAAAAAATAAAATAAAATGACATGAGGGAGGCTAATCAACGACTAGTTTTGAAAAATCAATCGTTGTAACTCAAAATAAAAAATAAAATAAAATGACATGAGGGAGGAAAATTTGAGTTTAACAACTGGTTTTGAAAAATAGTCATTGTAAATCAAAATAAAAAATAAAATCAAATGACATGAGGAGGCTTGAACTAAATGATATTGATTTTTTTTTTTCGGATATATATAAAAGAGATATATTGTTTAACTTATTAAATTTTTAATTAGGAACTAACAAAATGAAAATACGGTATGTGTGTAAAAGAGATATATTGTTTAATTTATTAAATTTAATTAGGAACTAACTAAATGAAAATAGAATCATATTTCTTCTCTTAACTATCGAAATTCTAGGCTACATACTAGGAAATAGCTTTAAATATGGGATAAAATCGAGAGAGAGAGAGAGATATATATATATATATATATATATAAGAGATGTATTGTTTAATTTATTAAATTTAATTAGGAACTAACTAAATAAAAATATCGTGTGTGTACTCATATATATAAAAGAGATACATTTTTTATTTATTAAATTTAATTAGGAACCAACTAAATGAAAATACGACTAGATTTCTTCTCTTAACTATCGAAATTCTAAGCTACATACTAGGAAATAGCTATTAATATGGGATAAAATCACAGTAGTCATATAATCTTGAAGCTTTTATTCTAATAGTAAGTAACACTAATTTTTCGCAAAATAAAAATAAATGGTGTCTCAAAAAAAATGTGTCTAAGATACAACAACCTTTTTTATTAAAACAAATCATTGTATCACAAAATTTAATGTCTATTTTATAAAACGGGCATTAAATATTCACTTTTAACAACCTTTTTTTTTTTTTTTTGAAAAAAAGACGTTAAAAGGAATGAGAAAGTTACAACGGTGCCACGACTATATTTTAACATCTATTTTTTAAAAAAACGAGCGTTAATTGGGGACGCTAAATTCTTATTTTGTAGTAGTATATTAGGTAATCGTAGACTTCTTTCCGATCCGGACGTTCTTGGATTTAATAGGTGATGGCGTATGCGTCTACCATTTTGGGATTAGCTAATTGTAGGCTCATTTTTGGTTGTATCGACATGAGATTTGGGTTTTGAGTTATAGGTTATTTGATTTCCCTGATTCATGGGCTTCATGTGAAACATTGTTGACCACTATTGGAGCTTTCGGTCTCTCTCGTTTCGTTTAAATCCCTATTCTTCTTTTGATTCTTTTCATCGAAGAGGGGGTTTTTATTGAGTTGAGGGGTATTTTGGTATTTTTCAAAGTGTAACTAACTTTTGTTAAGCCAATCTAACGGTGATAGTATTTTTGCCCCAATTTTAAAAGTTTATGTGTAGTTTTGCCCCTAAAAAAATATTTGGTGTTGAGCGCTCCTCTGGATAAAACACATGCATTTTGTACCTTTACCCTTTAATTTATTGTGCATTGTTATTGGGAAATCGTAGGTGTCTGAACTCCTAATGAAAAGGAGGCTGTGTATGGGCCATTGGGCAAATGGATGGCTTGGGAGGCAGAGTTCCCATTAATTGCAGTTGCTAAGGCTTTAAGAATCTTAAGGAAAAGGGGTCAGTGGGTTCGGCTAATTCAAGTATATCCTTTGTATCATGCTATATTCTTAGGAGCTCTTTTCGTTTGTTTCATTAGTATCGTCTTAATTTTGGTTTAAATTTTGAGTGTACATGGAACAACTAATGATATGATTTCGATAGTTTAGTTTTTTCTTATAATTTTTTTTTTTTTTTTGATATATAAAAGTTTAGGTGGGGGTAGACACCGGTACCCCATCAGGGCCAGGGCATGCCTCTAGCCTCAAAGAACACTTATAAAGCTACTTACAGATCGACCACCAACAAGGCCCTCACATCAACCAGCGGGTATCGAACCTCCTCCCTTATGGGGTGAAGGCCGACGACTTAGCTAACCGTGCCAACCCCGTTGGCTTAGCTTAGTGTTCTGTGGGCCTTGACGTTAGATGATTTTTCCCTGGATTGAACAAAAGTTTGTTGTTGGGCCCTTTGATAATTGAATAGGTAAAAGAAAGCTGAAATTAGTCAACTTGATGATTCAGATTTAGGATAAGACTCTATATAAATATTTACGCAGCTCGTCTCATTCAAATTTGATTTCCTTGATGTAGCTTCACGGTTAAATGAAATGCCCAGATAGTGCTACTCTTCACATGAGAAAATGGTCCAGTTTGTGTTCTTGTCGAGCTTTTAGATCTAGATCTTATGAATGTTTTGTATATTAATATACAGTACTTTAAAAATGTTGAGTTTTTGTTTTCTCTTCAAAATAAAAGAAATGTCATCCATTAATATTAATGAATGTAGTAATGTACCGGTCCTTCTTGAGAATGTCATTATTTGCTTATGAGCATAAGAAGACAAAGGTTGTTGGTCAATGGTATCTCTTTCTCTCTTTAGCCCTGATTATATGTTGTCTAGATTGATACTTACTTTCGATTACACATGGGGATGGAAAGAAATATCACTGGCTACTGATTCTCAACACTACTCAGGTAGTTAGGTAGCAAAGTGGATGTTAAGCAGAGGTCAAGGGACAACAATGGGGACTAATGACACTCTTCTTCTGGCATTTGATAGAGATCGGAGGGTTGAGGAAGCAGAATCATTGTGGAATATGATTATGCATACCCATACGCGCTCTGTCTCCAAGAGACTGTTTTCGAGGATGATCGCGTTGTATGATCATCACTATATGCCAGATAAGATAATAGAGGTCAAGGTTGACTCATTGGACGTTTGTCTAACTTATGTTAGCTTTAACATAATGAGCTTTATTGCGTTCTTGTTTGTTTGTTCAAGTATTTGCTGACATGGAGGAGTTACGAATAAGACCCGATGAAGACACAGTCAGTAGAGGGAAGAGGATCTTCTTCTTATCCTTTTTCTCATTTTCTCTCATCAGCGGATCTGGACCATTGATTGGAAAGATGAGAGAGATGTTAAAGTAGTATTGTGATTGATTAGGCAGATATGATTTAAAGATGATGAGAGATAATGAGAAAATGATTAGGAGAGAAACCCAACCCGTCAGTAGAGTGGCACGAGCATTCAAAGAACTAGGCCAAGAAGAAAAGAGGAAATTGGTTATAAAAAGATATGGGCTTAAGTGGAAGTATATTCATTTTAATGGTGAACGGGTTAGAGTGAGAACATCAGCATGGGATGAAGATGATGGATCAAACAACTGAAATGGGATTCTGTTTCAAAAGACAAAAGTCTCATGTGAATCCGAGTTACTTAGAAATGTAAGATTCTAGCAATCTGTATATGCATAAATTCATCCATTTGTTCTATGTTAGTTAGATGGACGGTGAAAATTAATTTTGCTTTTGGACCAAAATGAGTCCATTGGAATAGTTAGATATATCGCTCGTGGTTAAGGATAATCTTTGTATAAATTAGGGATGCTGTATATTAAATAAATTACTTATAAATTCAAAAGTGTTTTCACTTACTGTATTTTCATACGTTTTCTATCTATTTATTCTATCTACTTAAATTTATGTCAGTAACTGAATTCTTACAACTCTTTCCCGTGTTTTGGGTTAGAAAACAAACTTTTCGACAATGATATGCCTTTTGATTTAGAGTAGGGAAATGACTTTGATAGGAGGTCTTTTGAAGTAAGGAATTATAAATTTAAACACACCATAAGATCCACAGTTTTCAGTAGACATTTCTTATATCTAGTATAATATGGGATAGGAAATTGTCACGACCAATTTTATATCACTATTATTTTTCACCGTTAGATCGAATCTTAATAGGAGAAAGAAATGATAAAAGTAGATGAGATTATAATCTAACGGTGAAAAAATGGTAGTGACTTGGTAGTGACATAAAATTGATAGTGACAATATCTTATCCCATATAATATTCACGAAAACAGAAAAGATCAATCATTTTCAAAACATAACTCTGAATCCTCTTGATTTAGAACATCCCAGAGGGAAGAGGACTAATGTTACGTGGCAATTAGTTGTAACAGCATTTGGGGATAGAAACACAATAGCCTTTATATATATACCCAGTACTTTGACGAGTCCTTAGAATGGGCACCTAACTCTATCAGGGCTTCTCTCTGGCCTTTGATGGTGCCGGAGACACGATCCGCCGAGGGATTTCCGATCTAGAACAACGTTTGAATCAGAATGTTACTGATTTTGGTGATTTGAAGAACTCAATTTCTCGGATCGAAGCTTGTCTCGGAGATCTCGCTAATAAGATCGCTAACAACGCTAGCAATAATCACATCGGCAGTTCCTCTACAACTTCAAATCGGAATTAGGCTGTCCCTTAGTTTGATTCGTTCGGATCACAGGGTTCATACTTTCCTCCGACGAAGCACAGCCGTGTTGACTTCCCTAAGTTCGACGGCACGGATTTCAAGGGCTGGTCCTGCAGATGCCGCCAATTCTTTGCTATTGATGATCCTCCTGTTGAGCATCGGATTTGTCTATTGAGCGTTCATTTGGAGCAAAAGGCCTCAAAGCGGCATTTGAATTTTATACGCCGACGCACGAAGCTGACGTTACTTGGGATGAATATCTTCTTGCGATGGAAGAACGATTCTCGGAGGTCCGCCGTATCAGTGCGATGGTTTACATTAAGCGTCTTCGTATGACTCACTAATTATATATTTTTAATAATTAATCTTAAGTTTTGGAGCATTTAATTGAATATTTAGAACATAATTAAGTGTTAATGTGAGATTTAAGTAAAAAGGTAATAGTGGTTAAATTGTTATATATTTAATTAATATTTATTATTCCCATGATTACTTAATTAATTACCATTGTGAATTAATTTTGTTGGTGATGATGATGTGACGCAATTTTTGTCAATTGGATGTCATTATTAGAGTTTAATGAAGGGAAAAAGAGGAACTTCACAAGTGTAATATTTATTTTGTATGAGTAAATTAAATGAGTAAGGGCCTTATTCCAAAAGCAAAATTTTATCCCTCATCCAAACAAGACTCAAACTCACTTTCTAACCCCAAAGAGAAAAGGAAGCTAAGAGGCGGCTAAAGATTCCCAATTCAGAAGTAGTGTGATTGTCTACTGTCAATTTTCCAGCAACTTGGACACACAACACAACAAGAGTTCTGATTTCCTCACTCACATCCCATCTCCTTCGGCCTCCACACTCATCCATATCCTCTGTCCTCCATTCATTCTACCACCCTGTGTCCTTTGTATATGGAGATGCAACACCGACTATGGAAGAAAAGGAGAAGAGGCCAGCTGCTAGAAGAAGAAAGGAAGGATTGGAGGAAGGAGGAGGAAACTAGCGAGCGATAGGAATCGAAAAAGTGAAGAAAAGAAAGGAGAGGGAGAGACGTGAGGCAACAAAAGAGCAATTGATTGAAGGGGATTTTGAAGGCTGACACAAACAAAGAGGACAGCACCAATTAATTGAAAAGAGAGGGACGCAAGAGGTGGCTAAAAGGAGGAGAAGTGGACCAACAATTGAAGCGATGGACCAAGGGGAATGATTGGAGATTTGGTATGGCTGAACCGAATGGATATTTGGGGTGAGAATTGAAGAGCCATTCGGTTCTCTTCACTTTCTTTATGGCTGATTGCTCACTTTTCCATCAAGCTTCATCTTCCTCTTCCATCAATAGTCAAACATTTTTTTTTAGTTAGGTAATAATTAGGGCCCGTTTGGTTTGGTACGGGAACATTTAAGAGGGTAAGGAACTTAAAAGAGGGAAATGAATGAAAAGAAAGATTGAGAAGAACTTAAAAAATTGAGCTGGTGGTGGGGCCCACGGCAGTGGTGGTCGCCGGCGGTGGTGGGGCCCACAGCGCGGGGTATTTAGTTTTTTTAAAAAAAAAAAAACTAAGGGTAAAATGGTAATTTCACCCGTTATCGTTCACGTTATCCAAGTTAAGGTCAACTAACGTCCCATGATATTTTTGCTCCTAAAACTTAACTTCACGTGTACTTTTGCTCCAAAAAACTGGTCAAAAAGATTCTCCGGAGCAAACTTCATGTGTAAAATTGCTTCTTTACCCTATTTTATTTTATTATTAATTTTTTTTTTTTTGGTATATATCGGGGCTTACACCCAAAAGAAACAATCCTACATCAGAGTATCACGTGGATAAGCTATACCCACAGTATCCCTATACAAACAACTAGTAACACATGGGAGGCTTTACAAAAAATACTTTGAGTTCTTTCTGCACAAAACTATAATTTGCTAAAGTGTCAGCGCATGAATTTGCTTCTCTGTACACATGTGAACACCTGATCATATTAAACAGGTTCAATGCCAACCGTATCTCAGTCAGTAAGCTAACTTCAGTATCCTCTCCAGCTAGCAGCTTGTTTATCAGTTCCACCACAGCAGAAGAGTCGCTTTCTACTATTACATTTTGAATCTGCAAACCACTTGCTAATTCTAAACCAGTTAAAACCGCCCACAATTCAGCTTGAATTGCTGAACATCTTCCAAGTTTTCTTGCAAACCCGCTAATCCACTTTCCAGAGGCATCTCGAATGAGCCCCCCACATCCAGCAAGTCTGTCCTCTCCTTTTGCAACACCATCCACATTTAATTTTAGCCAACCTGCACATGGTGTCCTCCATCTGACTTGCTGCTCCACTTTTTTCCCCCAAATCCTCCCAAAATCCACTTGAGCAGCCCGATTTCACACACATACCGCTTCACAACTTCCCCTAACCTTCCAGGCAGTTTAAACCCCTCCTCAAACAGCCCTCTATTTCTCCAATGCCAGAGTAGCCAACATGCCACTCCAAACACTAATCCCCAATCCTTCACTTTTCTGTCCAAATTCCATATAATCCAGTCCTTCCCCTCCAGTACCCTAAATTCCTCCTCCATCCTACCATCATGTAACTCCTTCCACATGTTTGCTGCCACCCCACAGTCTCTCAACAAATGCATGATAGTTTCTTCACTTGCCTCACACCTTCCACATTTCGGATCTCCATCCAACATCCGGTGTCTCCTTACCCCTGTTAAAAGCTTCCCTTTCATTGCTATCCATAGGAAAACTTGAACTCTCCTCGGCCCCTTCCACTTCCACACCTTACTCCACTCTACACTTCCCCTTCCTTGATCTCCACTTAGGTACCAATACATCTCAGCTGTGCTATATTTATTGTCTAGACTTGCACCCTATCTGATATAGTCTTTTCCTTTATGAGTGCTAGGAGCCGGACAACCATTATGTACTCTTTACATGTTGCATCCACCAGCTCATTTATACGCTCTAGATCCCATTGTCCATAGGCATTCACCATTTCAACAACCCTTACATCCTTATCCTCCTCTAGATAGGTTTCTCGGGCACACCTCCATCAAACTTTTGCCCTTATCTAGCCACCTATCAGTCCAAAAGTTAACTTCTTCTCCATTTCCCACACTCCAGCCAATATTATCCACTACACTTGGCCATAATCTAGCTAGCGCTTTCCACACTTTTGAGTCTGATGACTTACTTGCTGCTTCCTTCTTTAAGTTCTTGTTCCTGCTGTATTTCCCACAAAGAACCTGAGAGCAGAGATTAGAGGGCTTAGTTAGGATATTCCATGCAATCCTACCTATTAACGCGTCATTCATAACGTCTAGCCTCTTGAGACCAAAGCCATCATATCTCTTTTCTGTGCACAAGTCTCCCCAACTTACCAAATGCAACTTCCTCACACCTTCTCCATCCTTCCAAATAAAATTCCTCTGAATTTTTTCCATCTGGTCTCTAACTCCAGCCGGTATGCAAGAATGCTGCATATGGTACACCGCCATCTGATTCGTCACAGACTGAACTAGTGTTAATCTTCCGGACAACGAAAGGGTTTGTTGTTTCCAGCTGCTTAGTCTAGCCTGCATTTTGTCAAGTACATGCTGGAATCTTTTTTTGCTGTCATAACCAGTACCCATATAGGCACCAAGGTATTTCCCCAAGTCCTCCATGCGTTTGAAACCTGAGAGTGCACAAATCTCACTTTGGAGCCATCTATTAACATTTTTTGAGAAGTATAGACTAGACTTTTGGACATTAACTTTCTATCCAGAGCATCATCCAAACTCCTCCAACACACTCATGACAGTACTAATCTGATCCAAGTCTGCTTCACACACCAATAAAAGGTCATCCGCAAACATAAGATGCGAGACAGACAACACCATTTCTCCCTACCTTCAACGGCTTCCACGTCTTGCTCATCACACTATCCATAATGAGATGCGTTAATTTCTCCATACCAAGGACAAATAGGTAAGGAGAAAGGGGGTCTCCTTGCCTAAGTCCTCTTGATGGCACAAAGTTCCCATGCTTCCCCCCATTCCATAATAAAGACATTGAGGAAGTATCCACACATCTTTCAATAACCTTCCTCATCTTCACATCAACACCAATCTCCTCCAACACTCCCCCAAGGAACTTCCACTCCATTCTATCGTAAGCCTTTTCTAGGTCCACTTTAAGGATCATGTACCCTTTTTTTCCTTGCATCCTCTTCATTGAGTGCACCAACTCCTTTGCCACTATTATGTTATCATGTATACTACGCCTTGGGACAAAACTTGTTTGAAAAGGCGACACCAACTTATCCATGAGGGGTTTGAGCCGATTAACTATCACCTTGGATAGGCCTTTGTACAACACATTACATAAGGAAATAGGCCGGAATTGACTCACTAACTCAGGCTGCTCCAACTTTGGGATCAAAACCACAAGTGTGTCATTTATTTCCTCAATACGCTTCGGGTTTCTCAAAGTTCTTTTAATAATATGCAAACAGAATCTCCTATGACATTCCAATTTTTCTGATAAAAGATTGCCGGAAAACCATCATTCCCCGGAGCCTTGAAACTTCCCATCTGAAAAAAGGCCCGTCTCACTTCTCCGCTGTCCACATCCCTACCCAACAAATTTAGCTTGTTTGGACACACCATTCCCCATCCATGTTCATTTTTGCAACCTCCGTTCCTGCTTCTGTCACTTCGAAATAATTCTCATAATAGGCTTTAAACATTTTTCCTATTTCCTCATCATCCTCCACCCACTGCCCAGCCTCATTTTTCAACATCTTTATCTTATTTCTTCTTCTTCTCACTAGTGTTTTTGTGTGATAATACCTAGTATTTCGATCACCCTCCTCCAACCACCTTCCTCTTGACTTTTGGAACCATAGGACCTCTTCTTGTCTAAGGTTTCCATGAGTTCCACTTCCAACTCCTTTTCCTAGTTCACAAGGAAAGGATTGCTTCCTCTCCCCATCTTTTCCGTATACCATTCAGCCTATTTAGAATTCTTCACTTTCGGGCCTCTAATCTCCCAAACACCTCCTTATTCCATTTGATCAATGTACTCTTTAAAGAGGAAAGGTTGTTATGCGCTTCCATTTCTTCCGTCCAGCTACTCCTCATCATATCAGCAAAGTTATCATGCATTAACCATGCAGCTTGAAATCTGAATGGCCTCTCTTGGAATCCCTTCCTCTCCTCCTCTAACCTCACCACAATAGGATGATGGTCTGACCCTAATCTCGATACTACCCTCACCTCCGCTGTACCAAACATTTCCTACCACTGAGTGTTACACAAGCAACGGTCCAGCCTTTTGAAAACTCTTTCCAACCCTTCCCATTGAGTCCTTTCCAAGTAAAGAAAGGTCCACTTGCCTCTAAATCAAGCAGGTTGCAGCATTGGATCCATTCATTAAACCTTTTACATCTCGTTTGGTTAATTCTTCCACCCCCTTTTTGGTCCAACGGAGATTTAATCTCATTGAAATCCCCAGCCAAAAGCCAAGGTCCAGAGATTTCATTTGATATTCCTTGTAACTCCTCCCATAGTAAATGTCGTCTTTGCTCATTCGGACTTGCATACACCGCTGTGAATAGCATATTTTCCCCTCCCAATCTGACGTCACAGTGCAGAAACTGATCTCCTTTCAAAATAACATTTACCAGCAGATCATCTCTTTCCATAATATCCAGATTCCACAAGAAAATCCCTCAGATTCCACTCTTCTTGAATGTTTAAAACCCCAGCTTCTAATAATTTTACTTGCTTGGGTTCCACTAACTCTCGGCTCAAGAATAGCTACTATGTCTATTTTGTATCTTTTTCTCATCTCCCTAACAACAGCCGCAACTCCCTTGCTAGCTGCCCCCTACTATTCCATACAAAAATGTTTAACATCATAAACAACTATTTGTACAGTAACAAAGAACAGGACTTACATATTCTCCGCAAGATTTGGCGTGGCATGCTCTACCTCGCAGACCATACCAGCACATTCACTCATGGATCCAGCTTCTTTGCCAAACCCCCGTCTCTAACTCCATATCTACATTGCGGATCGCCTCTTCAACCATTCCTCCTGGATGAAGATTTTCCTTTCACAACTGTTCACTCCCTTGTTCTGATACACCTGCAAGTTTGTCTCAGGCACATAATCAGGGCTGAGTTGCGCTTGCTGCATTTCTCTTAGAGGTACACGCTCTACTCTCAGTTTAGCTTGAGTTTGAGACTTTTTTGGTTTACTCTCCATCACTAGGGGTGGACACGCCAGGCCGTGCTTCGCCCTTTAACAGCCCAGGCTGTTATGTAGTGGAAGCAAACTCCGAGCTTGGCTTGTGGCTTGTTACAGGCTTATTTTTAGGCCTGAGCCTGTAACAGGCCTGTGGCCTGTTAAGAGGCCTGTATTTTCAAAAATCTTGTACCCAAACTAACAGGCCACAGGCCCCAAGGAAAACAGGCCCCCTATGTTTACAGGCCGAAAACAGGCCTCCTTTGTTTACAGGCCAAAAACAGGCCTCTTGTAAACAGCCTCTTGATTACAGTAAAAACAGCCTAATTGCTTAAAAAGCCAAATTTACAACAACAAACCAGATTCTACAACAACATAAAAAATGAAACCAAATACAACATCCAACATACAAATTCAACATCCAACATCAACATACAAATTAAACATCCAACATCCCATGAATAAAGTTTACAACATCCCACCAAGTTACCCTGCAGTAGTTGACACTTTAATGCCTTAAACTAGCAAATCAGAACCAACAACAATAAACCAATAATGCAAAGATCGATCCATTGAACAAACAATAGTAAACCAATAATTCCTTATGGTAAACGACAACCAAATACAAGTAATAACCAGCATGAGTTGAAGTCAAAAAATCGTAGCTTTTTTGTCATTTTGAGTCAAGACAAAATGAAATTAAGTAAAGACGGGTTTCACAAATTATATATTGTTAAGAAAGCATCATAAAATCTAAAATGCACAAAAAAGAAGAAGTTAAAGTAATTCTTAATACCAATGAAAGAAAAATTATAAAGTAATATGTCTACTACCGAGTGATAGAAAACGAGTAAGAGGATTGAGTATGAATATAGATAAAGTTTTATTGACAAAAATAAATCTACATAAAATGATTCTTCTGATTCTGAAGCTAGAGAGTTTCAGGCGCTTCTGTTTAGAGGGAAAGTGAATAATTTATGATGATAATTATTTTAGAGACTAGAGAGAGACAAACTGGTGTAGAACAGTCAGAGTGAAATACTACCATTCTCAAGCAAAAGCCCCTTACCTTCTTCACCGTAGGAATAGAACCGACCACCGTAGAACAGTCCAGAGCGAGAGTCCGAGAGCCGCCGTCGACGAGCCGTGTGTTGCGCCTATGTTGACCGACGACGTGACTCGACGAGCTGAGGACTGACAGAGAAAGGTGTGACGCCGACGCCCGACGATGAGCACGGTGAGGGACAGCCGGACAAGTCAAGATCTAGAAATTTTAGGGGGTTAGGGTTTTTTTGGCAGAGAAATTCTCGAGAGGACGGGAGTCACGAGACGACTGGATGAAGTGAATAGGTTTTTGTTTTAATTAATCATTGCTCCACTTATTTTCAAAAGATATAAAAAAATATACGTAATTACGCTTTTACCCTCCTTAACAGCCTACTGACAGCTTTTCAGCCTACTCGAGGCTCGTGCCTCGGCCTTTAAGGCAAGCAACCCTAAAATTAGGCCTTGGCCTCGGCCTCGTTAGCCCGACAGCCAGGCTTGATCAAGCTTTTAGCAAGCCAGCCACGTGCCCCGGCCTTTTTCCACCCCTATCCATCACATGCCCTTCCCCTTGTACTCCTATTTCCACATTCTTCGATTTATTTCCCCTGTTAGCACTTTTTCCATCCTCCATACCGCCCTGCTTCCCCTGTTTCTTCCAAACTTTTGCTGATCCTTCCCCCTGAACCTTCACATGCCCCACACACGACTCTTATTGTGCTCCTCCCACTATAGGATTTTTTTGTACACATTCGTTTCCAACTTCATTCTCTAATACTGCAAAACGCGACCCACTTTGAAAATTCTGGGCGGCGCATTAAAGTTTCTCGGTCGTCTGGTCCTTTGTACAATTTGCCAACGATCCCTTTGTTTCTCCGAGGTCCCTACTTCCCTCCTTATTTCTCCCTGCACCTCTACATCCATTTTTGCCTCATTCTTCTTTCGCTGTAAATCTTCACATCTATCCTTCACATGCCCATAGACGCCACACTTTGTGCATAACATCCCAAGACTTTCGTACACAATGCTCAGGGTCTGCCCTCCACCTCAAACTCCAGCACAAGTGGCTTAGTCAGGTCTAATTCAATGCACATCAGGGAAGACTTACCTCGTGCACGTTGCGCTGTGTGGATGTCCAATTTAATGGTCTTACCGATTACAATACCTAAATTCAACAAGAACTTCTTATCGAACAGAGGTGCTGGCAGGTCTGGTAGCCGAACCCAAGCGACCACAGTCTCAATACGCTCATTCTTCGGGCTAAATTCAGGCCGCCATCGAGCGACATTCAAGTAGGCATCATTAATGACCCACGGACCACCTGTCAACGCTTCCAAATAATCATCCATATGTTAGAACTTCACCAGATAGAAATCATTTTGTAGATCGAAGACATCTATGTTTCCCTTACGTTCCCACAGTTGCCTCAATTTTTTAATCATAAAACCATAGGAAGGTTGTCTTCCTAGAAATTTCACTGTCAACGTTCTCCCAAAGGGCTTCAATAGTCGATCCTTCTCCTTTTCCTCGAAGTCAAACTTCGGACACAGTGGATTGGAGACGTCTACATTTATACCATCCGACGAATTCAGCACTTTAGCAAAGCCTGTATCAACTCCATAGTCATCAGCCTGTTCATCATCTTCACCTTTCACCCATTCCCACCAACACGCTCTTGCATTCACATTTTGCAGCAAAGATTCCCTGTACGACTTCGGAGAAGCCACTCTTTTTTCCGCTTGCATCCAATCCTCTTCGCACACAGGTCGCGATTCACCTCCAGTGAAATTGACAGCATCGAATCTAACCTTCTTCTTTCTCCGGTTCCCTTCCTCACGTTCCTCCTCCATCTTTCCCTCACTCACCCCTCCCCGTAGCACACGGTCGGAGGGGCCACTCATTTTCCCCGCCGCAGTGGGCGACGGAGTCTTCAATTGTTCACTAATCGGAAACCCTAGCGGAGCTTTTTTTTTTGCACGGAGTTGGATCCTATTTTATTTTATTTTATTTGTCTTAGAAACAATTTTTTAAAATAATTTCTCACAATTTTATATTATAATGTCTCACATTAACTATTTAGAAACTTAAAAGTTAATTTTCTCACAAAAACGGCCTACGCCGAGCTCTTACCTTCATTTTCAACCCTAGTAGCCGAGAACACACGACATGGGTTTTGGTTACGTTGACCAATACATTGAAGAATTCGACGATCTCTTGACCGAGGTGGATATACCGGAATCCGTGGCGATGGATTGCTTTCTTGGGGGTTTGTGTTCCGATTTGCAGTCTTTCATGATTGCCTTCAAACAGTCTTCCTTGACAAGCATGATGCAGATGGCTTGTGTGCAAGCGCGTACTCTTCAGGCTGTCTACGATCATGTTCTGCCTTCTGCTTCTACCTCCGGTCTTCATTTTAATTCAACTTCGACGACGTCCTCCAGCGTAACGGCAGGAATCTCTTCAACTCTTCCAGTTCCTTCATTGCTCTCTTCCAAAGATTCCTCGGTTGACAAGCTAGGATCAACGTCATCATCCTCTGTGTCTTCCAAGCGTTCTGCTATTAATTAACACTGAGTAAGAAATGCCAAAATCTCTGAATATGAAATATATTTCAGAGTATTTCAATCTTATTAATTCTGAACTAAAGGATTACATTATATATAGAGTAGAGTGGAGAGGGAATTGATAGGGAAAGATGAAAAGTGAGTAACAGAATGCATAACAGAATGACAGCTAGCGTGACACACGTCATAGCGTTTCCCACTAACACGTGGCGACTGATATAACTAATACGCTTTTATTTATATTTGGTTAACATTCTCCCCACTGAAATCTGGCTCCTCTTCAAACTGAGTTTTCTTTTCAACTAAGTCACCATTGTAGACTTCATCTTGAGACAGAATGTTTAGCTTCTGACGACACCAAGCAAACATTCCATAGACTTGTGGTTTCACAAGATATCTCGCCACCGATAGGAGGATGGAACGTATCCAACAGTGACAATTCCTGCTGCTACTTTTTCTCTGATAAAGTGGACATCCAACTCCACATGCTTGGTTTTTGAATGCAGAATAGGATTGGACGAGAGAGCGACAGTGCCTGTGTTATCACACCAAATGCACGGAGTGTTAATAACATCTACATACATTTCTTTTAAAAGGGACAACAACCACATCAAATCAGTGATGGAGTCAGCTACACTCCTATATTCTGCTTCTCTAGCTGATCTAGAAACAACTTGTTGTTTTCTTGAAACCCACAATATAGGATTGCCACCAAGATAGATGCAAAATCCACTGGTGGATCGTTTATTTTCGTGCAACACCGTAACCTCTTCTTCTTTGTTTTTCTTTGTAGTAATACCGCCCAAATGCCGTCGAAGTCTGCGCATAAGCTTGAATAGTGAATTGTCTGACATGTGTCCGATGAGCAACCCGTGAGTCGGGTGCCATTTAGATACCTAAGAAGCCTTTTAACACAATTCCATTGCTTCACAAAGTGGGTTCATGAAGAAATTGACTCAATTTATTTACTGTGAAGGCAATGTCAGCCCTGGTATAACACAAGTACTGCAAGGAACCAATGATGCTGCAATACAGACTTGGATTTGAAAAGAGCTGACTGTCATTGGTAAATAGCTGAGTATTAACAGCCATGGGAGAACCATAGGCGTAGGCACCTGTCATATGAGTTTTGGCTAGCAGATTGTGAATATATTTGGTTTGAGTCAAATGAATTCCTTTAGCTGATCTCTGAAATTCAATGCCTAGAAAGAAAGACAACACTCCCAAGTCTTTCAGTGAGAAAACTGAACTCATGGTGGCAATAAGCTTCTGCACCTCAATTTCATTGGATCCAGTGATGACCAAGTCATCCACGTAGACCAGAAGATAAGTGACATGACTGTCAGTTTTATGAATAAAGAAACACGAATCTGCCTTGGCTTCAACAAAATTCAGAGTTTTCAAATAAGCACTCAACTTCATGAACCATGCTCTTGGTGCTTGCTTCAATCCATACAGAGATCTTCTGAGTTTACACACAAGTGGCTTTCCTGTTGTATCAAATCGAACAAAAACTGGTGGCTGCTCCATAAACACTTCTTCTGTCAAGTCGCCATTCAAGAAAGCATTATTGAAGTCCACTTGATGCAATTTCCAGCTGTGTGTAACAGCAAGAGTGAGTAAAGCACGTATGGTACATGCTTTAACCATAGGAGAAAAGGTGTCATGGTAGTCGGCATCGGCCTCCCGAGAGTATCCTTTTGCCACCAACCCGCCTTTGTACCTAACAATTGAGCCATCAGCATGAGTTTTCAAGCGACAAAGCCATCTGCATCCAATCACCTTTCTATCAGATGGTAAGGGAACAAGATCCTAAGTCTGAAACCTCAAGAAAGCATCATACTCCTCTTGAATGGCTTTGGTCCAGTTAGGATCAGAGAGTGCTTCATCAATGGTCTTCGGTATAGAGACATCTTCTGTCACATTGAAGATTTTGGGTTTAAACACACCTGTTTTGCTGCGAGTAACCATGGAATGGGTGTTGGCAGTGGGAGAGGTTCTGATAGGATTAGAATCAACAGCAGATAAGTCAGAATTACTACTTGAATGTGCTGGAACAATAGGTGAATGGCTGGGAGGTGAAGAGCTGAGGGGTAAAACAGCTGTGATGGGTGAAGAAGAGGTACTACAAGGTAAGGTTGGAGATGGTAGAGATGAGCTACACATAGGTGGTTTAAAGTTGACAGCAGCTGATGACTGAGAGGAAGCATGACGTATGTTAAATTGAGATTGAGCGGGAAAAGAATGCTCATGAAATTGCACATGCCTAGTGATATAGACACGACCAGTGGTTCTATTTAAGCACTTATAACCCTTATGATGTGAGCTATAACCGAGGAACAGATAAGAAGCTGATCTAAAATCAATTTTATTCTTATTATAGGGCCGAAGGTGAGGAAAGCACTCACAACCAAAGACTCTAAGTAATGAATAATCTGGTGCAGTACCAAAAAGTTTTTCATGAGGTGTAAGACCTTGTAAAGCTGAGGTAGGAAGACGATTTATGAGAAAAGCAGCTGACAGGAATGCATCTCCCCAATAGAACAAAGGAAGAGAAGCATCAGCCAGTAATGTGAGACCAGTCTCGACAATAGACCTGTGTTTCCTTTCAACAATGCCATTTTGCTCAGAAGTGTAAGGGCATGTAAATCTGTGTTGGATGCCACATTGAGTAAGAAATGTAGTGAATGATAGGAATTCGCCACCACTATCACTCGTACTTGTTGAATTTTAGTGTTAAACTGTTTTCGCAAATAATTTGAACTCTTTGAATTTTGCAAGTGCATCGATTTTTTATTCAAAGTAGGTATACCCAAGTGAATCTGCTATATGCATCCACCAAGGCTAGATAGTATATAAAACCATTGGAAGCAAAAGGCGCAGGTCCCCATAGATCCATAGACACTAACTCAAGTGGTTTATTGTATATAGTGGATGAGGCTACAAAGGGAAGTCTATGACTTTTTCCCATCTTACAGGCAACACAGCCATCAGCAGCATGTGTTTTTGACACAGCAACATTCATAGATTTTAGAACACTACTGACACTAACAGCATGAGGATGTCCAAGCCTTTTGTGCCGTAGATCAAACGCTTCCACAGTGGCAGTAAGGTGACAGCAACCAGAGGAAAAATTCAATTTGAGCAGGAGCATAAAGCCTAGATGGAGCCTTGACTGCAGCATTCAATTTGTACATACCAGCTGACTCAATTCCAGTCAAGAGAGGTTTCTTGGTCTGCAAGTCCTTAACAACACATGTATGAGGGAAAAATTCAATCGACACACCATTATCCTTGGTAACTTGAGCAATAGACACTAAATTCTTTTGCATACTAGGAACGCATAGCACTTTAGGCAACTGTAAGTTAGAAGAAGAATATTGAGAATTATGCAGACATGTTCTACCAATGTATGATATAGGCAGATTTGTTCCTCCACCAACAATTACCATGCTCTTACCTGTCGGTGGTGCTGCAGAATTGAGCATATGAGTTGAGTTTGTGATATGTTGAGTGGCTCCTGAATCAAGGTACCATGCATCATCAGTTATGACTTCAGGAGAGGCTACAAACGCTTGAGCATGATTATTAGCATCATGAGAAGTAAGGTTGTTATGGACAACATTGGTGTTTGGTAGAGCAGATACAGAAGTGACAGCAGTGGATGTTTGACATTTGTATCAGCATGAGCTACATTTGGAGTGACATGAGCTACAGAACTCACAGATTGGTTATAACTGATAGAAATTTCAGTATACTGAGAAGGCCAGAAAGTAGGATTAGCAGACTCATATGGAACCAAGCTATGTGAGCTACCTGAATCAGTGTAATGAACTTGTGCAGAGTGGCGAGATGGCGCAAAGTTATCAAACCTGAAGAAGCACACATCTGCCAAGTGTCCAATCTTATGACAGATTTGGCACGATGGCTTGTTATTCTGAAATGGAAAACTATGACCACGACCTCGGCCTCTGAAATTAGTAAACTGAGGACGATATGGTGAACCAGATCCACGGCCAATGAACATAGGAGGTCCATAATTTGACTGAGCTGTAAAAGCTGAATGACTTTCTGGAGAGTAATCTGCATGTTGATTAGATCCATTTGCATAGTGCGCTTGAGCTATTGAGTTAGCAATGAAGGACTTCTGTCGAGCCTCAGAATCAAGAAGCATAGTGCTCACTGTATCTAGATCGAATTTTTGCTTGGTAGCATTGATGATTGCAATGATAGATTCGTACTCCATAGTGAGACCATTCAGTATATGTGAGATCCTGTTTTGATCAGTTACAGGTTCTCCAAGTAAGGCTAGATGGTCACAGATAGATTTCAAGTTAGCCAAGTAATCTCTCATACTTAGTTCGCCTTTGCGTTGATTAGTTAGAAGATTTTTGTAGTGGAGAATCTTTGAATCTGATTTATCAGAATAGAGACGATTGAGTTTTGCCAAATCTGAGCAGAGGTTTCAAGTCCAACAAGATCAGGAAGGACAGATGATGTTACCGATGCCAGCAGCCATGATGCTAACGCTGAATCAAGTTGCTCGTAGATCGCAAATTCTGGATTATCAATATCTAAACCAGTCTCTGTATGACGAACACGTTGAGCTGGTACTTTCACAGATCCATCGAGGTAAGAGAATAGCCGATGTTGTTTGGCCATAAAATAAACTTGCTGCTTCCATATGAGATAGTTCGAATCATCAAGCTTCACAGTGATTTTCTTATTGGTGAAGCCTTGACTGTGATGGCCCGAATCGACGGACACCGGAAAAGCCGCGGACATTGTTGTGATGATTAGTCAATCCAGAATCAACCGGAGACAGATCACCGCCAATGCCTATATGTTTCCGTTTAGTATTTGACCGGAAACAGAGCTTCGCCGGCGTGGCTGTGCTCTGATACCATGCCAAAATCTCTAAATATGAAATATATTTCAGAGTATTTCAATCTTATTAATTCTGAACTAAAGGATTACATTATATATAGAGTAGAGTACAGAGGGAATTGATAGGGAAAGATGAAAAGTGAGTAACAGAATGCATAACAGAATGACAGCTAGCGTGACACACGTCATAGCGTTTTCCACTGACACGTGGCGTACTGATATAACTAATACGCTTTTATTTATATTTGGTTAACAAGAAAGACATGGACAATAGGAGGAAGAAGGCTTGTGTTATTGGTGCAATGATAAATACACGAGCTCTCATAAATGTAGAGTCCCAACTTATGATGGTGATTGTTCCACAGGATGCTGAAGAGGATTTTGTCGATGCCGCTAATCATTTGGATGTTTTAGGGGATACAGACAAGGTTTCAGTCACCATTAATGCAGTTGAAGGAATTGAAGGGTGCTCCACACTTAAGGTTCGTGGTTTTATGAAGAAACAAGGTATCACTATTCTAATTGATACGAGTAGAACTCATAATGTGGTTGATACTACTGTGGCCAGACGGTTGCAGTTCCCAATTCAGACTGGTACGCCAATTCGTGTGGCTGTGGAAGGAGGGCGTCAGGTGTTGGTTAATAAGTACAGTCATGGTCTTCATTGGACACTTGCTGATTATGAATTTTCTATTAATGCATTAAGCGGGAGTTGATGTCATTTTGGGCGTCCAGTAGCTGAGGAACTTGGGGCAAATTGCTTTACACATGACTAAACACTACACGGCTTTCTGTTTTAATAATAAGTTCTTTGAGTGACGCGGCATTCAGACTAAGACTGCCAGTTTGACTGAAACATTGTTGCAGGAAGCTGATTTGTCTCTAGCAAAGCATTTTTTTCTTGTTGTTCAAGAGCTTGAGAGTGAGTTGTTTTGTGTTTTAGATTCTGATCTGTTAACTGATACGCAGCACCAGCAACTACAGCATGTGCTTGGTGATTTTTGTGACGTTTTCTAGGAACCAACCACCCTTCTCCCTTCTCGGCCTTGTGATCATCGAGTTCATCTTTAATCTGACAAGGCTCTAAGTTGTAAACCTTATCGGTATGGCCCTATTCAAAAGACTGAGATTGAGAGGCAGGTTCAACATATGCTACATAATGGCATTATTAGGGAGAGCCACAACCCTTTTGCTGCTCCAGTAGTGCTGGTCCAAAAGAAAGATGGATCCTGGAGGTTTTTTGTTGACTATAGGAAGCTCAATGAACATACCATTAAGAACATGTTTCCCATTCCTCTCATTGAGGAACGCCTTAATGAACTATAGGGTGCTTGTCACATTTCTAAGCATGAGGGCCTTTATGAATTCTTGGTCATGCCATTCGGTCTTACAAACGCTCCAGCCACTTTCCAATCTTTGATGAACACGGTTTTTAGGCTTTTTTGCGGAAATTCTTTCTAGTTTTCTCTGGATATATTAATCTACAATACTTCTTAGGATCGTCAATTGCAGCACCTCACGCAGGCGTTACAACTTCTTCGGCATAATCACTTGTTTACAAAGCGATACAAATGTATTTTTGCAGCAGCTCAGGTCGAGTACCTCGGTCATTTAATTTCAGCTCGTGGGGTTGAGGTTGATCCCAAGCACCTTCTTGAACAAAAGTCTGTTTCTCTGGATTAGTTAAAATGGTTGAATAAACTATGGGGCCTCTCTTATGAAATTGTTTACACGGAGGGCAAGGACAACTTAGTTGCTGATGTTTTATCTCGTCAGTTTGAAGGGTCTGTTTCTGCAATTTCTAATGTGGCAACTGATCTGACCACTAGAGTGCTACATTCTTGGGAATCTGATGGCCAATTACAGCATCTAATTCCGGATTTGGAACGTGATTCTTCCCCACATTCAAAGTTTTCTTAGCAGCGATCACTTCTCAAGAAGGATGGTAAACGTGTGGTTGGTACTGATAGAAACCTCATGGTTGATTTATTGAGTTATTTCCATTCTCAAGAAGTGTAACATCCCAAATTTTGGGATTTTAGTGTTTGAAATATATATAAAAATTAATTAAGAAATTTTGGCTTAAAATAATTATGAGAATGATTATTAGAAATTTAGGCTTATTTTCCCTTAATTAATTAATTTTGGGAAAAATACTAAATTGAAGTAAGAAATAATTTAAGCCTAAAAATTATAAAAGCAACACGCTCTAGGCGAGTTGTAACAAGAATTTTACATCCCTTCACTCCATTATGAAGCAAATTCTTTAAAGCATCCCAATCAGTGTATTTATCACTCCAAACATCGTCAAGAACAGCTAGAAACCTTTTTCCTTCTAACTTATTGGCCAAATGAAGTTGAAGAAGATTTAAATCCATATTATTGCAGACAAAATTAGGACTAATAGATTTTATTATAGTCCGTGCTATTTTTAAAAGATCAAATACTTCAGAGACACAAACCCATACATTGAAATCAAACTTTCGCTTCACATTTTCATCATTATAAACTGAATTAACTAAGGTGGTCCTGCCAACCCCGCCCATGCCCACAATGGGGATTACAGACAACTGAGCACCCTCACCATTAAACATAAGCTTAATTATATCTTCTTTTTCTTTCTTCCTTCCATACACTTCAGAGGCTTCCACACGAGATGTAACTGGAGGCCTCCATGTCAAAGTTTCTGTTCCACTAATCTTCTCCAAATTAAGAACGTCTTTTTGTCCCACAATATATGCAATTGTAGCAGTTATTTCTTCTAACTTATCTGCCATGCTTGTATCACGCAAATCAAGAGAAGCCAAGGAGTAATCACGCACCTCTTTCTGAGTGGCAGCTCTGGTGACAATTTCATCCACCAAGTCCTCCAGCTCATAGACAGCATCTCTGAGTTCATCAAGCCAATCTTTCACATCACGATCCTTGAATTGTTTGAGTTCAGCATCATTGAGAACAACTTTTGCAGCCTTCAAGGATGGCTTCAAACGCCGAAGCAACTTGGCATCAAGCTTCTTTCCTCCGATGAAGTTGACCGAATCTATCAGTTCAGGCGTCAACCTCTCCAAAAGAACGCCGAAGGCAGCAGAGAGAAGTGCTCCACCTACAAGTTCTGCAGCCATATGATCTCTTTCTGAATGACTGATATTTCTCAAAACTGTGAAAATGATCGCAACGTCGCACTGCCGGGGAGATGAGATTTAGACAGGTGGGCTCTATTTATTAGATTTCAAAAGCTAGTGGAAGAGACTCTTTCTATCCTCAAATAATGTAATATAAAAACACGAAGGGATCGCACAAAATTATTGACTCGTAGACTTTAAAATTTAACCTGCAGTATATTTAATATGTACGACAGGGGAAAGGAGATAAGTGTTAATTATTCCCAAAGAGGTTCCTCCAAATTGAAGTTAAAAATTGAGCGGCCACTTCCATAGAATACAGCTAATCTACTGAATTTAAAATTCAATTTGTTGGGCAATTAAAACAGAAACTTTACTTAGACTTTTAATGCACCTGATACAAATTAATATAAATTTCTATTACATTTTAGGCCGTTGGCTGCTGTTTTCAAGAAAGTGCACGCCTATTGTGCAGTCAAACCAAACTCATTGAGAACACAAGGCCTAACCATGTGCATGTGGGATTCGGCTACGGTCTACTGCCTTATTTTGCCTTTAATTTTTACCGCATGCGGTAAAAATTTAATTATTAAAAAAATTTACACCGTCCAGATTTTGATCCGACGGTCTAAATAAGGAAGAGGATGGGAAGGGAAGAGGGATCAAACCAGATCCGTGCATGTGATGCCAGTTCTGCAATATTGAGACATCTTGGAGGAAACAAATTAAACCAAATTGATTAATTTTTTGGCCACTTCTTTACCCTGCAAGTCTTCGTTATACTCGTAATTAAGCTCGGGCATGTGAATACAATAAATTAGAAAATTTGGGGACAAAAGAATCGTAACAAAGAAAATGTAACCCAAGATGCTTCAAATTAAAATTAAATACACAAACAGAACTGGATAACAATTACAACATTATTTTATTTTACATTTAATAGTTATAAAATTATAAAATGAGATGACGTAGATTTGGTGCGGAAGCTGGATCCTTGAATGGTTGGTAGGTTGGGATCTGATAAAAAATAGAAAAAAAAAAGAAAAAAGGAACAAAGAATGGTTGGTTGGACAGTGACAAAACAAGGGCAATGAGCAGGATGATGATCTTTTCATCATTTATTTTCTTATGAGTCTATTTAAGCAGTTCGTTGGAAAGATGAGAAAAAAGATTTAAGAAGTATAACTTGATAATATAAACTTTTAAATTGATTAGACGGATATAATTTAAAAATTATAAGGAATAATAACAAAACGAATTAGAATTAGAAGAGAAAACTGACCCCAATAAATATGGTACAAAGGAATAGACTGAACGCAGCTTGTTAAAAGTCTCAGAGACGTGGACAGAAGTAAATAACGCCGTTTTTTTTTTTTTTTTTTTTTGGAGAGATGTAGGACAATAATCGAACCGTGTGGGACCATACTGCCTTTGTGGAGGGTCTCTTCATTGGTTGAGATCAAGGGGTAAGGTTCAAACAGGAGCACACAGAGTTGGGTTTTGGGAATGATATGAACTTTCTAAGCAAAATGATGTGAACGAGGAAGTAATTGGATTTGGGAGAATCATTAGACGCTGGTAGGCGTTTTGAGAAGAATAATTTAGTTTAAAATATAAGTCACTTATCAAATAATTTGATTACTTATTAAATTTTCAAACATAGTTTTTAATAAGAGTGAAAATAAAAATTAAATTATAGTATATTTAATGAGTTCACTATTATTTTATATTTTTCATAAATTAGTTAAAGTGTTATATATTTTGAACCGATGGAGTATGTAACACCAATGCACATTGAGCTATTGCAGAGAAAAGGATAGTCTCAGTTGCGCTACCAAAAATCTAATGGACGAGAGCTGATTCGAATTTGTTTGGATAGATATTTTTTAAAATAACGTTATACTCCCATATGTTTGTTTGTTTGTTTTTTTTTTTTTTTTTTTTTTTTTTTTTTTTTTATATTTTTTATAGAAGTCTAAAATTTGAGTTGCTTTGGACATTTTTTTAGGAGCTGTCAAAGATTATTTGAATATTCAATGAGTTTTTCCACTTTTGCCCCATTAGGTATGATATTATATTAATTAAAAGGTTCACAATGCTTATATCTATTATATTGCTGTATTACTTGTCACTAATATATAAGGACCTAGCTTTGGTCCTTTCGGCTGCCCTCCTTTCAGCCAAAAGGGCACTGTTTTGGCGCAAAGGATGGTAGCTGTGCTATTTTTTTTTGGAAAAGATATTTGAAGATCTTGATTGGTATTAAAAAATAGTTGAATAGTGAGCGATCTTGAAAAATACTTATCATCTTGAAAAATTATTTGAGAATCTTGAAAAAATATCTTAAAGTATATTTTTAGTACCAGGTTAGCACCTTCAAATATTTTTTAAGATTCAAAAATAATTTTTTAAAATCATGAAGTATTTTTTTAATACCATTCAATATTCTGAAATATTCTTTTCAAGATTATGAAGTATTTTTGCAATATATAACGGCATACTTGAAAATTGTACTGCGCCTCATACAAATTAATTTAAATTTATATCACATTTTAGGCTGTTGGCTGCTGTTTTCAATAAAGTGCACGCCTATCGTTTAGTCAAACCAAACTCAACGGGAACAGAAAAGACCTAACCATGTTCTTGTGATGCCAGTTCTGCAATATTGAGACGTCCTTGGAGGAAGCAAATTAAACAAACATGATTAAGTTTTTGACCCCCTTCTTCACACTGCAAATCCTCGTTATAGTCATAACTCATAAGCACCGGCATGTGAATGCAATAAATTAGAACATGACGGGACAAAAGAATCCTAACAAAGAAAATGTAACACAAGATGCTCCAAATTGAAATTAAATACACAAACAGACAGAACGTCTAGTTTGAGTGCTCATTAAAGTGATGAGCACGAAACCTTGCTAGATCTATATCGTCCATTTTTATTTTATATTTTATTTCAAAAACTATTTTAATATGTCTATTATGTAAAATAAAGATAAGCTCTTGACTATAATTTGTTTAAAACATGATTTTTAATTAAAAAGTCATTAGTTGAAAATCATTCAATCTGAGATTTGGATGATTAAGATCTGATGATGGTTGTGATGAACACCTAACACATTTCAAGGCTCACTCTGTTTATTAATCTTCAGTTCTTTCGAAATTGTTGAACAAACAGGGTTATTATATTTGAAAAAATGACAAAAAATTGCATAACTTATCTTAATTAAACAAAATAATATTAAAAAAGTCTTATAACTTGTCAATGATAACTTTTTCACTTATTAATTACTGCTTTTTCATTTGTTATTGGCAAATTATAAGACTTTTCTAATATTATTTTCTTTAATTGGGATTTGGGACTTTGCATTTTCTCATTATATTTTATATTTAACTCCTATTTGGTCACTCCTATATCAAAAGATTCGTTATCCCATAAATCTACAAACATTACAAAATAATTATTATTTAAACATTAAAAAGTAATAGATTAGTCATGAGGCCATGTGTGGTGCTGATTCCACAAGAATATCCCCCTCCAGTTGAAATTAATAAATCTGTCTCCGTTTGCTTACATATATCACAACCAACTGTAAGAATATAAAAAATAAATGTCATTAAAATAAATAAAAATTAAGAGTTTTAATTATTGTCGTCATCAAATAGACATAACCCGGTGGAGAAAATCATTTTGGACTGCCTCCATTCCCTACAAGTCATCAAGCTTAGTCTAAATTAATTATAGGATTAAGGTGTAAATTGGCCAATAAAGTATTACACTAAGAGCACCTGGTACAAAAATATTTTGTAGGTACCTTAAATATCAACCAACAATTAAAAATGAGAAAATTTACCAATCAACAATTAAAAATGGAAACTATCATTAAGCTAGAATTAGACAAGACATATAATGGCCATAAATGTGAAACTGAAACAAAGGAAATAGACATCTTACCAACTAGAGCAAGAATCTCTCTGAATGGCCACATCAAACTCAGCCAAAGCCCTCCCACTGATAGACTCTGGGCAGCGTAAATTGCCACCGGATTGGCCACTAGCTGAAGGCCAAGATGACCGGAAAAAGAAAAAGAAAACTGAAGAAACCTCACAGGCCAATGTGGATGATAGAGCGACGGCAAATGAAACGGGAAAGAAGAAGGAAATTGAAGAAATTGAAACTCCACAGCCATTATGGATGATAGAATGGCGGAAAATGAAACGGAACAATCTACGAAGCGAGCATTCCAATGAGAAAAATAAGAACTCAGTAAATAAAGAAGCAACATATAGGGTAGGAGAAAACATTCCTAAATTCTCTTCTTACCGAGCCTCTCTAATGGGTTTTAATGGCATCACTCACAGTGACCATATCATGGAAGAAGATGATTTATTTACTGATGATAAGGAAATATGTTGGAAACTTCCTAAGGAATCTAAAGAAATGTACCCAGTGGCACCGTGTATAGAAGAAGAATACAATGAATGGTGTGAACCATGGAATTATGCTCTCATCCTCACTATGCTTGGCAAAAAGTTTAACCTCTTTGTCTTGAAAGATCTCTTGATAAATCTCTAGGGATTCTCAAGTTTTGAGATCATAGACATTCCAAATAACTACTTTGTTGTCAGATTCCAAGATTCAGAGCTATGGATGGCACACTATCGGAAGGTTCTTTATGATGGTCCCTGGGTGATCAAACAACATTGCATTCTAATTCAACATTGGGCAGCGTATTTTAATCCTTTCCAGAACCCCCTAGGCAGAGTAGCAACTTGGGTTAGAATTCCAGATGTATCGATGCATTGTTATAACAAGCATTGTATCTCACGCTTGGGAGACCGAATTGGACGCACCCTAAAAGTGGATATGAACACCTTGCACGATTGCCAAGCTACAACGCCGAAAATACAAAGGGGAAAATTTGTCAGATTATGTGTGGAATTGAATCTTCAAAAAAAGTTGGTCCCAAAGGTGATCGCGGTAGGGTCAGTATTCAATGTCGAATATGAGGGACTTACCCTCATTTGCTTCGCCTGCGGATGTTTTGGGCATAGACGGGATAAATGCCCCTACAGCTGCTCTGCATCGGGCTTCCATGGAGAAGCAAATCCACCACAGCAACCACCGCAATGACCATCGTCGTCAGTGAATACTCTGGCGGCAAACGTGACGGAGACTTTCAGCCCCTGGATGTTGGTGAACTGAAGGGAAATCGATCTTGGCTTCCTCAATGGTCAGATCTCAGAGACATTCCTCAGGGCCTGGAGCGAGGACGACCAAGGCGGCTCCCCTCAAGCAGGGTACACGATTCACGGCGCTAGGAGATCTTGAGGGGGACGATCATCTGACACAGGATGGACCAGCGACTGTCGTCTCAGGGAACCCCTTGATGACTAGGCAAGCTGAACCTAAATCTGGCAAACCTGCCTCGGGGAAGATGAGTTTGCAGGGACATAAAAAGTTGGCTGTACAAGAGAGCAAAGGTGAGTCACACGGTCAAAGGCAAGAGTTGGTTCAAAAACCAAAAGCAATTTACATACCGAAAAGCACCAAGTCTGTTGGAAATAATGGGCCAAATTTGCACTCCTCAAATGGGCCGACTCACTTGATTGAAGGGAAGCCATCTGCTTCCTCAAATGGTTTAAGTGTAGTTGATGGGACTATTGGGCTTGCGAATCCGCCACAAATTCTGGGCCATGAAGACATATCCATGTTGCCGGTTCTGGTACCTGAAGAAAATCCTAATAATAATAGAGAGGTTGTTATGCAGTCGGGCCATGCAAAAAATGATGAAAGGAAAGTTAAAGGGCAACGTACCTACTTAATTGTCCATGGTAGCCTAACTACTTTGGCCCGCTGATGATGACCTTTTGTCATTAGCCTTGGGGTCCACAATCAACAATTAACCAAGGATTGCGTATAAAGCAAACCTAGGATCGTTCTCTCTTTTCGAGGAGCCTTTTATTGAATCCTAAGTAATCTAAATGTCATGCAAATGCAATGAAAACAAGGGGATTGGGTTTTGGATTTTTAAATTAATAAACTAAAATAGAAATGCAATTTAAATGAAGCAAAGATAAAATAGAATATAAGAAAACGAGAAGAAGCAGATTAAAATCGATCAACCCAACATTCGGATTCCAGAGACTTCCATCATTGAACAAAATATAAATAACCCACGTTTGGCTCGGACGAACCGAGATCTCTCGCATTCGCCCGAGAAAATCCCTCGACTAGACGATCGCCTAGAATATGTCCGAACAGCGGCGTCCCACTGTGCGATCGCACAACAAAACTTAAAACCTACTTCGAATTCAATCCTTAGGATAAACCAAACCGAATATTAAATCTAATATTTGAACTATTTCCGAAATCGGATCCGATAAGGTGAAAATAGAAACGAGTTAAATCACGATAAAGCACAAGTTCTCTGGATGAATCATAGAATCCTCACGTTGGGTTAACCACGAAGCTTAGCCAAGCATGGCTAAGCAAAACACGAAGAAAAGATGAAGAAGAAAACCAAAAAGAAATCCTATTCAACGTAATTGAGAATCCGTTTTTAGCCATCTAATCTAACCTATAAATAGGAAACACTAGGGCTACAAGATTGGCCCAAAAATAGGAAACCTCTAATAAATGGTCTTTTATTACAAAATTCGAGCAAAACAAAAATCTAGAAAAATGAGTTTGTCTTTAGCTCCAATTTCGTCCATCGTCTTGTTCGAATCAGCCTTCCGAGTCTTCATAACAATTGTAACTATTTGAATCATCTAAAAAAGGAAAGAAGAATCAGGTTAATCGGATATATAGATCAAAAGTTATGGCGGAAATACTAAATCACTATAAATCTGGAATTTAATCATAAAGAATGAATCAAATCCAATTAAAAGCTCAAAGCCCAATTAAGTAATAAAATCCATTATTTATTAACTAAACAATTCTAAATTTATTCACCAAGAGATACAAATAAGTGTAATAATATTCAATCATCACCCGCTAGGAAAGTGCAACTAAAATTGTGAATCCTTCTTCCAAGAAAGAGCAAATCCACATTGACTCATCTATGGAACAAATTCAAAATACAACACAATTTAATAGTTCACGGCCACCTGATTATTAGGATCCAAATGAAGATATTGAATCTGATTTTATGGAAGGCAGAATCACTTGTGTCAGAAACTCAACTTGAGCAATAGCATGGAGGAGAAGCCGAATACCCCGGGTAAGTATTCCTTTCCTCTACTTTGTTCATTCATTTATTTTGTTTTAATGATTATAGCATCTTGGAATTGTAGGGGGCCGGTAGCCGGACCTTCCCTTTAATTATTAAAGATATTGTCAATAAATATTGCATTAACATTTTCTGTCTTATGGAACCGCGTATTAGTGGCGATAAAGCCGATAAAGTTTGTCGTAAACTTGGTTTTAGCAATTGGATCCGAGTGGAAGCTACCGGCTTTTTTGGAGGTATTTGGCTCCTATGAGACAATGATTCTTTTGATATTACCTACCTTAGTTCCACCACCCAATTGCTCCATTGTCAAGTCAATCAGAAAGATAACAACATTACAAGCCTTATGACTGTTATTTATGGTGAAACTAATTCTATTGGCAAAACCTCTCTTTGGAACTCCCTTCGCTTGCTTGTTAATAACTCTAATCTTCCTTGGTTCGTCTTGGGCGATTTTAATGCTTACTTATCCCCTTCCGATAAACTTGGAGGAGGCGATCCTCGTTGGGCCTCAATGCATCAGTTCAGAGACTGTTTAGATGACACCGAGCTCATTGAATCCAAGATTCAAGGGGATAAATTCACTTTGGAAAGACAGGGCTTAAAAGAAAGGTTGGATTGGGTTTTTACAAACCTTAATTGGCTTAATTGCTTTCCCAACTCCACCGTCCATCATGAGCTTAAATTTAAATCTAATCATAGGATTGTGATGGTGAATTCTAATCCTTCTTCCCAAAGGCAAAGACCTCCGAAGTCTTTTTCTTACCAGATTGCTTGGACTCTTGAAAATGACTTCAAGGACATCATCAATGAAGCTTGGGGGGAAAAAATTGGCTTGAAGGGCTTCAAAGCTTCCAACACTCTGCTTTGGACTGGAATTACCACCGGTGGGTAATTTCACAAAGAAGAAAAAAGAGCTAATCCGTAGACTAGAGGGAATTGATAGATGTAGAAGGATGAATTTGCGGACCAACCTGTTCAGACTGGAGAAAACACTTTGGTAGGAGTATCATAAAGTGTCTACACAGGAAGAAATTACATGGCTCCAAAAATCAAGAGGTAAATGGCTTCAAGGGGGAGATAAAAATACTAGTTTCTTCCATGCTTCCACCATGATTAAAAGGAAGAAACAGAGGATTGATGCCATTCAGAATGATGCTGGGGAGTGGGTTGAAGATCATAATATGGCAAAAATGATGGCTCATGACTTCTTTCTTAATCTTTATACTCGAGATGTTTTGTTAAAAACCCTGACACATGGTGCTCCAACTTCCTACTCTTGATGCTATTGAGCTTCGCATGTTGTCGAGAAATGTTTCCAGAAGTGAGATTAAAAATGCTACGTTTGCAATGGGAGCTTTTAAAGCACCGGGACTTGACGGTCTCCAAGCTCACTTTTTTCAGACTCAGTGGAATGTGGTGGGAGACAAAATATGTGATTTTATTGAAGAATGCTTCAACAAGCCATCCTCCATGGCTACCATAAATAAGTCCAAGGTTGTTCTTATTCCCAAGATCGACAATCCTTGTACTTTAAAAGATTTTCGGCCGATATCCTTATGCAACGTGAGCTTCAAAATCATTACAAAGGTATTGGCAAACAGATTCAGAAATGTTATGCCAAAACTTATAAGTCTTGAGCAGTGCAGCTTTATTGCAAACAGATATAGTTGTGACAATATTATAATTGCCTAAGAAATTATTCACTCTATGAGAATGAAGGGCAAGAAGAAAGGTTTTGTTGCAATTAAGATTGATATGGACAAGCTTTTGATAGACTTGACTGGGGATTCATCAAGAATACTCTCACATGCTTGAAGCTGGAAAAAAAACTTATTGATCTCATTATGGCTTGCATTTCTACTGCTTCTATGTCAATTCTCTGGAATGGTGATGAAAGCTCGTGCTTTATCCCTTTTAGAGGAGTCAGACAAGAAGATCCTTTAAGTTCGTATATTTTTGTCCTATGCATGAAACGTCTGAGGCACCTCATTAAAGCAGAATGTGAAGCCCGATGTTGGAAGCCGTTTGTTTTCAAGAAAGGAAGCGCCCGTATCTCTCACCTGTTCTTTGCTGATGATCTCATTTTCTTTGCTGAAGCTTCTAGTAGTCAAATGTTTGAAATTCACAAAGTGATGTAGAGCTTCTGTGAAGTTTCAGGTCACAGAATTAACTTGAATAAATCCCGAATGTTTTGTTCTAAAAACGTCAATTTTAACAGGGCTCTTGATTTAATCTCGCAACTTGGGATTGGAATCACACGGATCTTGGAAAATATTTGGGGGTGCCGATCATTCACAAGAGAGTTACGAAATCTACTTATCACCCCATTGTGCAAAAAGCCCGAAAAAAACTGTCCATGTGGAAAAGCAAGTTTTTGTCTATTGCTAGTCGCTCAGTCTTGATTAAATTGGTGTTATCCGCTCTGCCTAGCTATTGTATACGTCAACTCTTTTTCCCATCTGCACTATCAATGAATTAGACAAGATCTCGAGGAAGTTTCTTTGGTCGCAACAAGAAAATGTGAAAAAAAATCCACCTCATTGCTTGGAATAAAGTCACTAATGCAAAGAAGCAAGGTGGCCTTAGGTTCAAAAATCTGAGGCGTCAGAATAAAGCTTTTATTATGGAAATTTGTTGGAGCCTCGACACAAAGGGACGCTCTATGGGTTCAATGCCTATGGTCCAAGTACAACTATGGTAACTTGTCTGTTCCTAAGGTCTCTAGGAAGAAGAATTATTCCTCTACATGGAAAGCATTTGCCGATGTTTGGGACAATTTCTTCACCGGTGTGGGGAAAAAGGTTAACAATGGGGCAGAACCAAATTCTGGACTGACCTTTGGCTTCCTCTTGATTGACCCCTTGTAACCTTTGCTCTAAATCCGTCTTTAGTTCATGAAGATGAGACTGTAAGGGACCATTTATCAATGGATGGAAGACGGGACACCAATAGATGGCAAGGCATTTTGCCTCCTGGAATCATAAATATCATCTCTAAGATGCAATCTCCTTGCAGCAATCTCCCCGATTATTTCACTTGGAGAGCTACGAAAGACGGTTGCTTCTCTGTTAAATCTGTTTACCTCTTCCTTTCAGGCCAAGAGAAACTAATACCAGCAACTTCTAGACCCAGATGTGGAAGTGGCAACTTCCCGAAAAAGTTAAATACTTTATGTGGCAAGTTGGCCATGAGCGTCTTGTTACAAACTCTCTCAGATCTAGAAGGGGTCTTACAAATGAGAACCTTTGCCCTTTCCACTGTAATAATGAGGAAAATGTGATCCATATAATCAGAGATTGTGAGAGCGCTAAAAACTTGTGGAAAGAAATTTTAAAGACTAACTATTTTTCCTAGTTTTTTACAGGTAATTTGCAGGTCTGGCTCAATTGGAACACCAAGCACAATCCAGGGAAAGGAAGATTCCAAAATTTCTCTTGGCCAAGAGTCTTCAGTCTGGGGTGCTGGATCCTTTGGACAACTATAGATCCAAATTCCTTTTTCAGGGTGAAAGCAAAGACACCAGGGATATGCTCCACTTGTGCAACTATCTGCTCATGGAAAATACAACTAATCAAATTCTAACTCACAAAATTTTTCAACTTGGTAGGAATGATGAGAAGACTTGGACTCCCCCTCCTACGAATGTGGTTCGTATCAATGTGGATGGATTAGTGCGACACCAATACCAGGCTGCTTGTGGTGGGGTGATCAGGAACTCTCAAGGCCATTGGTTGATGGGGTTCTACAAGTCCCTTGGACTTTGCTCGGTTCTTGAATCTGAAATTTATGCTATCATGACAGGATTAAAGCTGGGTCAATAGATGAGTTTGCATAGAATCCTTCTCTATTCAGATTCTTTGGACGCCATCAATATCCTCATGAGAGACTGCCATACTGATCATCCGCTTAGAGACATCATCAAAGAGACTCGAGACCTGCTCTTTCAGGACTGGAATGTGGAGCTCTACTATACTCCTAGAGATAATATCCATTGTGCCGATTATATAGCCAGAGAAGGCCATGATGCCCCTACTGATGCTGATGTGGTTCTCATCCCAACGATTCCAAGAGGGTGCCTTAATATGGTCTTAAAAGACCAACAGGATGGTCACTGCTAGTTTATTTCCTAGGCTGATGTTCTTGGGCTTCACTTTCATAGTCTAGCCCTCCCTTATTTTTTCAAGCTTTGGCTTGCCTGTATCACACCAAAAAAAAAAATAGAAACTATCATAGTGACGTTAAAATCAGGGAAACACTATTTGGTGTGTGTGGTCTAGGTGGCTAAACTAGCTGGCTAGCCTTCTGATTTTTCTTCCTCCTCATCGACGTGTTGATGCCGTGTGTCTCTCTACTCTGTTCTGGCTAGCCTTCTGATTCTTCTTCCTCCTCAACACACCACTTGCTTCTTCCTTACACCACGTTGTTGATGTCATCATATGTTATGGGTCCTCATGATTTTGGATCAGTCTCTAAGTTTCACTCTAGTTTATAGGCATTCCAAGTAGAATATACACAAATCAAGCACCGAGATATGACACCATCAATCTAATTCTTCGTTGTAACACCCCATTTTTCAAAAGCGGAATAATTTTTTTTCATCAGAGTAGAGCATCGGAGCAAGTAAAGGAGTGAGTAACTGATACATCATTAACTGTGGCGTATGTGTCTGTTCATAAAGAACGGTACATTTAACGGGTATTATAACGGTACATATCCTAAAAATCTTTAGTTGGGTCTTCACGTGTGCTGTTTACTCTGCTTACTCTTGTCTTCAGTCCTTGGTTCTCCGGACCCTGAAGCTATGGTAAGAGCTAAGGTCCAATACCCATCGGACCCCAGGTAACGGTTAACCTGATGCTCAAGTATGACAATGTATGTATGACAGATATTCATAACATTACAGCAATAATCAATACATAAGCACACAGCAGATGTAAGATTAATATATTAACAATGCATAGCACACAGCACATGTAAAGTTATCAATAATCTGCACACTTCAGTGCCACGATGGCCTTCGTGTCCTCAGCACTAGGAAAACTGTAACGGTATTATCAAAACTATAACCCGTGTATAAAGCTAAATGTATAAGTAGTGATCTAAGCCCCATAAACTTAGTCACGGTGCATGTCCAAGACAGAGTCCCGTCCATGTCTTTATGAAAGTATCTATCACATACAAGCATACATAAGCATCAGAGTCAGTGTTACAGTACGCGTCCGTACCTTAGTCCGTTCGGATGCGGTACGCTTGACTGTTTGGTACGTCCTCTGATATTCCCGGATATCCTATAACAGTATTATTGCATTACTACTTGGTAAATAATACCTTAAAAGATATTTTAGCTACTACTGACCTTTTTACCCCAGGTGGATTTGTTATTCCAATTATATCCTTTTTATTTCACAAAAACGTTACTTTCAGCATTTTGGGCAGAATTTCCGCTAACTTTGAAAATTCATAATTAATTCTACAAATATCGAAACGAGGATCCGTAAAATTCCTCGAAATCCTTAGGATGTCTATTTTTAGGAGAAAATACTATTTTTCACCCAGATTCCCTGAGTCATTACCAGGTTCACGGTTTCTAAACTCTGCCCAGAATTTTTCAGAATTTTGTAGCCCAAATTGAAGAATTTTTATCTCCCTGCACAGAGCTCAAAATAATACATTCTAGGTGTATTTGAAAAGCCCTATATATCTAATTTAACCATGAATTTTCCCAAAATTTTATAACTTTATCTTCAACATAAAATTATGGCGTTTTTATCACTGACTCCAGAAATCGCTAACCGATAAAATTTCGCTTGAGTTTCGCTACTTTGATCTTCAACTTCCAAAATTTTGCTCCAACACTTTCTTCATCATTTTTTCGAAACAAAGCCAATTTTAACCACAGAAAACATGAGAACAAACTAAATTTTGGAAGATTAAAGATCAAAACAACAAATTAACTATGAACTATAAAGCTAGAGCTCAAGAACTTACCTATAACTTTGCTCCTCCTTCTCCAAGACTCTTCACTCTCACTTTCCACTCTATAATCAGATGTTTCTTGATTGTAAGGGTGTGAAAAATAATGAAGACCAAACCCTCTATTTATAGTAAATTGTCATGGCAATTGTGGTAATTTCTTTGAACTTCCTCATCTTGGATTTAAACCATAGGATTTAGGTTAATTTGTGAAGCTCCATCCTCACCGTTCCCTCTCACAACCGTGGCCTCCCCTCACACTCCCTTATCCTCTTCCATTTTCCATTAATAACTCTTATCCTAAGTACATAACTCTCTCTCCAATTTGTTCCCTCCATAAATGTCTTAATTTGCATGTGTCATAAATTAAACAATAAACAAATCATCCTACCCCTTCTACAAGCCAAGTAATTCGCCCCCCCCCCCCCATTTCTCCAACTTTATGCTTAAATTTCTAGTTACTCTAAGTGTATTTGTAACTAGATGAAGATGATAGTTGGTTACCAACTAAGCAAAAATACATCTAGGGGTTCATTTAAAGTTTATTCAAGTCTCTTCATTAGCCTCTCGATTTTGAACATTATGGCTTAATTAGAAGTTTCTAATTGCCTTTTTATCATTTTAGAATTAATTGTATAGGTTGGGTAAAAATTATAATGATACTTTATCCCAAATTTAATATGTGTTTTTGTTCAAGATTAATCTTTATATTTAATCTATGATTAAAATCTCTCATTGATCCAATTAATTTACTAAGGATTTAGATTACTTGTGTCTTAAATTTTCCCTTTGGTCAATTTTACAATTTTTGAATTAAACCAATTATCCTCTTCCCAAAGCCATTAAGGCCTTATCTCAAGTACTCTTAGCCATTTGCCAATTTGTCTCTCCTCATAATGACTTGCATGTGATTATTTCAGCATGTGTAGTTTGTTTATATTAAACAATTCAACTCTTCTTCAACAAGCAAGAGTGAACCGTGCCTTCCCTTTCCTTTTTGACTATTCCAATTGTGTTCTACTTGTGTCTTGCAAATCCACAACCTTTGCTTCCTATTGGTTCTCCCAAATTTACAAAGAGTTAGCTTAATTATGCAATTAATTATAACCCTTGGATTACACTTTATATGATTTAATCTTGTCCCTACATTCTTAATCCTAACTAGCATTTCAAATGTGGTGGTTTATATGTTATTAATTGTAATTATCAAAGTGTGATTAGTTCTTTAGATTGATTATGGTCATTAGTTATTCACTTTATGCTTATATTGAACCCTTATCGATTCTTGATTAAGTTAACATACCCCTAATTATGCCTTTTAATTAATTATGGAAACTAATGCAATTATTTTAATTATTGTAAATTTAATTGTTCATTAGTTGTTGATAATTTCCTTTAATTGCTTTAGGTATTTTTATAACATTTTATGGCTGTTTATGATTAAATAAGAACTATGTTGTAATATGATAATTTTAGGGTATTTTATGATCCCTAAATGAAGATTAGAAATTTTGGGTCTTTGATTTATTTAATTCTAAGAGAAAATTCCCTAAATTAAAATAAATAAGCTACAAAATTTTGAGACCACATATTCACCTATTTTCAATAGGTATTTACTATCAAAATATAGTGATCAAGCTAAGTAGAAATTTTAGATTATTACATTCGTAGTAATTTCCACAGAATTTTTTTTTAAAAAAAAAAAACAGAGAAAGAAAAATTCAGATGCACGCAATTGCATTAAAATTACGCTGACACGTCATTGGCGACAAGCTCACCGTTCAGTAACTCTCTATAGGTAGTGATGGGCCAACTTAATCCTTTGAACACCAAACTGGTAGCGAGGGGCACGTCGATGATAATCTCCTTCTGCGTCGGTTTCTTGTCGTCCCGGATCGCAACAAGGTTGCTCTGACCCACCCACTCGATCCAACCCACAATGTATAGATCAACAAAATCCCGGGCATGATGAACTCTCCCCAGTGCCTCTGGTATCCATTCACGATCAGATGGGGCAACCCGTCCGACCCGCACAGAAAACCCTGCTTCCAGTAGTTGTTGAACCTCCTTGGTCTTCTCGATGGTCACCTTGATCGCCAGAACCGGCGCGATGTGTATCTCTCTCATCATCCTGATAAAGAAGCAGGTGCTGTGTTGACGGAGGAGTGGTGGTTGGATCTCGCCGCTGAAGATAAAGAAGGGAGATGTGAGAAGGCTGTAAGAACTCACTTGTACCTTCAATTCAAACCAAACGGTGTTTCCCTAATTTTAACATTACTATGATAATATTCAAACCAAACGGTGTTTCCCTAATTTTAACATTACTATGATAATTTCCATTTTAAATTATTGATCGGTAAATTTTCTCATTTTTAATTGTTAGTTGATATTTAACTACATTCAAAATATATTTATGTCAGGTACTCCTAACATAATACTTTATTGGTCAATATGTATCTTAACCCTCAACCATATATAGTTCCAACTATTGTTTCTCTTAGTCAAAATTAATTGAAATATTACCAAAAGTCTTTGCATGAGCAGTTTCCATCTTCAAAACAGCGAATCCAATTTGAGTCCCCCAAAATTATCCTCCTTTCAACAATATTGGAGAAGTATTTTCTAGCAATGTGATAGTCTACACAAATTCTCAAGTTTTTAAGAACACTGATTGACCAGAGTGATGTGTTAGATTTGCATTCATATATTTACTACATTTTAATGTCTTTTTTTTTTTTTTTTTTAATCTTTTGGATTGTAGCGGCTCATTATACAACTATGAAAAATATTGGATTTGCACTTATTTCTTAGTTAACGTTATGTATTTCAATGGTTAGACTTTAATTTCTGACTTCATACTAGCTCTGGGTCTTTTATTGCTCTTCTTTACACATTCTTTAGTCGCAAGATTAGCATATAATAAAAGAATTCATCATCCCTAACTTTGCCGTTTCGAATGAACTGAAAACTATCGGGTATTTTGCACACACAAAAAATAAATAAAAATAATAATGCACACAATTAACACACAATTAAAACACTCCCAGAAAATCCCTTTCTGTCCTTCTCGTTGATGCTGCATTTTAAGTATTTGAATATCATGTGGAAGACGGAGAAAGAGAATAATACTTGGAAATAAACAGAATCTCTTGTTAGGCTTCATTAATTAGTTTGGCTAAAGGTGGAAAAAGTAATATAAGACTTCAACATTAAGTAAATTTTAAACCAGCACGCAAATTCACATAAGTAAGCTCTTACAAGACACCAGAAACAAAATTAACATAACCTGAGAAAAAGCTTAAGAAGCACAACTAGATATTTGAAATAAAATCAAGTTCTTAACATGTGTTCTTGTGCTAATAAGAAATTTCCATTATTTAGGCCATTACAATTGTTGTAAAAACGTCATTCCAAAACGTTGGAACGGACGTTTTTACGTTTTTCCGGCGAAAAACGTGTTGGATCGGTGGTTGAGATGCAATCGGAGGTGAAACGGTGGAGACGATGTTCTGGAACAGCGGAAACGGCGTGTTCGCCGTTCTGAATTTTTTTGACAAACGGGTATTTTCGTAAAATCCCTTTCCTACCCCAAATTAAACCCTAGTCGACTTTCCCCTTCTTCGATTTCGATCCGATGCTTCTTGCTTTCTTCAGTTTCAGTTCTTCTTCATCCACCGACCACCGTAGCTTCTTCTTCACATCAATGCTTCTTGCCGTCGTATTTGCTATGTTGCTTCACTGCTCAATATATCGGGTCGCCGCTTCCTTTCCTCCTCTGATCGGCGTTTTAATCCTCTCTTCTCCTTAGCCAACGTTGTGGTGGTTGTAAGCTTATTTCCTTGCATTTGCTTCTTTGATTCGATCTCTCGTCTCCTGTTCCTTGTGTGTTGGTATGCTTTGTAATGTAATGAATCTTATTTTCTTCTTCCCTTCGCCGCCCGTGTAGTTTTGGGTATGCTCTAACTCCTTTATTTCCTAAAATTGTGTGGTGTGTGTGTAGACTGAAGTTGCGTCCAGTTTCCTCTTTGTTTTTTTTTGGGTGGGTCCCCCCCAATTTCATTCATTAATATGATAGATGTTTTATAAAATGTTTGTTAGGGGAACTTAATTTAAAATGAATAATAGAGAGGATTGACAGAGTGTTTAGACTTAAATTTGTGATGATCTTAATGTATTGGTGTGTTTTAATTTTATATATGTTGGATTTTATTTTTTTTGTAGTATGTAGTAAACTCTTACGTTTTCCGTTTTTACGTTTTTGCTCACCCTTACCGTTTCAACGTAGACACTACGTTTTAACAACACTGGCCTTTACTATGCATTCTGGTTTGAGAGTAATGGGATAGATCCAGAGAGGAAATGGAGTTGCAATGGAGAGGTAATATTGTAATTAAAGGTTGAGTTAGCTAGCAGTGTTAGTGACTAAGTGGATAAGCTGTTATATATATACACACACACACACATATACACAGGGGCAGAGCCACATTGGTTTTTGTGTGGGCAAGTGCACCCACTAAAATTTTCATAATAGATATATATTGTGAAGTAATATCATATCAAGTTGCCAGGTAGTATAGTTGGTTAGAGGTTTTCACACTTGACTAGAGGTCCCTGGTTCGAATCTTGCTCTCCTCCTATCCTTCTTCTTCTTTTTTTTTTTCATTTTCATTGTTCACTTCTTTTTTCCCTCTTCCCCTTCTTTTTAGGCAACAATGTGACTTACTTCAATGGAGCTATTTAAATGATTTTGAAACCGACTTTAAAAAATTTATGGTCCAAGATAGTCATATTTTCTTTTCTTATTTATATTCTTTTGTTTTTTAATGCATTTTGTAACATCCCAATTTTCGAAAGTGTTTTCACGGTATCATGATCAGAGTAAAGCATCGGAAGTAAATAGTATTGAAAAGTAACTGATAAAATATCCACTGTAATGTATGTGCTAGCTGTTAACAGCGTTACAAAATTTTTCAAATGTCATCATTGCTAAGTACAATTCAAAAAGGGCCTCCTCTAGCCGGTCCCTATATCTACTGCTTACCCCTATCCTCGATCCTGTTTACTCCGGATCCTGTGGCTATGGTAAGAGCTGAGGTTTAATACCCATTGAACCTCAGGTAACGGTTAATCTCATGTTCACGTAACAAGTATGTATGACAGTTTATTCATGATATCACAGCAATATTCACATATGAAAGATAATAACCGAACACAGCCACTGCATATGAACGTTATTATAGTCTGCACTATTCACCAGTGCCACGATGTACGGTCGTGTCCTCAGCGCTAGGAAAACTCAACGGCGTTATCAATACCATAACCCGTGTACAGCTGTATATGTATGCTCAATAAATTTTTAAAAATAGAATCTCAGTCTATGGATACAACCATCACATATAGGTATACAGTAAACATCAGAGTTAGTGTTACAGACGCGTCCGTACCTTCGTCGGTGATTGCGGTACGTACATCGATCGGATTGTGATCACGTATATCCTATAATGGAAATTTCGCATTTGTTAATTCGAAAATAATATTCTAAGAGATATTTTGGCCACTAATGACTATTTTTCCCTTGGAACATTTATTTTTCACTTTATTCCCCCAAAATTCGTAGAACAACACTGGTACAAATCTGGGCAGCATTTCGTCTAACTTTGAAAAATTATAATAAATTCTAAAAAAATTGAAACGAGGATCCGTAAAATTCTTTGGAATCCTTAGGATGTCTGTTTTCAAGTAAAAATAATCAACTTTGTCCAGATTACACGAATCAATCCCAGGTTTTAAGTTTTGAACCTCTGCCCAGAATTTTCCCAGAAATTCGTAGCCTAACTTTGAGGATTTTTATCTCTATGTACAGAACTCATTTTGACATGTTCTTGACAAATTTTAAAATCCCTATATGTCTATTTTAACCATGAAATTTCTCAGAATTTTGTGACCCTATTTTCAATATGAAATTCTGGCATTTTCATCACTGACTCCAGAAATTCAAACCGATGAAATTTCGCCGAACTTCGTTACTTTGATGATTCTCTTTCAGAAATTCTACTATATAGCTTCCCTCATCATTTTTTCGAAATAAAGCTAATTTTGACCATAAAAACATGTAAATAAAATTATTCTAGCATATTTAAAATCTAAGCTACTTCTATCTAAGAATTTAAGAACTAAAACTTAAAGAACTTAAAGCTAGAGCTAGAGAACTTACCAAGAACTTTTGCTCCTTCTTCTCCAAGACTCTCACTCTCACTTTCTCTCTATATTTTAGATGTTGTTGTTTTGTGAATTGGTGAGGATTTATGAATGCACTACCTCCCTATTTATAGCAAATTTTGAGGTTAACTACCTAACAACTTTTATTCATTCTTAACCCTTGGATCTAAACTTAGTAAAGAAGTTTTAATCTTATCCATCCATGTGATTAGAAGACCCTAACTTAATCTCTAAGTTTTGCTTTTTGAGAATTAATTTACTTTAATGAAATCTATTTTTGGTTGCTTGATCAATTACCAATACTTTTAAATTCGAGTATGCTTTTTGATTAGTAGTTAGATATCCGATTTATGGTCTAATGAGATTCCCCTGGTTGTACTATGCTTATTCTTCAACGTTTGCAAAAATAGCCTTTACTAGGCTTACTTTCGAGGTTAAATTATGTGGGTTCAAGATAAGTCCTTATATTTTCTCCGGGTTTCTACTTCTTCACAACTTTTTAAATTTGTATAAATTCTCACTTTATTTGTTGTTTTGAGTTTTTACCGTGGTACATCGATATTTTGGATTTCAAACCATTATCAAATTTACTTTAATTAATTTTTTTTCTCTCTCTCTCATTGGTTAAGCTTAGGTCACAAGGAGTAAGCTTTATCATAACTAATTAGATTTAGATCAGATTTATGAGGTTAAATCTTGGCCCTTAGATCATAGTTGAAATTGTTGACTTTTCAAAGTTTGATTAACATTTGATTAACACCTTAATCAAAAGCTTAATTATCTTTTGATTGTTGCATTATTGGTTCATGGAGTGATTTATGATTGTTAACAATTCATTAGTGCCAATCCTAATCCCTTATTGGTTCTTGACTTTTAATTAGCCTAATACACCTCTAATTAATGGCTATTAATATTAATTGTTAAATAATTACCTAAATATTCCATTAGTGTAATTTTAATTGCTCATTAATTATTAGCAATTGCCCCTTAATTGTTCAAGTGTTTTGATAATTCTTTATGGCCTTCTATGAAATAAATATGAACTAAATATTAATTATAGGGTATTAGAAAATTTTGTCTCTTAACAAATTATGAAAATTGGTGTTTATGGTCCTTTAATTAATTATGAAGACTTGCACAATTTATTTAATTTAGTGAATGTTTAGTTGGTAATTAATTGCCATTGATTTCTCTAAATTTATTTAGGTATTTTCATAACACTTTCTTGCTCTTTTAAATTCTACATGAACCATAGCTTAATATGGTATTTATTATATTTTATGGTATTTTATGATGCCTAACAAAATTTATTAAATCATTGGTTATTCTAATCCTAAAAAAAATTACCTAGAAAATAGAATAAACACATCTCAAAATTTGAGACCACATATTCACCTATTTTAAATAGGCTTTTTCTATCAAAATATTGTATTTAAGATAAAAAGAAATTTTGGGTATTACACATTTAAAACTTTTCCCTCTTCCCCTTATGGTCCAAGATAGTCATATTTTCTTTTCTTTTTTTCATTTTCATTGTTCACTTCTTCTTTTTCCCTCTTCCCCTTCTTTTTAGGCAACAATGTGACTTACTTCAATGGAGCTATTTAAATGATTTTGAAACTGACTTTAAAAAATTTATGGTCCAAGATAGTCATATTTTCTTTTCTTGCTTATATTCTTTTGTTTTTTAATGCATTTAAAACTTTTCTCTCTTCCCCTTCTTTTTAGGCAACAATGTGAATTACTTCAATGGAGCTATTTAAATGATTTTGAAACTGACGTTAAAAAATTTATGGTCCAAGATAATCATATTTTCTTTTCTTGTTTATAATTTTTTGTTTTTTAATGCATTTAAAACTTTCCTAAAAAAATATATATATATCAGCCCGAACCCCATCACTAATTATGCACCCACAAATATAAAATCCTGGCTCGCACATCGCATATATATATATATATATATATATATATATGAATGATTTCGTGAATAAAATTGTGAGTTATTTCAAATTTCATGTGAATACATGGTACCAGTTCCTAGTCCCTTTTTTTTTTTTGCTCGCAGTTCCTAGTCCCTTTGACCGTAAAGCATTATTTTCCCAAAGAAAGTCCCTCAAATTGAAGTTAAAAATTGTGTTCACTTTCTTCCATAAATCACAGCTAATATACTGAATATAAAATATAATTTATCTGGAAATAAAAACATAAACTTTACGTAGACTTGTAATGCGTCAGATACCAATTAACATAATGTATGTGTATATATATTACATTTCATTCCGTTGGCTGCTCTTTTCGAGATAGCGCACGCCTCTTGCGTACTCCAAACTTGATGGGAACACATTTCCTAACCATGTGTATATGAATGCACGTACGGAAGCAGAAAATAAAATGTCTCTCTATATGACAAAAGAACCATTAAAAAATTAACATATCAAGTGCTTATTTATCATGTTGCATTAGTAATATGCCCTTATTAAATACTCTTACCGTCCCTATTATAAAAAAAGCTAGTTGGAGATTAAATGTAGTCCTAAATATAAGACCTTTAATGTGGCCATTTCCCTTCTTTTAAATCGGCTTCAATATAGCACGTGCTGCTCTAGCTAATTGTTCACCCTTTTTTAGTGTGATTTCTATGTATGTCCATGCCTAGGGGCATATCTCAATCACTTTGTCCCATATGTTTAAAATTTTCTCGCAAACAACATATTTGATTGCACATGTTAAAGGGAGTTTCAAAAGATATTTTAGGAAAATCAACATATATTTTTAACAATAACTAATTGAACTAATATTCTTAACATATCAAAATTAGCTAATTAGTAAATTTGATATGCTAGGGACCGTGGTAACTCTTTTAAAAGGTTCCTAATCTCCTATAGTTGTAGTAGGAATAATATGGTAGTAAGAAGTTTTCATTTTGTCCCTATTAAATACATGTTTAAAAAAAAGTATATATATTTTTCTATATAGTAGTATGAAACTAAGAAAAACTTTAAAAATATTGATTTATTTGCCTAATTTTTTTTTTATATATAAAAAATCTATTATGCCCTTAATACATGATCTAATTTTTTTTTAAAAAAAAAATAAAACTTTTACTGCCTTATTATTGAATCGGAGTAAATGGAGAAAATTATAATATGTAATTAGTATGGTACTTTATGAAAAGGATAACAAAACCCCTCCTCCAAATGCCTTGCAAACAGAAGTGGAGGGAGTACAAATAAGGGAAATCACAGTAGTTTCTTTGAAGAACATAAAAACAAAATCAACAACGGATAGAACTTGAGAGACATGAAAATTGGAAAACTACACATACATGACTCGTGTTTCTTTTTGGAGTAATATACAGTATACACACTTATAAACCTTTATTGATTTTGTCCATAAATAAAAATAGTTGCCATTGATTCGCAAAAATATAACCCACTTTCTTGAAAGAGAAGGAAAAACTTTAGGGCTGAGATGTCCTGAAACAAAACTTGATGAGAATACGAAAATAAATTGTTGTTTTCTTAAACCGCCTGTATTTTTCTTGCTTCGACAATTTGCTTATTATGCCATTTCTATTTTCTTCAATATCCGCGAGACGTCCTTGGAGTAAACAAATGAAACCAAGCCGATTAATTTTACGTAGTATTTTAAAGTTTGGCCACTTCCTTACACACAAGTCTTCATTAATAGTCACAAGCACGGGCATGTGGATGCAATAATTTAAAAAATTAGGTGACAAAAGAATCATTAACAAACAAAAAGTAACACAAGAATCAAGAATATGGTCCCCAAATCGAAATTAAATACACGCACGCGCATTTCAAGACTCACTTTGTTTACTAATATTTCGTCCTTTCAGCACTTTGTGAAACGTCCTAAGAGGAAACAAACTATAGGCTAATTATATTTTACTATTTGGTCACTATTATCAAAAGATTGGTGACAATACCAACTTGCAATTGAACAAAGACTTTGAAAAAATGTGAACACATGTTTACGCCTATCGAAGCCTCACACGCTTACAACTAAAACATACACCAAAACGTCTTGCTGTTAAGAACTACGTCAAAAAAATTATCCCTTACTTACAGTTGCTGTCTTTGAAGCACGTCTATCACTCTCAAATTGATATAGTTCAGCACAGTACTCATTGACGCCTGGCATAAAAACGAAATAGTTGTTCTCTCCTATGAATTTGAAGAACCCTCTTCATAAAATCTCGTCGGGCAAACAACAACGGTGACTCTAACCACCGGCCACCCATACCTACAAAAGTTTTCAAAAAATCACCCCCTCACCAGTGAAGTTCGTAGATAGTTGCTCTACTTGAGCCCGTTTCTTTTGTAAGGATGTTTACATGCATCTATCCGATTTCACGTTCTTAGTAATATAGTCATAAGCTCACCTAAAAAAAATAATATAGTCATCAATATGTGTGTGTAAAAATAATTGATACAGGTTTGACTACTTTGCTTCCCCCCCTTTTTTTGCTTGGGAGACTATTTAGAGGATGATCATGGTTCAATGTTCATTGCATCATTATATTAATAAACTATAAAACAATTTCCGTTTAGAATGGCTCCATCAAAATCTAGCTCAATATAAGATGTAATCTCAACTAATAATAATTACTCCTTCAATAAATTTTTTATAATAGTAATAATAGTAATCTAGCTCGTTACTTCTTCAATAATAGTAATAATAATCTCCACTAGTATTTTGTTTTGTTTTTTTGTTTTTTTTTTTCCTTTGCAAATTTGGACTATGTAACCAAGATTATTAAAACCAGACGAGACCGGTCACCTAACCATTTAGGTCCAACAGTTTGACGGTTCATGTTTATTCATATCATTGAACAACTTCAAAATTTATATTTAATTCTACATATCTCCAAAAATTATAAATTAAGACTCTATAGATAGCTTGAGATGTCTACATTCTAATACAAAAAGAATCACTCAAAAATATTATCATCTAATTCTAAAATTTTTCCGAATTCCAAAGCTATTCTTACTTCCTCACTGGTCTAGCCATGTGTTAGTTCCAGTTTGACTCTAATTTGACTCACTAACCCTAACCTACTACCCCAACCGGCTTAGTGTCCGGTCTAAGTTTAATAACCTTGCATGTAACTTGGAAAGTATTTGTTGATGGCTCGTCAAATACTAAAGGAAGCAGAATTAGGATAATGTAGAAAGCCCAGAAGGAGTTTCGATGGAGCATGCCCTACAGCTCAATTTCTCGACATCGAATAATCAAGCGGAATATGAAGTGTTTCTTGCCGAGTTACTTCAAGCTAGAGAAAATGGAGCTAAGAAAGTTCACGTCTCAACCGACTCTCAGCTTGTTGCGGCACAAATTGAAGGGACGTACCAAGCCAAAGGCCCCTCTTCGGTAAAGTACTTGAGTAAGGTAAAAGAATCCATGACCGACTTTGAAGAGATAACCATCACCCACATTCCTAGAGGAGAAAATACTAGGGCTGATATCTTGTCTGATCTTGCAAGTATGAAGAGCCAAGGTGATCATAGAACTGTGATCCAAGAAAGTCTGTCGGAGCCAAGTTGTGTCATGGTAATCTCGACAACAGGTGAGTGGAGAAAGTCAATTTTAAACTATTTGGAAAGAGGAGTTCTCCCCGATGACTCACTTGAAGTAAAGAAGTTGGTGTGAGAAGCAGACCTACACGCGGTGGTGGATGATCAGCTGTATCACAAAGGTTTGCACTCTCCTATGTTGAAGTGCTTGAACTCGGAAGAGGCCAAGTATGTTCTGGCCGAGATCCACGAAGGAATCAACAGGCAACACATGGGTGCCAAGGCACTGGCCCGGAAAGCTTTACGATCCGGTTATTACTGGCCAACAATGGAGGTTGATTCAAAGGACCATGTGTGAAAATGTGGTAGTTGTCAGAAACACGCAAAGATAATATGGTTTCCACTAGTAGAATTAAAGTCTATCTCTACCAGGTGGCTATTTTTTAAATGGGGCATGGATCCATTGGGACCATTTAAAGCGACTCTAGGATAGTTGCGATGGCTAATAGTAGTTATCAATTATTTCACCAAGTGGATTGAAGCTGAACCTGTGGCAACAATCACCTTGGCTCGGGTGCAAAGATTTTTCAAAAGAAATATTATCTCCCAATTCGGGTTCCCGGCGGAGATAGTCATAGATAATGGAACTCAGTTTATCGATAAGGAGTTCCAAGAAATGATGTCCGGTTTCCAAATCAAGCATCACTTTGCCTTTATGGAGTATCCGCAATCAAATGGGCAAGAAAGCAAATGGAGGAGGCAGAGTCCAATTGGGTTGAGCAAATGTACTATGTCCTGTGGGGTTACTGGACCAGTATTCAAACGTCAACTGAGGAAAATCCATTCAGATTAATGTATGGATGCGAGGCTATGATCCTGGTGGAGATAGGCGAACCCTCCTAGAGGAGAGTCAGAGCTCTCTAGGAAGAAGAAGAGAACAATGAAGCTTTGGTGGTAGAGTTGGATCTGATAGACGAAGTCAGAATCATGGCAAACTGTCATGATATGGCCATAAAATAACTTGTCACAGCTAGATTTAATAAAAAGTGAGGCCTCAGTCATTCTAAAAAGGTGACTTGGTGCTTCGAAGATCCAACATAGGCAACAAAAATGCCAGAGATGGAAAGCTTGCTATGATTAGGAAGGCCCTTATTAGGTTAGAGAAAAACTTGACAAAGGAGCCTACATGCAGGAGACTCTACAGAAGAAGCTAATCAAGAGCACATGGAACACGAATAAGCTGAAAGTATATTACGGTTAAATCTGAGTTCCATGTTGAGTTCTTCAACACGCGGATAAACTGTGTACAGTTAAACATGAGTTTCGTGTTGAATTATCTGTTTTCAAATAAAGCACGAAGCAAGGAGTAAATGAATCCAGGGTAATTAAACTGTTTTCAAATAAAGCGTGGAGCAAAGAATAAATGAATCTAGGGTAGTTAAACCTGTTTTCAAATCACCGTTAAATTCATCGTTCCATGTTAAGTGTGGAACCCGGTAGAACTGAAAGTACAATACAGTTAAATCTACTTTCCATGTTAAGTTTGGAACTCGGTAAAATTGAAAGTGCGGTTAAATCCGTGCTTCCATGGTAAATTTGGAACTCGGATAAACTAAAAGTTATACAATGAAAGTGAAGATACAAGAAAGTGTTTTCACAGTTATGCATCAAAGTTGTGTTCTAGGTGATGAGGTGAATTGTCATGTAGACCCCGATCAGGTTGAAATGTTTAAAATTTTGGTTGCCAGACTTAGTTTGAACATGTGACAAATTGCCCTTACTCTAGATTAGATTCTGGTGGAATGAGCCAGAATGTAATGTGATGGATTGGTTAAAATCTTCACAAATATGATACCTGGTTTTCATACCGAACAAATATCCAAGTAGATTCTGCACAAATACTTTTGACTTTGGCCTAGTCATTGAATAGAACTCTGAAAAATATGTTCGAGTTCATATAGTTAACCCATCGAGGTATTGAAGTTAAAGCTCGGAATTGAATCTAGGTTGGACAAGAAATGTGCAAATTCAATGAATAATGATTTGTTCAATTACAATGAAGTCAAATAAGGTTACAAAGCAAAAATGGGCCTAAGTGCCTTAAACCAAAATATTCAAGAAATTGGCATAGACTCACTCTTACCCTGGATCTTGATCCTGTGTTCTTGGGTATGGGATCCCGTGCTAGCAACGCTCTCACCTTGACTACTAGTTTCAAGGTGGCCTTTCATTTTTAGAGGTGGGAATCTCCTCCTACTCCCCCTACTATGCTTTCGGCAAAGTGATGTCGTCTGCTTCTCTTCCTTTGAAGGGGGAATACCTTAAAACCAGAACCTGGCTCCGGGAGGAACCGTTCGGCGTAAATCATCTTCTTCCTCGGGAGTTATTTTATCTTTCTCCATTACTACAAGGTGAGGAGATTGGGATTGGGATGGCTCGGTTTAATAGTTTCATCATGAAGCCTCAGGGGCTCAAAGAGGAATTGCCTAAAAGGTCATCATGGCCTCCCAATGCCAGTTTGTGGGATTATAAAGGGGGAGAAGGGGATACGTCAGGATGAGCTTTTGAAGACTCTGAGCGTGACTCTAGAAACTAGAAAACAGGAACCAACGATGTAGAGTTTATTGACCCAGAAAACACTTGATAATGCCTCCCAGAAACTCAGAAATCAGTCTGTTGGAAGACGCAGGTGAAAAAGCAAGAAAGCGTCAAAGAAAAAAAAGCAAAAGCAGAAAGAATTGGAAAAAATGGCGAAAGTACCGCTTGTTGAAGGTTTGGAAAAGCCTAAGGGGATGAACCGAAGAGATTGAGAAGAAAACCTTCAAAGAGAGTGGGAGGCTTTTTGAAAGTAAGAGGAAACGACATATGCGAAGCGATGAAAATGGAGGGAAAAGCGAGTATATAAGCGTATCCGTTCAGGATACGAATCCGAAGAGTCAAGGGCAAAAGAGACTATTCATTCCAAAAAGCAGGTTTTTCCCCAAAAAGCAGGTTTTTCCCCAAAAAGCAATGATGGTGTACGCGAAATGATGCGAGCATTAAATGCGCTTGGATACCTTAGATGGCTAAGTGTGGTGGTTTTACTTTTTGATTGTTGAAATTCGCCATTTTGTCAAGTCATCATGATGAAATAAGAAGTATGAAGCGGAAGCCCATTCGGGTATATGCAACCCCTCAAATTCTATCCCGGCTCATTGAGCCTACGTCATCAATGCCCGGGATCAAGGCAAACGAAGCTGATTAGGACATGAAGTACAAATGAATTGATTCGATTCCTCTTCATGTAATCCGGATTGGGGGAATCTTCGGGCTAAAATATGTGAACCCGGAAGCCCAGATGTAGACGTACAGGAAACCTACACAATCATGAATCGGAGCGGAATTCAAAGTTGTTTAATTCAGATTATACATCTAGAGGCAAATTAATAGAAGGTGAACGAATCTGAGGTTCGTTGAACCCAGGCAAAAGCTGAACGAAAATGAAGTTGAAGCAACTCAGATATGACGTTCGAGTTACATATTAGATTCACCCTGGTAGCCCAGAGACCTGAGGCAATCCACATCAAAATCCGCCCATAATGAGGGAAGATTCTAATTGCCCTATAATCAGGGCTATAATCAAGGAATATCTGCAGGAGTGGTGGCACAATATCAGGACCATGAGGCGCACAGGGCCCAAGAGTCCAAACCTTAAGGTAATCTCTATAAATAAGAGGTAAACCTAAAAGGTGCACACATTCTATTCATCCTCATTTACCATCCCGCCTCACTATGCATACACCCCACCCTCTTTTGGCTAAACGCCATATAGTGCATAGTGATGATTATTCTCCTCGTTATCTGCCTTTTAGATATCCTGGAGCAATCATATTTTCTTTGGTATCTACCCTATAGATATCTTAAAGTATTCATCTGATCCAATATCAATACACTAGCATATCGGCTAGACATCTGTGTTCTTATACAGAACAGATTCCTTTCTAGGTTTTTGATCGTAGTTCTTCCTTCACTACTGTTACTTTGGTTTCACCCAGTTTAGTCATATAAGACTCTGACCATTTCTGGTTCTTCCCTTTGTTACTGTTTATCTTTCTGTTTTCCTTAGTTTATTCAGTGTGGTCTTAGTTATCTACTACTTTTAGTCTTTAATATAAGATCCATTTTACAGGTCAATAGATTTTTTTCTTTTGTTAAAGTGAATATTATATTAGGAACCTGATGCGTTATCTTGCATTATATTCCTTCTATCGTGCAATAAGAAATGTAAATCTTTCCTTATTGTGGGTGACATTTTCTATTCCTTAAAGTGGTTGCTAGGAAGCAAGAAAGTTTTGGAATTGGTTTCAGTGCCTATCTAAATGTGCTTGTCCCATCTGGACCATCTAGATAGGTCTGGACGGTCCAGATTTGGTTATTTTAAACTGGTGATTTTTGAAAAGTGATTAGTTAAGAGATTATGTTTATTTTAGATTTTCTACCCATTAAAATATTTTTAAAAAATAAAAAGTAAAAAAAAAATCAAATCTAGACTCGTCCAAAGCCCATATGGACGGTCGGATAAGATGAGCATCTAGTGCCTATCAAGTTCCCGGTTCCGAAAGTTCATGCGTCTAAGCTTCTCATCACTCATTACATATTAGTGGCATGTTCTAGGCTTATTTAGAATATTGTCCGACAAGTTCAAAAATGTTTTTTTATATACTATCTCCGGTTCTTAATATAAGATCTATTTAACTTTTATAGAAAGATTAAGGAAACTAAATACATTATTTTAGAGTATTTATATTTATCTTTTTTATATTAAAATAATTTGTATGACTTATAAACCAATAAATAATCAAATGATATGCAATATATATTATGATTAACTAACTTATTGAGCTTCCTTAACCTTTCTAAAAAAGTCAGCTAGGTTTTATATTAAAGATCAAGTTTGGAGGGGGTAGTATTATATTATTTGGTGATAAGCTCGACAGAGAACCATGACTCTCAACCAAGTTACATGGATGTTACAAGGTTTTTCACTAGTTGTGTATGAATGTGATTTGACTCACCAGGAAGAGGAAGAAGCTTCAGGTTTATGATGACCTTTGAGTCAATCTTGTTGCCCCTATGGGGTTTTCTCCAGTTACAGTGTCTCTATCCTATGGAATATTTCGGACCTTAGTGGCCTTTTCGGGTGGTTTGCATTATGCACTTTTCAAAGTGCTTGTGATGCATGTGCTCTCTTTACCTAATGCTAGCGTTGCTCTCCTTTCTTGCAACACTATGATTTGAGTCCCCCCCCCCCCCCCCCCCTCAAAAAAAAAAAAAAAAAAAAAAGCATATATATTCTCCTATTAGAGATAATACTCTTCGATGCACTTTCAAGCACTAAATGTATGCACATCTCCTAGTGGAGATTTAAACTTTGATTTTCCATATTGTAAAGGATTAGTCCCTTCCACTAGATTTAACCCTTACTTGTTACAATTGTTTGAGTTATAGGCGGATCTCGCCCTCGCCTAATTTTTTTTTTTTTCAAAAAAAAAAGAAAGTGTGTGTGTGTGAGGGATATCCTTTTTTGTCAATGATTTATTTTAATATTTGGACTACATACAAATAAACTCACGCACAAGAGAAACTTATTATATATAACTTGCTTATCTTTTGATCTCAATATATAGTAGTTTTGCATAATCGCTTGTGTTTGGTTCTTAACTTTTGAATTTGAAATTGGCATACGTTAATAAAATATAAGGAGATATCGACATGTATATACAAGCTTAATAAGCTAAGCTTGTTTGATTTTTTGTATTTGATCATTTGTATTTTAAAAATCTAGTTAATACTCCTCTGATCTTAAATATAAGACATATTTATCTAATTTAGATAGATTAAGGAAGTTGATTGAATAAGTTAATTTGACATGTATTTTCTAAAACACCCTAGTCATCATCTTCCCTAATTTTTTTATTCACTATCTATCTTGATTATTGTTAATGAATATAAAAATTATGTCCTATATTTAGTACAAAAATCAACTCCCTAAGTATGCCTTAGATTATGGATCAAAGGAAGTAATTTTAAGAAATATACGTAGTCCATTCTTGGTACATTAGGGTCAACCAAGCCTAATGCAAGTAGGGCTATTATGTGATAAATTTCTTTAAATTTCTTGTATATTAGGTCTGTATTGTATTTTAAATACTTTTATTTATGATATAGTATTTTTCATTCCCCCCCCCAATAAAATTCCTGGCTTTGCTACTAGTTTAAGTTGCATAACAACTTGTTTTTCCCCTAAGCATGAGTATCCTTCTATCAAAGGTAATCCTATTTAAAGTAATGTTGGCCACTAAATGTAGACACCTCTTCAACAAAGATTCGAATTTCAATCTATCACTTTATGAGGGACTAACCCCTTCAACCACACCTAAACCCCCTTCATTGCATAACAGCTTTTGTTCATCTCTTCTTCTTTTCTGGTTGTTTGGGCTTTTGTGTGTGTAGGTGTGTGGGTTTGTTTTTTTTTTGTTTTTTTTTTTGTTTTTATGTCCGCTTGTACCTTTATGCTTATATGGGCTTCGTCATGGTTCATTTAACTTGTATTATAATATTGTAAGAAAGCCACAAAAAAAAGATAGACAGATGAATATTAAAAATTGGAAAGTACCCCTCATCCTTGGTTTCAACTGGTAAAGGAGTTGGATACTTTCACCAACGGGAAAAGGTTCAATCCTGAAGTTAGTCAAGGTGCTAGGGAAGATATCTTAGCTTCTGGGTTCCTAAGTAAAAGCCTGAGCTCTTGGATGCTTAGGTAAATGCTTAAGGGTAATGACGGTTCGTCCAAACGCTTAAGGGTAACAGACGGCTCGCTCGCTTGATGTTGGTATCATCTAGGAGAAAGGAAGACTTCGCCCGCCCTTAAATCGTAGATGAGTCCAACCTCTTTCCTAAAATTTTTATGTAAAAAAAAAAGGGAAGTTCCATTTTGAACAAACCTACATTTCCTCTTTTTTATTTTAATTTTTTTTTAAAAAAAAAAAAAAGGGCTGAACGGGGCGCCTTAATTTTGTTTATAAGCAATTATTATATATTGGCTAAGAAAGAAACATTCTCTCTCTTTTTGTCATGAAGAAATATACTTTCTCAAATCACACATTTTTGTCGGCTTTTTTCCCAAAATGCCCCTAATTAAATAACTATTTACCAAAATGCCCTCGTTTCCAAACTATTTCCCACTGCTTTGTTTGTTTGTTTAGTCGACTAAATCATGATTTAGTCGACTAAAACGCTGGGCTCTTTTTTAAAAAATTTCCCGAGATTTAGTCGACTAAGCTACGGTGCTTAGTCGACTAAATCTCAGACGAGGCTTTTTAAAACCCTCATTCGTGTCATAATGGAACCCTAATAGTCGACTAAAGCATTGTTGCTTAGTCGACTAAATCGTAACGAGGGGTTTTTAAAAATCCCCCCGAGATTTAGGTAAACAACGAACATTCCAAAAACCCCAGCGAATATAATATTTTCTTTGCGAGGAGCGACTGGTGTGCACATGTAGGCGTGATCTTCAAAATCATCCTCGATGAGAAAGAAAGAAACAAAACATAACCAAAATGCTAATAGCTGATTTATCTTTCAAAATGATTTTAGGAATCCATGCAACAAGTAATGATTCAGAGTATTTTAATTTCAAAATATGCTTGCTCTCAAATATTAATTCCAACAATATTAGTGATATCACAAGTCGTAATTAAATAACTATTTACCAAAATTCTTAAGGTATTTGTGATGCATGATCTCGATAAATGACTTTGTTCGAGTTGTGTATGGCAATTTAGGGGAGGGAGTTTAAATTGTCATGGCTGAATTGGCTTACCAATGCACCTTTTTCCTATATAGCATTGCTAGAAATCGCTTTTGGATCCTTGTTTCTTTTCCCTTGGAGCCTATAATGTGGAGTATATAAAATACTCCCTCCGGTCCTAATTATAGGAACACTTTTGTAGTGTAAATTGCACTATAAAAGTGTTCCTTTAATTAGGACCGGAGGTAGTACATATTTGTTGTGATATCGGTTCTTACTAGTTGTAATCTGTTTGTAGTAAGAAGCTAATTGCAAAGGGCTTTTGTGGAGTATTTAAAATATATTTTTAATCCTTAAATTTTAAGATCGTTAGCCTCACCTAGTAGGAAATATTGACTCATTAAGTCAAATTATTTTAATCTTATAGCACTCAATTTTTTTTTACAAATTCATATTTTTAATAATAATAAACTCCCACTTTTGAATCAAATGCTCGCCCTTCCTTATCAAAAACCCTACTCCTGTTGCTGCAATGCCTTCTTTCTCCCTGAATCAAAAGAAGAAATCATACCTCCTCCATGGATGAAATTTGCTTTTGTGTTGGCGAGCTTGACGGTGGCATCTAACAAAATGGTTAGTTCTCAAATGAATATGGGAGGAAATCGGAATTGGGATTACAATCCCAATGGTTCAATTTGAGAATTAAATCTCGGGTTTAAGTTAAAAATGCCCTCTTGTTCTAGATTTAGTCGACTAAGCAACGTAGCTTAGTCGACTAAATCATCGTAGCTTAGTCGACTAAATCTCGGATTTAGTCGACTAAGCTACGTGCTTAGTCGACTAAATCTTCGGATTTAGTCGACTAAGCTCTGATGCTTATCGACTAAATCTCGAGGAAATTTTTTTTTTTTTAAAAAGGAGCCCCGCGTTTTAGTCGACTAAATCATGATTTAGTCGACTAAACAGAGGGGCAAACAGGCATAGTGGGAAATAGTTTGGAAACGGGGTATTTTGGTAAATAGTTATTTAATTAGGGGCATTTTGGAAAAAAAGCCCATTTTTGTCCTTGTTTCAAATCTCAATATACATGAACTTTTCATTGTTGAAAAAAAAAAGGGGAAAATTGAAGGCAAAATACCACTTAATCTTTAAAATTTTGTTGACAACAACAGTAATATGATTAACAAGAATATTAAAATAATTGAAAATTCATTTTATTATGGAATGACCTATCTAAAAATTTAAAATTTAATTGGTGTTTTTTTTGGGATCTCCCTCACAGAATTTACATAAACTTTTTTTACAATGTACTACTGCATGCACCCATCACCTATGACACAGCTACGCATCACATAGTTATGCGTATAATTTAAAATGTCAGGACTGTTGCATGCAATTAACTCAAAGTTAAGAGGAAGAGGAGTTCTATATAATTTAGCAGTAAACATATAAACAAATTTAGATTGAATTTATAATGAATTTCTAACACACTTAAATTATATTTTAACAGAAAATTTGGTTTAATTCTAAGCTATTTATATATTAATTTTATAAATCATAATATATATAAAAAAAAATCAATTTTATTAATTAATTTGATCTAAAATCTATAATCCAAACACGAGACTTCCCAGCATCTCTGCCGCACAATTTCCAGCTGCACTTTGCTGCTGCTTTCTTGCCTTGCTCCATCTTCTCCCAGCTCGAACCTCAGGGCAAGCTATAGCTGTAAAAAAGCCGCCTCCTCCTCTTTTCACTCTGCTTTTAGAAATACGAAGCCTCATTGCTTGTTTATTGTCTCTGCCTTCTCTTCTTATTCTACCTCTCTGAGAATTTCTGTTTGAGGTGGATTCTATTGATAGCGATTTGGTTAATATGGGTTTCCTTTGCATTCTCCAGCACGTAGATTTTAATCTCTGTTCGCCTTCCAGGGTATCTATCTCTTAGATGGCTTTGTTATAAATTATGTATTTTGCTTTTTGGGCGGTGCTTCCCGGATTGTTATTAGTTTTTAGTGTCTACTCTATGATCGCTTCGTTGATATGATACTGCTAGTGAAAAAATAAATAAAAGGTATTGAGAGATGTGATGGTTTTTGTGGGAAGGAATAGCACTGGGTGGTGTAAACATTTCTTTATTTATTCTGTTGACGGTTCGCTATTTAGTTCTGTTGCTCCTTTTTCTTTATTTATACTACAGCAATTAGTTGGTACTTTATTAAGACTATTGTTGTTTTCATATTTTTGTTTCAATTATGTTTTATGGACAGGGATGTTCTCTTGATTTGTTGAGGAATTCTGTTCATGAGGTGTATAATTACGAAACCATTTTTGTTTAATGTCATCTGAGATATTGAGTGAGCTTGGTCTAAAGAGCAACAGAAGTATGATGCTTATTAAATGTGGAAATTCAATTTCTTGTCCGATTCTCTCTCCAGTTGTATACAAGGTAATGGCCTGTACCGTGTGATCTTATATTCTAGTTGCTCAGAAAAACCACTTCATAAAAGCTGATAAGAGTGTGGACAGTAATAGAAAATTGCTTCAGACCTTGGCATATGTTGCAGCTCTCCCGTTTGATTATAGAATCTCAAAACCCATATTATCTGTCTCACACAAGGTAAAGTATTGACCATTAATGAAAAGACAGGATGTAGCATTTTGACTTAATTTTGATTTGAAAAATTCTGATTCTACTTGTTGTCATTGTAGAAAAATTATATCAGAAGTGAATTAATTGTTCCTTTGGTCCAATCATCTCTTAGCCATAATGGAAGAGCACTAGGTAGACCCAGAGTGCAGGAAAAGTATGTTATCCATATAATTCATGCTTCATCATTTAATGCTAAAATATATGACAAGTTGTTTAGGTCAAATAGGGTGTATTCCAAGTCCTGAATATCATATTTCCATGATTTCTTAATGTACTTGGAAATTGAAATGCAGTAAAGGGAAAGGAAAAGTTGGAAAGAAGGAGCACCACCTATGGCAAAGAAGAGATTCTGCTATGTCTGGGCAAAAGGCCCTTAGTCTTATAAGAATCGTATGCTTCTCTAGCCTTTTCATTTGGCTTAGACTATTCAAACTGTTGTCCTAAAAATGAATGGTATTTTGCATTACTAGACAGCAGTAGGAAAAAAAAGTTCTGATCTTTCTGTGTAATTTAATTTATCGTGCAATGTTAATGGGGCATTGGACAAATGAATGGCTTGGGAAACAGAGTTCCCATTGATTGCAGTTGCTAAGGCTTTAAGAATCTTAAGGAAAAGGGGCCAGTGGGTTCGGCTAATTCAAGTATGACCTTTGTATCATGCTATGTTCTTAAGAGTTCTTTTCGTATGTTTCATTAGTATTGTCTTAATTTTGGTGTAAATTTTGAGTGAAAATGGAACAACTGATGATATGATTTCAATAGTTTAGTTTTTTCTTATAATTGTCTGGGTTGGCTTAACTTGGTGTTCTGTGGGCCTTGACGTTAGATAATTTTTCCCGGGATTGAACTTGGGCCGTTAGATAATTGAATAGGTAAAAGAAAGGTTAACTTGATGATTCAGACCCTATATAAATATTTACTGCAGCTCGTCTCATCAAAATTTGATTTCCTTGATGTAGCTTCTGGTGAAATCAAATGCCCAGATAGTGCTACTCTTTACATGAGAAAATGGTCCAGTTTGTGTTCTTGTGGAGCTTATAGATATAGATCTTATGAATGTTTTGTATATTAATATACAGTGCTTAAAAAATCTTAAGTTTTTGTTTTCTCTTCAAAATAAAAGAAATGTCATCTATTAATATTAATGAATGTATGTAGTGGTCCTTCTTGAGGATGTCATTATTTGCTTATGAGCATAAGAAGAATGAGCATAAGAAGACAAACTTTGTCGGTGAATGTTATCTCTTTCTCTCGTTAGCCCTGATTATATCTTGTCTATATCATACTTACTTTCGATTACACATGGGGATGGAATGAAATATCACTGGTTACTGATTCTTTTTTTTGATAAGACTGGTTACTGATTCTCACACTACTCAGGTGGCAAAGTGGATGTTAAGCAGAGGTCAAGGGACAACAATGGGGACTTATGATACTCTTCTTCTGGCATGTGTCCTTAAGAAACATGTGGGATCAACAGTTGTCTTGGAAGTTGGAACCATTAGCTGTTTTGAATAGTCACATCTCCAAGCGCAACAACTTCCGTGTTACCCAGGTGTTAATCCATTGGAATCATTCCAAGGTTTAGGATGCTACTTGGGATGATCTTTCGGCTATGCAGCATCAATTCCCTGATTTCTCTTTCAATGCTCCTCCTTCTTACACCATCCTTGCGGAGGGAGTATATAAAAACAGGGGAAACCAGCGGAAAATATACATATCAAGAAAATATTGAAGTTTAGTTCCTATGTAATAAATCGTTTGTTCTTCATAGTTTTCCACTCAATTTAATGTCGTCATTTTCCAACTAACTAAATTCAAATATATTCCTGAAAATCAAATTTTTTTTGTTAAGCCTAAAAACATATGAAATTTTTTTTTTTAAAAAAAAAAACAATTGCATGTGAATCCATATTACCGTTTGGTGCATTGTTGTTGGGACTTGAGACCCATGTTACTGTTTCTTCTCCCTCCTCTCCTGTTACATGAATATAGTAAAAAGCCATGCACGTTTGAAAAATCAGTGAAATACCCCTTGTTCAAAAAACTGCAATCAATAAATGTAAAAGACGGAGAAATAAGTGAGTGTGTTTATGAGAGATGAGTGAGAATTACAATAAAATTGTAGTTTTGTTTAAAGAAGATGGCAATCATTTTAAAGCAGCTGGTTTAGAATGTAATGTGAAAGACACAGAAGAAGAATAATACTTGAAAATATACATAACTTACTACGCTTCATTACTTGGCCAAAGGTAGAATAAGAAATTAACCGAGGATTTCATGGTTTCCCCTGTAAATTTTAAATAAGCAAAATTCCAAGAAGGCTCTTAAATGAAACTACAAACAAATGATAGAAGATTCAAAGAATGGAAGGAAAAGAGAGGACTTGAAATTTCTATTACAAAAGATTCCATAATACTAGCCAGTTCCTTAGTATAAATCTACTCAAGTAATTTGGGAAGGTTAAGGAAATGAACTAAATTGGTTACTTATTAAAATTATGTGTTGTTTTCCTTAAAATGCCATCTTAGATCATGTGCATAGAAAGTAGCCATTGATATATGCAAACATCTTTAATACATGCGATTAATAGAGATAGTTAAGAAAAAATGATGAATATGAAGGGATAAAATGGGGGTGAAGGCTTATATTTAGAATTGAATCGAACACAACCCCATCTAACTCTTGTATTAGAAACAGGAGATTGCATCTAGAAACTAAGCTTTTGTTCCATTAAAGAAGTCATATATCTAATTGCTTTTCAATTTTTTTTATGATTTGAAATTTCAAATAAAATTAAAAAAAAAAAAAAAAAAAAAAAAAGATGAAGACACCACGATATATAGAGGTTCGGATCCAAAAAAACTGAATCCTACATCCTCTCCCCAAGCATGAAGCCTGAGAATTTTATAAGTGATTAGTACCCACAATACAATACACATAATTCTTCCCAACATTTAGACACCCAACCAAAAAAAAAAAAAAAAAAAAACCCATCATATACAGATGTATCATACTTTCACCAATGATGTATCTTTTGAAAAAAAATAAATTAATGCACATGAGTCACACCAAGATCACCCCCAGAAAATCAGAGAGTCTTTTGTCAAGAAGATGATGAACTTGATCATATTATGATGAGCTTTTATTCTCTGTGCAGGTTCGTCTACAAATCCCTTGCTGTCTGTCTTACTGATGCTGCATTTTTAAGTATGAAAGAGAAGTAAGTCTAGAGACAGAACAAGCGAGGGAAAAACTCAAAAAAGAAATGGCAATCAATTAACCTTGAGCAGATTAATCAGTGCACTAGACTTTGTGAAGAAGAAGCAGATTTAGTAAATCATGTTGGACTCTACCTACAACAACAGCCCCATAATAGAAAAAACTCAAATAGAGAAGATAAAACCTTTTGAAGCATTTCTTCTTAGAAGAGCTATTGATATAAGTTTTATAGAATTTGCATGATCTGCATAATTTTGAGACCAAGTGGATTACTTTCACTAATCTTTGAAGTAGTGAAAATGTAAAAATAAAAATGGAATATGTAAACATGTTAAATCGTATTATCCTTTGGTGTAGGATATGTAACAAGAGTAGCTAAAGTAATATCAACAAGTTATTGATTGAGATGATAAGGAGCCTCACCTTTATAAGAAAGAGAACACAAGTTCAAATCTCAAGAAGTGCACTTATTGGAAGAGGTGAGAACATTTTACTCTCTAAACTTTGAAGAGGATACCCTTGGTCACTAAAAAGAGAGAGAGCAGCTAAATCAATAATTGTTTATCGAAATTCCTCATTCTTTCATCAAATATTTATGATAAATTAATATAAACAAAAGAGATTTCTATCTCAATTTCATCGATGAAGTTGCAAATAATTGTACTTTAAGTTAGTTCTAAATATCACACTCTCATAGTCATCTGAATTTCATTAGGGGAAAAAAACAAAAGAGTATAAAGTCGCTAGACATATACAGCATATTAAATTACAAAATGAAAAATGAACACAATTATAAATACAAAAGACAGTTAGAATTGTTGTTCATTTTCTTGATTCAAACTCATAAAAACAATTACTTATTTCAAGATCAAAATCATCAATGAGCACTTTTAGTTATGCAGGTTAAAGCAATCGCACATTCAGTTTAAAAAAAAAAAAAAAAAGCAAAAAAAGGGAAAGAAAAGAAATGCTTACAACCACCTTAATTAGTAAAAGTCACATGATCGGTGCGCAACAATTTCTGAAAAAATAACTGTTTGAAAATCTTCAAAGATAATAATCATACTGATATTCTCAATATATAAAAAGTCAATTAAATTATTATTTGAATTAACTTATAAACATGGTGAATTTATGAGGGGAAAAAAAGGAAACGAAAAGGCAAGTAATTAAAGAAAAATAGCTAAAGTATGTTTTGGAAAACAAAACAGAGAAAGAGAGAGTTGGAATAATTGCACAGCAAAATAAGTTTGTTAATATCATATAAATTAGCAAAAGGTTAACCGATGTATGAAGCAATTCCAACAATGTAGGTCAAATAATATCGAGAAACATTTATGCGGAAGCATAATTGTCTCTCTAAATCCATTTATTAATTATAAAAATGCAATACTTGATCATATAGATAAATACCTGTTGGAAAACGTGGAGCATAATTGATGTGTGGGATGTGGGATATTTGACGAAAAAGTTGTTCATCCTTGTTGCGGTATTTTTCTTCAAGCAACGGACATTCTCTAATGTGAAGCTTTCTCAAAGAAACAGGAAGCTTTTCTCCTGACAATTTCTCCAACTTGGAACAATCATAGATCTTGAGTTGTTGGAGAGAGGTTAGGTGTTGAAGTCCCGTGCAATTCAATGTCTCCAAGAAACGAAAGTTATTAAGCTCAAGGGTTGTAAGACTGGTTGGAAGAGAATAGTCCTCTGGGAAACACTTGACATCCTTACTATCTAGATATTCCATAGAAAGGTAAGTGATATTACTTTGGAGGTGCCACTTTGCATGATGGGATAATAGCTTGGTACAACATGCAATATGAAGTTCCCTCAAACTTGGCACAATGATCCCTTCTGGAAATGATTCCATCTCGTGAGAATACCGTACGCGTAGCTTTCTTAAATTTGGGAGAAGACGTTCCATGTCATCTGACGTGAACTTCACAAAATTACATCCGTCAATAGAAATAGATTGGAGATTTTGAAGAGGAGTAGTTGAACTCATCACAAAATCAACTTTTTCACAATTTAAAATGTTCAAACGTTGCAATGACGGGGGCAAATGAATCATTGGAGTTGACACATTGGAGCAATGTCTGATAGTTAATTGTTGGAGATGTGAATGTTTAGAGAGTGCCTCCAGCATTGATTCCAACATCTGACATCCTGTAATCGCCAGCTGGCAAAGGGAAGGAGGCAACTCATGCTCTTGCCATACCACGTTTACACTTCCATATATATATAAATTCTGAAGTTTGTGACACCTTGGAATACAAGAAGACAACAATGGACAATGTGCAATCTCCAGAGTTTCTAAAGAAAGCAACTGGCAAGGTAAATTTCCAATTAACTTTTTGCAATGTGATATTATGAGTTGTCGGAGTTTTGGAAAAGCTTCCATGTCAGTGGAATGCCATTGTTCCCAGGAAGTCATTCTTGAAAACTCAAGAATTTCAAGGGATGGGAATGCAATCATGGAAGCACAACTATTGCCCTTCAACAACTCATTACCAATGCTTACTACACTATTTAATCCCCGAATAATTAACTTCTTTAGAGCGGGGAGCTGCCCAAGGGGGGGAAGCGTCCAGCAGTTAACACAATCTTCTAGTTGCAGCGAAGTCATGTTGTGATAGGAAGGACTTCCCAACCAATCCGGAAATATTGTGCCCTTATAATATTTAATTTTCGATTCTTCTAAATCCCAACAAGGTTGAAGGTTGGACAAAATATCTCTCTCAATAGTTGAATCTTCCACGTCACCATCCTTAGACCATGATAATGTTAAATCTTTGATGTGCTTCTTCTCCATCATTCTCACATTATAGGCTTCATTTCCACTCTTGACGTTCTCTAATTTTCTAATTTCAATGCAACCCTTTAAATGAGAAATTCGTCCCAATTCCCCAATCCCAGTCTCTTGCTCTTCGCCAACAATGAAGTCACTCAAAAATTGCAAATCTTTTAGGTTACCCAGTCCCCTTGGCATTTCTTTCAAATGGGTGCCACTTATATCAAGATGTCGCAAGTTTACAAGATCTTGCATATCACTTGGCAGCATCTCAAGAGAATAACAACAACACAACTTCAGTGTTTGTAAGTTATACAACTTACAAATTGAATTAGGCAGACATGATATCCATGTGTTAGATAGATTCAAATAACGCAAATGGATGAATTTCTCAATTGACTCAGGGACTATCTGTAATGTAGACACACGTTGAAGCGACAACGTTCGCAAGTACTTCATATTTGATAATATAATATGAGAAGAAGCAATTTCAATCGATTTAGGGATATATGGAAAATTCAATCCTATAAATGTTCGTACGCCTTTTAACTTCGAAAAGCCTCAATGTCTAAACACGAATAATTTTGGAAGTTGCAAGACAAATGGCGAGTCTTGTTGCCAATTTTGTTTCCACCTTCCCCTAATCTAAAGTAGAAGTCTCAAGCAACATGAGTTGCTAATTCATGAATGAGGTCATGCATGACAAAGTAATCATCAAATGTTTTACTTTCCATAAAAGGAAAAATGTGCACCTTTTCAAGTAAGGGTTGAAAGAATGATCTTGAAGTCAAATCATCGAAGTACCTATAACCAACTTCTTCTAAAGTCGAGTTTCCCTTCGATGGCTGCAAAAAACCTTCTGCCATCCACATCAAGACTAATTCAGTCTTTTCAAATCGATAATCCTCCGGAAATAAAGAACAATAAGCAAAGCATTGTTTTAAATGGGAAGGGAGATAATAATAACTGACTCTTAAAGCCGGAATGATCTCATTGTCCAATGAATCCCACATGACATCTTTTAATAAACTATTCCAATGTTCAAAATCAGGATTTGATCGAAAAAGTCCCCCAAGAACTTTTGCAGCTAAAGGCAAACCCTTACACTTGTTAGCAACATCTCTTCCATTTTTTTCTAACCATGAATCCATGGTTGAATCGTTCAAATGAAAAGCATGAGCAGCAAAAATTGACAAACAATCGTCGTCGGACAAGGCCTTTAGACGATAAAATGATGAGATAGTTTTAACCATCAAAGCAACACCCTCTAGACGAGTTGTGACAAGAATTTTACATCCTTTCACTCCATTGTGAAGCAAATTCTTTAAAGCATCCCAATCAGTGTATTTTTCACTCCAGACATCGTCAAGAACAACTAAAAACCTTTTTCCTTTTAACTTCTCCATCAAATGAAGTTGAAGAAGATTTAAATCCATATTATCACAGACAAAATCAGGACTATTAGATTTTATTATAGTCCGTACTATTTTTAAATGATCAAATACTTCAGAGACACAAACCCATACATTGAAATCAAACTTTCCCTTCACATCTTCATCATTATAAACTGAATTAACTAAGGTGGTCTTCCCAACCCCGCCCATGCCCACAATGGGAATTACAGACAACTGACCACCGTCACCATTAAACATGAGCTTAATTATATCTTCTTTTTCTTTCTCCCTTCCATACACTTGAGAGGCTTCCACACGAGATGTAACTGGAGGCCTCCATGACAAAGTTTCAGTTCCAGTGCTCTTCTCCAAATTAAGGGCATCTTTTAGTCCCACAATATGTTCAATCCTATCACTGATAGCTTCTAACTTATTTGCTATGCTTGTATCACGCAGATTAAGAGAAGCAAAGGGGAAATAGCGCACCTTTTTCTTTTCTTGAGTGGCAGCTCGAGTGGAAATTTCATCCATCAAGTCTTCCAAGTCATAAACAGCATCTTTGAGTTCGTCTAACCAATCTTTCACAGCAGGCTCCTTGAATTGTTTGAGTTCAGCATCGTTGAGCACAGATCTTGCAGCAATCAAGTTTGGCTTCGAATGATTCAGGAGCTTGTCATTAAGCTTCTTACCACAAATGAAGTTGATCAAGTCAGCCTGCTCAGGTGTCAACCTCTCCAAAAGCACATTGAAGGCGCCAGAGAGAAGAGCTCCACCTACAAGGGATGCAGCCATATGATCTCTTTCTGAATGACTGATATTTCTGAAAACTGTGAAAATGCTCGCAAAGTCGCACTGCAGGGGAGATGAAATAATAGAGGTGGGCTCTATTTATTTGATTTCGAAAGCTAGTGGAAGATGTTTCTTTCTATCCTCAAATAATTTAATATAAAATTGACTCATAGACTTTAAAATTTAACCAGTAATATTATTGTGCGGTCACCTTCTTCCATAGATTCCAGCTACTCTAGGGGAGCAGATTTCCTCCTTTTCTCTTTTCTTTATTTTCTCTCGAATCTCATCGAACCGTTTAAATCTTAATCCAACGATTTAGATTTAAAAAAAAAAAAATTACGTTTGTCTTTTTCGAAAAGACAAAACTTCAATTTTTTTTTTTTTAAATCAATCAGTTGGATCAAGATTTCGGACGGTCAAATAGGATTTTTAAAGAAAATGAGGGAGAGATAAAAGGAGGCAATCCGGACCCTCAACCTAATCTACTGAATTGAACCGTGTGGGACCATATTGCCTTTGTGGAGGGTCCTTTCATTGGAATAATATAAATGAAGTAATTGCTTGTCGGTCCTCTCATTCCAAGAAACAACCACTACATATTTTTCATTTTATCCCTAATTATTAATATTTATCATTGTCTTAATCTTTTTTTTTTTTTTTTTTTTTTTTTTTTTTTGGGACGAAATCATTGTCTTAATCTTTCCACCATATATTTTCGCCGTTATATAATTATCTTTATTACTTCTGCAAGCAATTTGAATTTTTTATTTTCTCTCTTCAACAATCCTTGTTATTATAGGAATTTCTCCATTCTTTCTTATTTCCTATCTCCTTATAAATAAAGTATTCTTGATAAAAAAAATTACAATTTTTACATGTTTATGATCATTAACTGACAGTTTGATCTAAAATTAAGTAGGAAATCTACCTCGGAAGTATAAGCCTAAGAGCAATGTTGTCCTGAAAGTTTTTCTTATTTCAATGTTGCCCCGGAAGTTTGAGAACGTAGCAATATTACCCTTCGTTAAAAAACTAACATTGATTGTCAAAAAACTAACGTTGACCGTTAAATTTTTAATGGAAATGGATAACGTTCGCTACGTTTTGAAACTTCCAGTAACACTAAGAAAAAAAGAATTTCCAAAGTAACATTTCTTCTTAGCGAAAACTTCCGAGACAAATTTACTATTTAACCCTTTGATTTATATTATTTGGATACGTATTTTTTGTAAAAGGAATTGAGTAATATTTCTTTTGGTCCTAAATATAAGACTAAGTTTATAATGTAAATTATACTATAAATTTTATCATATATTTAAAACAAATATAGTATTATATAGCACCAATGCACTTGAATAATGTCATGGAAAAGCATGGTCTCCATCGTGCAGCGGAAATTCTAGTGTCGAGGGACGGTTGATAGTTGATACCACGCGCGATCGTCCGGAGAGATGTTTGCCCCAGGGTCTTTTATATATATATAAAAAAAAATATATATATATATATATATATATATATATTTAAAGAAAAAGTCAGCTTATAAATCTATTAAAAGAGTAAAATACATCAATCTACTTTTTATTCACTCTAAATTACAAAGACTTTCCTTCTTTTTTAAAAATCTATATGGGCCTCGATTAAAATTAAAGTATACTTTGCGCAAACCACTCTTTTAATTTTGATATTTAACTTTCATCTGTCTCATTGTTAGATGAGATATAAGAATGCATTCCTTGATATTTAACTTTTATCTATTGAATGCATTCCTTGATATATAAGAATGATGTACAAATGACTTAATTCCTTGATATATAAGAATGATGTACAAATGACTTAATTCCTTGATATGTAAGAATGATGTACAAATGACTTACACACACATACACATACATACACATAAAAATTGGTATTGAATGTCATTGCACCATATTACTCATCTAATTCTATTTATAATTCACTTTCATCATGTTGTACCCAAACAAGAAAAAAAAATTCTTAAATTTTATTAACTCTACCTTAATATTAAACAACTTTCTAATTTTACCCCTTATTTAATATATATTATACTACATGAGAATAAAATCAATATAATAATAAATAAATTGTAAAATCATATATTTGCATAAGAATTTCCTTTCTCTGCCTTATAAATATGATAAAAAAAAAAAATTTTATTCTCTCTTCTATATAAATGGGACCAAAGGAGTACATTTTAAAACCTATTCAAAGTTTCAGACCTGTTACGTTTTTTTTAAAAAAAAAAAAAATACAAGAAGGAGGTTAAAGCATAAAACAAGCCAAACAGCTTATTAACCGGGTGAAAATATTTTTTTATTTTTAAGATAATATCTCATTAAGACGTGAAAAGTATTTGTTATTTTGTAAGATAATATCTCATTAAGACTCTACTCTTCATAACTCAAGTGAAAGTAACGTGTGGTGGAAAAAGAAATAAAGAAAAGACGTGGGGAAGTTACCATTAACATTTTTTAAGGTTATCACTCTTGTCATAGATATTACTTATTCAGATCACTAATTATAAGATCTAATTGATTTTTTGATACATTGATGAAGCTAATTAAATTACTACAAAATATTTTTATTTTTATTTTCTTCTTTAAATTAATTCATTTGACAAATAGAATAATATATAATCTAATGATCACAACATATGAAATATTATAATCAGGATAAAGAGATATTTGGGAGGATTAGGTGGAGGACAATGATTGATCCGTGTGGGCACCCCATTGCTTTTTGAAAGAAGAACATGCTGTTTTGGCATGCCGATCGCCATTATATTGGCTTTTATAAAGCATAGTATTACCGGCCAATGTACAAAACTCCTATCATCGGGAAGTTAGTATAGATGGTAAGGGATTTGGTTAAGTCTTAAAGGGATGTACGTTCGATCCCTACTACCGTCACTGGGAGCCCGGGACCATGTCCTGACCTTAGTGGAGGATTGATGTCAAATCCCTCCAAAACTTTTTTACCAAAAAAAAAATCCTATCAAAGGTACATGTTAATGTATGCAGACTTCCCATTACAAATGAAGAGGCAGACTTCCCATTACAAATGAAGAGTCTATTTCTATAATTCGAACAAGTGACCAATGTACACAGTTTTATCCTCCAGAAGAAGAGTCTATTTCGTGGTTTGAACCAATGACCTCCAAATCTTACGATAAGATTACTGTTTTAAGGGTAACTTTACTTTTATTAACACCAATAGTCATATAAGAAATTCCCCATTCTCTATTTTTCTCTCTTTATATTTTATGAATTCATAAGTAATTTATTTAGCTTCATTAATCTATTTAAATATAAGTATCAAATACTGTATACATATGGCACTTTAACTTTATTTAAAATTTCAATTTAGCCCCTTGACTAAAAGTATACATATGGCACTTTAAGCGGTGGGAAATTCTTTTTTAAAAAATAAAAATAAAATAAACAATTGGCTGACATTGATCTGATCAGTAGAACCTAAAGTAACTCCAGTTCAATATTTGCCTCTTGTACATGGAATTAGATGTGTAAACTGTAAAATAAAGACATAAATGGGCAACTTTAAGCTATAGGAGCTCCTTGGTTCAATTCCTTGGTAATTAGGATTGCTTTCTCTTTAGGTAGGACAGTGACAGGACGGTGGGCATCATCATGAAGGTAGGGCAGCCTCTGAAATGTTATACATTTATTCAAACAGCCTTGTGGAAAAGTCACTCCTAAAATAAAAGAGATGAGGCATTCGAGGGGGGAAAAAAATCAAAGCAAAACACATTTAACAGTGTGGGAGTAAGGACAATAATTCAACCGTGTGGGACCATGTTGTCCTTGCGGAGGGTCCTTTCATTGAAAAAGAAATAAAAATAAGAGACATTTAACTCTATATTCTTACGGAGACTTTTACTTCATGAAGAGATGTTGCCGTGTTGGAGAATAATTGAACCATCTTTCACCGTTTTATATTTTCCTTTTTCACCACAAAAGAAGAGAGATGTAGGACAATAATAAATAATTGAACCGTGTGGGACCATATGAAATTATGACATAAATCTGTATAATACTAATATCAATTTCTACTCAAAGCAAATAAATTTGTTCAAAAAATTGAACTTAAAAATTGAGCGTTTACCTTCTTCCATAGTTTACAGATAATCCACTGATTTAAAATTCAATTTGTGGGGCAATTAAAACATAAACTTTACTTAGACTTGTAATGCGCCTCATACAAATTAATATAAATTTATATTATATTTTAGACCGTTGCCTGCTTTTTTGGAGATAGTGCAAGCCTATTGTGAAGTCAAACCAAACTCAATGGAATTGGGAACACAAGGCCTAACCATGTGCATGTGGTTGCACATAAGGGGCAAAAAAAAAGTGTCTAAATATGCCAACAGAACCTTTAAAAATTTAGGAAAATTACAGTCAGGTCCCAAGAACCATAAAAAGTAATAAAAAAGTCCCAACAGAAATTCATATATCTTTTTTGATATTATTACTATTAAAACAAAATCAAGTTTTTAAATTTTGTTGTAAATATATAAGACTTCCTATTGTGAATGGTAGGGTTTAAAATTTTATTGTGAGTGAATATAGCACTTCCTGTTGTGAATCTAACTTTTTCTGTTGTAAATGACCTCAGTACGCTCAGGAATTTGAGTTTGAAACAAAATCCAGGTGTTTAAATTTTGTTGTTGTTACGGACCGGCCCAAAAGTCCCAAGTCCATAGCGGCCCAAGCGGGGCCAGGAGGCATAATCCGCTAATCATAGCGGGGAGATCCGGAAATCTCGGTAGGATCTTCCCCTATCGTAACGGCCTACCGAGATACTCGCCCCATTAATGACACGTCCCATTAATGTCATACCCCGGATATCCGCCCCATTAATGACACGTCCCATTAATGGCGTATCCCGGATATCCGCCCCATTAATGGCGCGTCATTAAGGGCGTGCCCCGGATATCGCACTAGACACCTCTATAAATACAGAGGGCAGGTAACAAGGTGCATGCATTCTAACCTAGACTATTTACATACAGTCTCACTGTGCACACACATCACCCCTTTATCGTGTACGGTGATCCCACGCTCTCCCGGTTATCTCCTCCATAGATATTCGGGCGAGCCTATCCATCCAAGATCAACATACCGGCCCTTGGTGGACATGCGTGTTCTATAGAGAACATTGGCGCCCGGCCGTGGGGACCTTAAATTTCTATCCGTGACCACTAATGGCCAACACCGAAGCCACGAGCAAAACCGGCGATCGGACCGCCGAACGATGAAAGTGCTTTACCACCAAATCAACCTCGGGCGGGCCGAGTCAACCGCGAGACTCATGATCAACCTCTACGTGAAAAGACTCGGAGGGTCACGTTGCGACACGGAGAGCACATCTCCTTCCCACGACGAACCTTCGCAGAGGGCGCCAAGAGTCGAGCCCGGGCCCCGCTCCAGACGCTCAGGTACTAGACACCGACGTCCACATTTTAAGGAGAACACAAGAGTCGATGCTTCAGAGGTTCGAAAACAAGGAAAAACTAGATCACCTCCAAAGGCAAGAGGATTTTCATGCTCGGAATTGATGATCGAGGAAAAGCTTGAAACCCGTTTCAACGCGGAACCCGGAGAAGCCCTCGTAAGGGGAAGGAGGTTGTACGCACAGACGCGGTAGTCCGCGTACCCGAGCCGAGAGTCGATCGGCGGCCCGCGCGAAGGAATGAGGGGGAAGCTAGAAAGGAGCGAGAACGCCAGCCGACACCCAGAATGAACAAGGAGAGACCATTGCGAATCCGGGATGCGGAAGACCGAGGCCAAGAAGACCGCCATGACGGTTACAAACACCATGAAAACCGAGACCGTGATCAGGACTCAGATGAGCTTCGAGAGGCAACCACGACGCCTCGGACACGAGGATCCCCGCGGCAGTATAAGATGAAGTACTTGGCCGGCTCGGGGGGACCCTATTCTCCCAAAGAACGCCGCCGCCCCTTATCCAGAAGAATTTTGACCTAGCCGATCTTCCCAAGTACGATGGGACCCAGGATCCACGTCACCACTGGAGATATTTGAAAAGTTGATGTGGGTCGGGTCAATAGAAGGTGCGGTCATCTTAAGGCTCTTCTCGACCACATTAACCGGACCGGCCCGAAATGGTTGAGTTCATTACCCAATAATTCCATTCGGAACTTTGAAGACCTCGGGCGTAAGTTTGAATTGCACTTTGCCACCAGCAAGAAATAACCAAAATCTCAATTCACGTTGAGTAAGGTAGAACAAAAGAAAGGCGAGACGTTGCAGAAGTACCTGGATCGGTTCAGAGACACGATAATGCAGGTACGTTTATTGTCCGAAGAGGTCCATGTGCATTGCCTCGTCAGCGGTGCAGATCCAACGACACGCTGCCGGACATCGTGTAAGAATCGAGTATATTCATTGATTTGAATTCTATACCAGAAGCAAAGAAGTACCTAGATGTCGAGCAAATGGAAATTGCCAATGGCGATGAGCCCGAGAAGGCTAGGAACTCATCGCCGAAAGAAGAGATCGACGGACAAGCACAAGCCGGAACCCCGCGAGAGACGCGGCGGGAAAGAGCCGACCCAGACAAGAGAGGATGGACAATAAGGCGAAATACGGCAACTACACCCCCTGAATGTTCCGCGTTCGTAGCTGAGGAAGGAGGTAGCCCAGACCGAGATGAAAAGGGTGGCCAAGCCGAGGCCTCTCGAAACCGATCCAATATAGATCGGGGCAAATTTTGCACTTTCCACGGCTGCTCGGTCATACCACCGACGAATGTTTTGAACTCAGGGATGCTGTCAAAAAGTTCGTGAGAGAAGAGAAACTGCGCCAATACGTCATCAAAACTCAAGGCAAAACAAGCAGGCGGAATAGTAACCACCGAAGCAGGAGTCCGGCTATGGACGCTCGGGAACCTGAGAAGAAACGGAAAACCGGCCTTGCCGATGGTTTCCCAGAGACGGATCTCCAGTGTAACGGGATCAGTGGCGGTTTCGGAGGAGGTGGAGATACTATAAGCCAGCGCAAGAAATACCTGCGGGAGGTGCTGACGATAAAAGATGTACCAAAGTTTAAAGGCATCTCATCGAAACCGAAGCCACCCCCATTAGTCTTCACGGACGAGGAGCTCAAGGAGGTTATTCCCGGGCACCAAGATGGATTGGTCATCAGGGATCGTTGTAAATTGCCTTAGGGTCAAACGTATCTTCGTGGATGCGGGAGTTCGGCCAACATCATAAGTTTGGGACGCATACCGGAGGATGCACCTCGATGTTGAAGACCTAAAGCCATGCAAATCCACCTAATCGGGTTTAATGGGAGCGTTCCTTCCCAAAAGGATATATTGACCTCATTAACGTTGGGAACCAAGGAAGCGTTCAAGTCAAAACGTGTAAGGTTCGTAGTGGCCGACTTCCGCTCTCCCTACAATATTATATTGGGCCGACCCACTATACACAACGGTGGGACATCTTGGCGTCCACTAAACACCAGAAGTTGAAAATGATCAATGATAAGAATCAGGTGGTTGAAGTGTCCGGAGACCAGAAAGTATCACGACAATGTTACTTCGAGACTCTCCGAGTCGAGGAGGAAGGACCGTCATCCCCGCCGCGGCTCCAAACCAATGAGGTTATGACCGATGTCAGAAATGAGGGGCGGCCCCGCGATCGGTTAATATGGTAGAGCTGGACCTCCGTGAACCAGAAAACCCACGCCCAGAGTCGGAAGGGGAGCTGAAGGAATTAATCCTCGGGACCGATCCCTCCAAGACAACTAAAGTCGGCGAGACATGGACGCGAGATATAAAAGCGCGGCCGATCAAGTTCTTAAGACAAAACCGGGACGTCTTTGCACGGACGTCGGTCGAAATACCGGGATTGACCCACACTTTTGCTGTCACAAACTCGCCATATGGCCAGGGTCAAAGCCAGTGGCCCAGAAGAGGAGGAATATCTCAGACGACAGGCAGAAAGCCCTTGAGAGTCACATTGAAGAGCTCCTGGCCGCCGGATTCATCAGAGAGGTACAATACACAACTTGGCTCTCGAATGTGGTCATGGTATTAAACCGATAGGCAAAAGGAGGGTGTCACCGACTACACCAATCTAAATAAAGCATGTCCAAAAGACTCTTATCCTATGCCCGGCATTGATCAACTTGTTGATAATTCGGCCGGGTACCAGCTGCTTTCCTTTATGGATGCTTATTTCGGCTACAATCAGATTGCCATGCACCCAGAGGATCAAGAGAAAACCGCCTTCATGACCGACAAGGCTAACTATTGCTACAACGTTATGCCATTTGGATTGAAGAACGCCGGAGCTACGTACCAACGAATGATAAACCGCGTCTTTGAGGACCAAATCGGACGAAATGTGGAGGTCTATATAGACGACATGATCGTGAAGTCAAAACAACCGGAGGAGCATATGCGGGACCTAGAGCGAGACGTTTGAAAAACTAAGACGTTAGAATCGAGGTTGAACCGCCAAATGTGCCTTCGGAGTGCCGGGAAATTCCTAGGTTTTATGCGACCAATCGAGGGATTAAGGCCAACCCGGACAAATGCAAGGCCGTGTTAGGCATGCAAGTCCCATACTCTAAGAAGGAAGTTCAGCAATTAACAGGTCGCTTGGCGGCCATGACAAGATTCTTACCGAGATCCGCCGAGAAGGCGTTACCTTTCTTTAAATTATTGAAGAAAGAGACTCAGGGAGGATGGAATTCAATTGTGAAACAGCCTTTGAAGAAATTAAGAGATGTTAGGCAACCCCTCCGGTGCTAACGAAGGGGAGACCTTGTTCTTGTACCTCTCGTGGGAGATGAGGCGGTAAGCACCGCCTTGGTAAGAGAAACCGAGGCCGGACAGGACACCCATCTACTTTGTGAGCAAAGCGTTACAAAACGCTCGAGCTCGGATACCGAAAAGCTGGAAAAAATGGCGTTCGCATTACTAACAACGGCAAGACGGCCGGCCATACTTCCGAGGGACATCGGATAGTAGTCGGACGGTCGCCAATCCGCCCGAGATTTTGTACAAACTCGATCGCGGGCGAATGACAAGCCGGGCAATTGAAGCTGGCCCGAGTTTGACATCACTTTTGAAGCCCAGAAGGCGATCAAATCACAAGCATTGGCCAATTTCATCAGAGAATTAACTCCGGTTATGGCTAGCGAGGAATCCTGGAAAGTATTTGTTGACGGATCTTCCAATCCAAAAGGCAGTGGTGCAGGAGTCATTGTTGAAAGCCCTGAGGGGGTCGCTACTGAGCATTCCCTCCAGTTGGAATTCCCAACCTCCAATAACCAGGCCGAGTACGAGGCCCTCTTAACCGGATTGTCTCAAGTAAAAGAGAGCGGAGCGAGGCGAGTTAAGGTGTTCACCGACTCACAACTCGTCGCCGCACGGATCGATGGGGCTATCAAGCAAAAGACCCCTATTGGCTAAGTACTTAAACGGAGCAAAAGAGGTAATGACGGAGTTCGAAGAGGTGATTGTCTCTCATATCCCGAGAGAAGAGAATGTCCGGGCCGACATTCTCTCCAAACTCGAAAGTACCAAAGGTCTGGGAAGTCATAGAACTGTCATCCAACAGAATTTGGCCGAGCTCGCATGCGTCATGACTATCTCGTCCGCCACGGACTGGAGAAAACCAATCGAAGATTACCTGGAAAGGGGGATCATCCCAACAGATTCCACGGAAGCAAAGAAGCTAATGAGAGAAGCCGCCATCTACACTATGGTCAATGATCGGCTCTACGGGGAAAGGAGTGCACCTTTGCCCGATGATGCGATGCCTCGGAGAGTCCGAAGCAAGGTATGTATTGGACCGAGATACATGAGGGATGCAACGGCCAACACATGGGGGGCAAGGCTTTGGCAAGGAAGGCATTACGAGCCGGCTATTATTGGCCCACCATAAAGCATGACGCCATGGAAGCCGCCAAGCGGTGCGACAGTTGTCAGAAACACGCCGGGATCTTATGGCCACCGCCGACGGAGTTAAAGGGATGCCGGCCCCCGGCCCTTCTATAAATGGGGAATGGACATCCCGGGACCGTTCAAGCCGGCACCTGGACAGCTCAAATGGCTCATTATCGCCGTAGACTACTTTACCAAATGGATTGAAGCGGAGGCATTAACTACGATCACCTCATCCCGAATTATGAGGTTCGTTCGTCATAACATCTTTGCTCGATTCGGGATACCTGCTGAAGTCGTCACCGACAATGGAACCCAGTTCACGGACCATAGATTCTAGGCCTTAATGTCCAACTTGGACATCCAACAACATTTCTCCTCCATTGAACATCCACAATCTAACGGCCAGGCCGAGTCAGCTAATAAGATCATTGTTGACGGATTGAAGAAACGCATGTTAAAGGCCGACTCTAGCTGGACCGAACAACTCTACAGCGTTCTATGGGGCTACAGGACGAGTGTGCAGTCCGCGACCCAGGAAACCCCATTCCGGCTGACCTATGGATGTGAAGCAATGATCCCAATGGAAATCGGGCAGCCATCATGGAGGAAGATCAGAGCCGGGCAAGAAGGACCGGCGTCAAATGACGACGCCCTAAAGACAAACCTGGACCTAATTGATGAGATCCGAATCACAGCCCAATGTCGGGAACTTGCCGCCAAGCAGCTACTCGCGGCAAAATATAATCGGAAGGTTTAACCACGATCCTTTAACCGAGGTAACCTGGTACTTCGGCAGGCCAACATCGGAAACAAGAATTCTCGAGATGGAAAACTGGCAGCAAATTGGGAAGGTCCTTATCGTGTTAAAGAGAAACTCGATGCTGGGGCATATGTTCTAGAAACCCTGGCAAGGAAGCCGGTCAAAAGGACATGGAACACCGATAAGTTAAAGATCTATTACAGCTAGGTCAAGGCTCGGCCCCGTAGACACCAAGGCTACTGTTCGGTTATTTCTTACTTTCCCTTATGTTTCTTCCAATTGTTTTCCAATTGTTCTTCATTTTGCATTTGAATAATTCATGACCATTTGTACGCTCTTTAGAGCTGCTTTATTTAATGAAGGAATCCATCAAGGAAAGGCGTCAATGTGCACAATTATTCGCTTAGGCGTGAAACCGAGACCATTAAGCCCGGTCCAAAACCCGACACCGAGGTACTTCCACCCGGTAATTAACATAAAAACATCTAGATGTATGACACCGGCCGTTGTACTCCGACGTGCAGTGGTAAGAGCTCGGCGAAAATGCCATACGTGGCCTTCGCAAAATTGACGCGTCAACGCTCGCCCGATTTAAGAAGCAGGCTGTCATTCCGACCCTGATCAAGTCAAAATGTCAGATTTGAGGTAATAGACACCTCGGTCGACATGTGACGGCCTCGCCCTTAATTCGGGTCCTATCAACTTTTCGACTAGTCAAGCGGAGCAGGTAGTACGGTTAAGTTAACACCCAAGAGGTTAAAACATACAACCTCGCCCCATCCTCCCACACGTTAATGTTGGTCGAGTAAACGACTCGTATCTACTACAGTCAAGAAATTTCAAATATGGAATTTAAAACAATGGCAGAAGGGCGAATAAACAATTCATCCATAGTCATACAAATATTTATAGAACGGCACAAGCGCCAAAGCCAATCTTCAAAATAAAGGGCACGAGACGCCCACCAAAGACCGAAGTCAAACTTAACTAGATGGGCCGGCCTCAGGAGAGCCCTTGGTCGCCTCGCCCTCCGCGTCTGACTCTCCTCCCTCTTCTTCGGATCGGAACACATTGGCGGAAGGAGATTGATACGGAACTAAGACTCCGTCCTCAATAAAGGCGCGAAAATCATAGTCAAGTTAAGCTTCATCGTCGGATTCAAGAACTGGATCTGCTCCAGGGCATTGTCAAAGCAATCGGCGGCAGTCTGCTTTAAAAGCTCATCGGACTCCAAGCGCGCCTGCTGCGCTACGGCAAGGGCCTCCTCGGCTGTTGTAACCTTGGAGAACGACGTATCACGTTGCTTCTAAAGGGCTTTCACCGCTTCAATACTCTCGCCCAGCGCTTTCTGGACCCGGGCACACTTGGAGGCTGATTTCTCCGCCCCTTCCCGTGCCTGTAGAAGATCTTTTTCCATCTTCACAACCGCGGCCTTAGAAGCATCCCGTTCGAGCCGGGCGGCATCCCGCTCCTCCTCTATAATGTGCAGCTTGGCCTCGACTCGGCCAAAGCCTTTTTCGTCTACGCGGCCTCTTCCAGAGCTTTTCGTTGGGCCGCCACCTCTTCCTGAGACGCTCTCAGGCGTTTATTCTCTGCATCCGCCAAAGCATACTTCTCCCTCATGAGAACATAAGCTTGCAGTAACCCAACAGATTTGCACAAATATCGTTGAGCTGCATACACCTCCTCAGTGCTAGGCGGGGACAAGGCCCGGCTTGCCATAAATTCCCGGGGGGGAGGAACGTGACGTCCAATTCATTGGTCACCCCCTTCTCCCATATGAAGCTGCACGGAAGAAGGACGTGAGGGCCCGGTAGAAGGAGGTGGAGGAGGCGGAGTCGGCAAGGGTGCCAGGAGAACCGATGCCGGAGGAGTAGTCGCGACAACCGTAGATACGGTTTCACCCGCGAGACAGCCGACTGTTTCCCCTTCGAAGTATCGAAAACAACTTCCCGAGATCGTCGGAGGGTATGGATGGAGCCGACTCTTCAACGCCCGAGACCTTAGTCTTCTTTGTCACAACGAGAGGCGTTAGCCTCGGGCGATATTTTGACGGGGACGGCCCGTTTCGAGCCCGACCACTCCGGAGATGCGCGGCGGATTCACTTTCTTCAAATAACCTGGAAGGGCCTTCATGTCTTGAGTGAAAAGAACGGGTAAAGGGAAGTCGGGAATAAACACAAATTACTCCAACAATCTACAAATATGACCAAAGACAAATAGCATGGAAAAAGAGGGACTCCTACAAGTAGAAGGACCGGCCTAGATCCCTCCCGAAAATGAAAAAGGTTTGCACTACGGACGCCATATTCTCCACGTAGGCGTCCAACCTAGGGACATGAGGGGCCATCTCTGGTAGAAGCTCATCTTTCGAAATTTGGAAGGAGGACGGAGAAGCTTTATGGTGACTCTCCATCCAATATAGAGGAAACGCCACTCCACGTCGGCGGCCTCGGCCCCCTTCAAAAACCGGGTAGGCTTACCGGGCACGGCGACCACTTTGAAGAACGCACTCTTGAACCGCTTAAACGAGTCGGAGAAGGGCTTCATGAGCTTCCGGTCGGGATTAACGCGGAGAGATACCAACCCTTTCAGCTTGTCACCTTCCTTAGGAGAGCCAGGGGTAAAAGGGCCGAAATAATAAAAGAAAAGATTGGTCGAGCAGGGAACCGGAACCGGGTAGGAGGGACATAGTTGCTCAAAAGCGACAAGATAAGCCCACCCGTTCAGATAAAGTTATGACGGGGCAAGTCTCACGTGCAGCAGGGCCAGCATCTGGAAGTGGATGAAAAGGAAGCAAACACCGACCTGAGTAAGGTAATCCCGGTAAAAGTAAAAGAAATTGGGACTGCTAATTTCCCTTTCCGCACAAACAGGCTCATCGGCCTCCGGGCGGCGTAAGACGCACCCCTCCATGGCGGGTAGATCCAAACGGGCAATATCCATATCCGACATCAAGGACCGGGTCTTCAAGACCTCATGGGACACCCAGGGATACCTACGACACAGAGCCTCGGGTGGACTAGAAGAGTCCGATTCCTCAGCCTCGGTCCTTTTCTTGGAGGGAAGAGATTTCGGAGCCATTAACCTATATGCAACATAAAATAAAATTAGCAGAGTTGGAAATACCTGGTAAAAGAATGCTAGAAGGCAAAATAGATGGCGGACTCGGACGAAAGGGTATGCCGGAAGAGCGGCCGAAGGTTGCCGTCTGGGAAGAACCAAGAACCGAGGAAGCTCGGAGTCTTCGCCGTGCGCAATGAAGAATGAACCCTCGCAAAGCGGTCCCGGCGGGGGTCGAGATAATCATCGGGATAAGGGTCCGAGCTCGCGGTGGACCCTCACAAACGTTGAGCGGTTGGGCCAATAAGGCGGAGACATGGAGCCGGCAAAGGAGCCAACCCCGGCACGGGCGATAAGATAGGAACGTTGTGTGCGAAGCTCGGACGGGGAGAAGGAAAGAGAGCTCTAGCAGGTACGGGTTGGGGCCCGACTCGTCCTGAGTGACCGATCCCGCCTCAGAGTAAAGGGGTTGACCTCTCCGCTTCAGGAAGCTCGGTTCCGAGAACCCAATAAGAAGCTCGCGGGTAGCGAGTACGAAGAAACTCCTCTTCCTCGGGGTTAGCATTGATGCGGGTTTAGGAAAACGCCTATTTCTATCCATCGAAAGGAACTAGAACCTAAGAACTAAAGGCCTTATGTCAAAAGAGCAAGCACGTACGCGTATGTGTCAAAAGCAAAAGCGAAACCCGAGAAAATGGTCTTAAATGGATACTCAGAGAACCAGAAAGAAAAAGGAATGGGAAATGTAGATAAGAGACCAAAGGACATATAAACGGTACGAAGTACGCCATAAAAGAGTAAAGAGAAGAACGGAAAATACCTGTGTGAGTAAGAAGGAGGAGACTCGAACGATGGAAATGGAGAACAGTGGAGTTTTGGCAGAGGAAACTCAGAGCAAGTTCACAGCAAAGTCGTAGCGGGAAAGAATGAAATGGGCAAACACGAAACAAATACTTCATATAAGGGAAAGGATGGGAACGCCGGGGCGTTCGGTCTTTGAACCCGGACACGATGAGAAATGCACGGAATGACGTAGGAGCATTAAATGTGCACACAAATCGGCACTCGGAGGGCGCGGCAGTACCGGACTCTTTCCAATCGGGGCAAGCCAGGTGTAAAGCAGTAATGATGGCGCCTACGGAAAGAAGACCAAACGACTTACCCACGAACAGGGGGCTAACCACGTAAGTCCAAGGCCGTCGCTACACCCCGGTCAGGCATGACCCAGGGCACCACCCAGACTGTCATAACAGGGATAAGCACGTGCGTCGAAGCCGAATTGGGTGAAGCATAGGCCCGGACACAAACCGGGGCGGGGGAATTATACACCTCGGCCGCCCTGAAGCTCGGCAAAGGCAAGGGGGGGCAATCATTACGGACCGGCCCAAAAGCCCCAAGTCCATAGCGCGGCCCAAGCGGGGCCAGGAGGCATAATCCGCTAATCATAGTAGGAGATCCGGAAAATCTCGGCTAGGATCCGCCCCTATCGTAACGGCCTACCGAGATAGTCGCCCCATTAATGGCACGTCCCATTAATGGCATACCCCGGATATCCGCCCTATTAATGACACGTCCCATTAATGGCGTATCCCAGATATCCGCCCCATTAATGGCGCGCCATTAAGGGCGTGCCGGATATCGCACCGAGACACCTCTATAAATACTGAGAGGGCGGGTAACAAGGTGCACACATTCTAACCTAGGCTGTTTACATACGGTCTCACCGTGCACACACACCACCCCTTTGTCGTGTACGGTGATCCCACGCTCTCCGGTTATCTCCTCCATAGATATTCGAGCGGAGCGTATCCATCCAAGATCAACATACCGGCCCTTGGTCGACATCTCGTGTTCTATAACGTGAACGGTTGTGAATATGACACTTCTTGTTGTAAATATAGTTTTTTCTTGTTGTAAATGACCAGGTTTTTAAATTTTTTTATAAATATAGCTCTTCATGTTGTTAATAGATAATATAAAAAAAGTCCCTTGATATGTAAATTCTTGTTGGGACTTTTTTGTAATTTTTATGGTCTTTGGGACCTAGCTATCATTTTCGTGTCTAGTGCTTACGAAGTTGTTGTAATAGTAATTTTCCCTTAATAAACAATTCTTTCAAAAAAATTAAGGAAATAAAATAAATTGGTTAATTTAAACAAACTTAACCTCTATCAAATATTCTTGTATAACTTTAGATTATAATTTATGTGTATAAGAAAATTAGATTTTAAATAAATTTATATATTGGTTTATTAGTTTGAGAAAAAAATAATAAACTATAGAGTATAAAATAGACTAAAAGTAACTTATTTAAAAGGTTACTTTGGGGAGCTTTTTGTTCCAATCGGATTTATGGACCATGGTTATGACGTATTTTTTAGTACAATTTAGTATTTTAAAATATATTTTAAGTATCATTCAATACTTTAAAAAATGTTTTAAGTCTGACTGGTACTAAAATTAATTTTTTCAAGATCCAAAAATAAATTTTCAAGATCATAAAGTATTTTTTTAGTATCGTTCAGTATGTTGAAGTAATATTTTAAGATCTTAGTCAATACCCTCAAAAATATTTCAGATTGATTATAAGTTTAACTATCAAAAGCTACTATACTACCGCTAGCCTAAATATAGATCATATTTCACAATCTAACTTTTATCCAATCTAATTTTTTTATAAATCAGATTAACTATAAATTATTTTTTCCGTCGATGTCCCAATAAGCCCATTAAATAACAATCAACCAATGCGGCAATGCCAACCTTATTGAAGCATATGTGTGTGCTTCTTCCTTGGATTCGTTGCTTACAGCCTACAGGATGGTCACGAGCTAAAATCAGAGTTAAAGAGGATGGGACAGAGGCCAGCCATTGATGCTGCTACGTATGTCCTGCTTATTGCCTTGCCTTGAGACAAGAGAAAGTTTCTAACTTGAAAGGTAAAATATTAAAATCTAATTTAAGGGAAAAATGGGCACATGTACTCTTAAGTTTTTAATAATACAAGGATCACTGCGGTTAAATCAACTAATATTCACAGTTTTAAAACATGTCATTTAAAAAAAAAAATAGTGTAAAATTATCATGCCTGTTTAATTACCTAATATTTGATTATTTAACAAACAATCCCATATGCATTGTTATCATTTTGGCTCCGGACAGACTTGTCTGCCACTGTTGGGCCTTCTGTGAAAAGTAATGGCCGTAGAAGTACCCACCCTCCTGGCTCCTTTTATTTGGTTTCTTCTTTGTTGATAAATATTATCAAAGAGCCAATGAGAGTTGGCATAGATGGTAAGGGATTCGCAGTGAGTGCCTAAATGGTCGTGGGTTCGATCCCTCTGTCGTCGTTGGGGACTCCTTTGGTAGGCGATCTCGTAAGTCCCCGTAAGTCTTTCATAGAGCCCGGCCGTCTTGGCAGTGGGGGACTGATGTCGAACCCCTCCAAAACTTTTTTTATAGCAAAAAAAAAAAAAATATTATCAAAGAATCTGAACGCGTAAATTTCAACAACGATGGACTAGTCATCATGGGGCCTGTTTGGATTGGGCGTTAGGAGAGCGTTAGGAAGCATTTACGGTAGAGTTAATGAGGCTTTGGAGAAAAGTTTCAACATGGTGTGTTTGGGTTCGACGTTAAGTTTGTTGGACTTAAAGCTCCTAACGCCAAAAGTTCCCGTTAGGAAAAAAGCTCTAGAACCCAGCTTTTTTCAAAAATACTCTCAGCTTTTGACGTGGGTCCCGCCACTCTACCACCATCAATCCAAACACAAATCATTAACTCTCTTTGAGCTTTTTTCTTACCGAGCTTTTTTAAAATTAGATAGGCTTTTAAAGCTTACCGATTCTACCGCCAACCCAAACAGACCCATGAGCATTCTGTTCTCTCTTCCAATGCATGACTTTTAATTATAATATTTTTACATTAAAAAAAAAGTTTATAATATTTGTCCTATAGGGGATAAAAGTAGATGTTCGCTTTACTCTATCTCCATACGTTTTGAGCAAGACCTTTATTGAAGGGAAAATTTTTAAACAATACACCTTGAATTTTAAAATCTTAAATATGTGATTTTTTTTTTTTTTTAACAAAACACATTATTAATTGTTTTTCTGTTTTTGTTAATTATATTACTATTATTATCAACATGATTTTAAAATTTAACTAGTATTTTTCTATCCTCCTCCTTTAATTATATGAAGTGTTGTAGGATAATAATTGAACCGTGTGGGACCATATAGCCTTTGTGGAGGGTCTTTTCATTGGGTGACTGCTTCTGCCTTCTGCTCTAAGAGGTCAAAGTTAAAACATGAACACGCAGATTTGGGTTTTGGGAATTAAATCACCTATGAACTCTCTAAGCAAAATCATCTGAATGAAGGAGTAATTGCTTTCTGGTGAAAAAAAAAAAGGAAGCAATTGCTTGTCAGGCGTCTAATTCCCTTTTTTAAAAAAAAAAAAGAAAAAGAAAAACCACTACATATATTCTATTTTTATATATAAAAATATTTAAATTTTAAATGTTACTTTCTCATTTTACTCCAGTTTAATTATTAATATTTTTTATTCCTCTTAGTCTTTCCATCACACATTCTTTTTCTTATATAATTATCTTTATTACTCCTACAATATCAATTTTTTATTCTTTCTCTTGATCTTTCTTTTTATAATAATTTTCTCATTCTTTCTTATTTCCTTTCTCCTCATAAATAAAGGTAGTTTTATCAGAAAAATTATAATTTTTACGCATTTATGATCATCAACTGACATTTTGATATACATTATTCGATTAAGTATTTCTTCCAAAAAAAACTGAGGAGTATTATATGGCACCAATGCACATTGAAGCGTATATTTTAATATGGTTTTTAATTAAAAAATGAACTTAGATAATCTTTATAGAATATTTATTAACAATATTTGTTAGTTCTATATGTGTTTTGATGATGTTTTAACAATTGTAAACAAAATGAGAAGTTTTCTCTTGCAAATCTGAAAAACTTTGCTGTCAAGGGAAAACTCCAGTTTTGAAGTAAAACTCCAGTTTTGAGTTTTCTGAGAAAATCCTGAACAAAGCAAAACTGCCAGTTTTCGTTAAAACCGCCAGTTTTCAGTTTTCATGAAAAACATGAAAACTCGAGTTTTGGTTTGGCCGAGAGCCTTTGAATTTTCCAAGTCTCAAAACCTCCAGTTTTCAAAGAACACCGCCAGTTTTGAACATTTCAAAGAACTTCTCATATTTTGTGAAATAGTTCAAAACTCAAGTTTTGGGGTCAAAACTCGAGTTTTGGTTTTTCAGTTGAGCACCAGATTTCAAAGAATATGAAAACCGCCAGTTTTGGTTAAAACGCCAGTTTTCAGTTTTCACGGGTTTTTGTGACCAAAACTCGAGTTTTGGTCGCCGAAAGCATTCAAGTTTTCACAAGATTAAAACCGCCAGTTTTGATATGTTCACAACTTTTCAGAGTTTTCATGTTTTAAGTGAAAACTTGAGTTTTGGAAGCAAAACTCGAGTTTTGGGCAACCCGAGAGCTTCGAGTATTTTCATGACTTGAAAACCTCCAGTTTTGGATGAAAACCTCCAGTTTTTTGATGTTTTGGACTAAAACTACATTTTCACATCAATAGTCCAAAACTCGAGTTTTGAAGTTTTACATCAAAACTCCCTGTCGAAGCTCAAAATCACGATATTCCTCTCTGTAAGAGGAAAACTCGAGTTTCAAGTTTGAAACTGCTAGTTTTGATGTCCTACAGTTCAAAACTCCAGTTTTGATTATCAAAACTCCAGTTTTGGTCATCTGGACAGAAAAACGCAACTGAGCTTAAAATTACACATTTTGATTAATGCTTCAAGTTTTAAGTTGCGAATTGGTTGAATATGTTTTATATGATTCTTATCTATATTTCTAACCAATCTTAACAAGTTTGCTTATGAGTTTTCAGAGGATTTGAATGTTATAACATTTGAATTATTTTAACTTATCCTCAAAGACAAGATAGCAAATGGAAGACAGCTGGAATTGTGGGCAAATTTCTTACCTAGTACAAACAACAAAGCCTCCACCAACTAAAGCAGAGCTTCAGCAATATGGGACGAATTTGAGGAGCCAAAAACCTGAATATTATATTCCCAACTGAAGAATTCAAATCTGCAAAAGTTCCCAACAGCCATATTCCAACAGCAAGTGGTTGCAACAGATAGATTTATGAAGGAACACCCATAACAGCTATATTTTCGAATGGGTTGAAGCCTCAACGGATCTATAACGTTCACAAGCTTCAAATCACTATAAATACATGAAGATTTGAAGTTGGACAGCAGAGAAGACAGTCACAGAAAGCCTACACGAAAATATCAGTCTTTTGTTGTTTATTTTCATTTAATTGTATCTTTGATACATTGAGCTTCAGTGTTTATCAATATCTACTCTTAGAGAGAGTTTATTTCCTTGTATATAATTCATTGTAATAATCTCAAGTCATGTGACTTGGAGATTAGGAAAATCAGAGTACAACTTGTAAGGGGGAGTGAATCCTAGTGTGAGGAGCATCCTTCGTTTACAGAGTGTGTATCTGGTTTATACAATTACAACTTGTAAGGGGGAGTGAGTCCTAGGGTGAGGAGCATCCTTCGTTTACAGAGTGTGTAATTGTAATTGAGTGATAGTGGAAAATCCCAGAGTGATGGGGATTTGGACGTAGGTCAAAGAGTTGGGCCAGAACCCAAGTATAAATCTTACGTGTCAAGCTCTTCTTCTCTATCTCCACTTTGCCTTGATATTATCTGTTGTGTGGGTGATCTGAAAAGAATTTTGAAATCCCCAATTCACCCCCTCTTGGTGATTTCCTTCACTTTCAATATTAATGGTTTGGATTGAAGCGTATATATTTTCAAAATCGATGGGAGATCTGTATAATTATTGCAAAATAAAAAAGTGGTCAAAGTATTTTAGTATTATTAAAATTATATATTAAAAATCCTGTTTTAAATAGTTAAATTTGAAAAAAGGTTTTTGCCCAAGTCAATTTGCACAAACATTAACCCAAACATCATTTTGGGACTTCAATGAGTTTTTTGCTTCACAAAATGATGCTAAACATAGCTGGAATTAGCTTTATATTTAACTTCTTGTTTTTTTAAAAAAAAAATCTCATACTTCGGATTTCATCCCCATGTCTACTCCGTTTGGTTTGACCCCTTTTTTGCTTTTGGGTATGAGTCCTCATTGTCATGAAAATGCTAACTACCACTCAATACCTATATGTAAATAACCCGTTGGAGGAAAGTTTGGTTTTAAGTATAAAGTCAATTGTAAAATAATTAATAATATTTTTCTTCAATTTTACTCCTATTTAATTTTTATTAAAAAAGAAGTAGAGAGAGGTGTGAAAATAATTTATAAAGTAGAGAGAGCTAAAAAAATTTAATAAGGGAAAATGTAGAAAATTTTATCAATTGAATGCATTCCTTGATATGTAAGAATGATGTACAAATGACTTACATATATATGGAGTGATATTGAATTTCATGGCACCATATTACTCTCTCTGTCCTTATTATAAGGCACCAACTAACAAGTGTATTTGATCCTTTTTAAAAGGAAATTGCTTGTTCCCAAGGAGCATTAATTATCTTTTTCATGTATGCCCATAATTAATAAGGGTAGTGAGTGAGAGTAGTAATTAATATGATAAGTTTAGAACAATTAGTAGGAGTAATATTGGAAATTACCTAATTCTAGGACAACTTTATTGACTTTAACTGTTTTTTCTTGATTTGTGAAAATTATTAGTTGGTGTCTTATAATAAGGACTAGAGGGAGTACTCCACTAATTCTATTTATAATTCACTTCCATCATGTTGTACCCTAACAAGAAAAAAAATCTCAGAACTTTATTAATTCTACCTTAATATTCAACAATTTTCCAATTTTACCCTATTTAATATACATTATACCATAAGAATAAAATCTATATAACAATAAATAAATTGTAAAATTGTTTATTCAAATAAAATTTTCTTCTTCTACCTTATAAATATTGACCAAATTTTTTTATTCCCCGTCATATAAATAATTTGGAGGAGTACCTTTCAAAACCTATTCAACCATTTTAGAGATTGCATTAATGATACTGACCTCCTTGAAACCAGAATCCAGGGTGACAAATTCACTTGGGAGCGTCAGGGGTTGAAAGAGCGGTTGGACTGGGTCTTTTCGAACCTTAATTGGATTAATCATTTTCCCAATTTTACCGTTCGTCATGAGTTGAAGTTTAAATCGGATCATAGGGTTGTGGTTAATACTAATCCCTCAACTCAATTTAAGACGGCTCATAAACCCTTCTCTTACCAGGTTGCTTGGTCCTTGGAAGATGAGTTCAAAGATATCATTCATGAAGCATGGCATGAGAAAAGTTGGACTCGGGGATTACTGATTTTCCAGACTCGGCTCGAAGATGGCATAATAATCGGGTGGGCAATTTCTCGAAAAAGAAAAGAGAGCGATTCGCCTGGAAGGAATTGATAGATGCGAAGAGCGAATTTGCAAACCTATTCGTATAGATTGGAGGAGAAGCTCTGGAGTGAATATCATAAAGTGGCAACTCAAGAGGAAATATACTGGTTTCAAAAATCCAGATCTAATTGGATCCAGGGGGAGATAGAAATACAAAGTTCTTTCATGCCTCCACCATAGTAAAAAGGAAAAAGCAAAAAATTACTGCAATTCAAAATGATAATGGGGAGTGGATTGAGGATCGGATCTTGCTAAAATGATGGCGCACGATTTTTTTCCTCAATTTGTATTCGGGACACATCGGTGAAAGATCCGAATGAGTGGTTCTCAAATTTCCGGCTATTGATGACAATGACCTTCAAATGCTTTCAAAGAGAGTTACGAGACTGGAGATTAAAAATGTCGCTTTTGCAATGGGGGCTTTTAAAGCTCGGGTCGATGGGATTCAAGCTCACTTTTTCGGACCCAATGGAATGATGTTGGCACCAAAATATGTGAGTTCATTGAAGACCGCTTTGAAAACCCCTCAAATATGGCGGCCATTAATAAGTCTAAAGTGGTGCTAATTCCTAAAACTGACAATCCCTCGTCGCTAAAAGAATTTCGTCCTATATCTTTGTGTAACGTGAGTTTCAAAATCATTACAAAAATATTGGCGAATAGGTTTAGAGGAATCATGAACCCTCTTGTTGGCCCCGAGCAGTGCGGCTTTATTCTTTGTGTGTCCGCTTGTGACAATATCCTTGTTGCCCAGGAGATCATTCATTCTATGAGAACCAGGGGGAGAAAAAAAGGATATGTGACCATTAAGATTGATATGGAGAAGGCGTATGATAGACTTGACTGGGGTTTCATTAAAAACACTCTCATCCGCTTAAAGTTGACAGACAGTCTTGTTAATCTCATTATGGCTTGCATCTCCACAACATCGATGTCGATTCTCTGGAATGGTGAGGAGAGCCCGTGCTTTACCCCTTCTAGAGGAGTCAGACAAGGTGATCCTCTCGATCCGTATATTTTTGTTCTCCGTATGGAGCGTCTTGGCCAACTTATCAAAGCGGAATGTCAGGCTCGACGCTGGAAACCATTTTATTTCAAAAGAAGAGGTCCTCATGTATCCCACCTGTTCTTCGCGGATGACCTTATTCTCTTTACGGAAGCCTCTCCTGATCAAATGGCTGAGGTTCGTGATGTCATGATAAGGTTTTGTGAGGTCTCGGGGCATAGAATCGTCCCGGAGAAATCTCGTATGTTTTGTTCATTAAATGTCAATTTCAATAGAGCTATGGAGCTAAGTCAGTTACTTGGAATTGGAATCACCTCGGATCTTGGCAAATATTTGGGGATGCCGCTGATTCATAAAAGGGTTACCAAAAACACGTACCAGCCCATTGTGCAGAAAGCACGGAAGAAACTATCAATGTGGAAAAGTAAATTCCTATCTATTGCTGGCCGGTCTGTGTTGATTAAATCGGTGCTATCTGCCCTCCCAAGTTACTGCATGCAGTCAACTCTGCTTCCTATTTGTACCATTAATGAATTGGACAAGATTTCAAGGAAATTCCTCTGGTCTCAAGATGAAGATATGAAGAAAATTCATCTTATTGCTTGGGACAAGGTGACTCAAGCGAGGAAGCAGGGGGGCCTGGGATTTAAGAACCTTCGACAGCAAAATAAGGCCTTTATTATGAAGCTTTGCTGGAGCCTGTTGACAAAAAAACAAGACCTGTGGGTTAAGTGTCCCTGGTCGAAATATAATTGTGGTGTCCAACACGTTCCCAAGGTCTCCAAGAAAAGGAACTCTTCGTCTGCGTGGAAGGCGATTGTTGCGGTTTGGGACAAGTTCATTGCTGGAATTGGTAAAAAGATTAGGGATGGGAGAGAAACCAAGTTTTGGCAGGATCTTTGGCTTCCTATTGATCGTCCTCTTCTAGCACTTGTCCCGGATCCGTCAATGGTGAATCAAGAGGAATCCGTGCGCGATCAAATTCTGACAAGTGGGCGATGGGATGTTGCCAGGTGGCAGGGGGTCTTACCTCTGTCGATTATTAATATGATTATCACAATTCGTCCTCCATCTGGTAATCTCCCGGACTACTTTTCTTGGAGGCCGGCGAGAGACGGGGTCTTTTCGGTTAAGTCGGCGTACAATTATCTATCGGACCATAGAGAAACGAGGGCCAACAGTTTTTGGACCTTAATGTGGAAATGGCGTATTCCAGAAAAAATCAAATTCTTCATGTGGCAAGTGGGACATGAAAGACTTGTAACTAACTCCCTCAGAGTTAGGAGAGGCCTCGCTAATGACAATCGTTGTCCCTTCAATTGTAATAGTGAGGAGAATGTGATCCATGTAATCGGGATTGTGCGAGAGCAAAAGATTTGTGGAAAAGGATTTTAAAACCTAACTATTTTGCTCGGTTTTTTGCAGGGAATTTGCAGGCTTGGCTTAACTGGAATGTAAATCACAATCCGGGAACAGGAAAATTCCAGAACTATTCATGGTCAAGGGTGTTTAGCTTTGGATGTTGGATTCTCCGGACTACGCGATGCAAGTTTCGTTTCAAAGATGAAATCACGGAGACTAGGGAGATGATCCACTTGTTGTAACTATCTTTTGATGGAAAACACTGTCAACCAATATCTTACTCATAAAATTTTTAAACTTGGCAGGTGTGGAGAAGACTCATGGACACCTCCTCCTGGAAACGCGGTTCGTATTGACGTTGATGCTTCTGTGCGTCATCAGCATCAGGCAGCTTGTGGTGGTGTGATTAGAAACGCTCATGGCCAATGGCTAATGGGTTTCCACAGATCACTTGGGGCTCATACAGTCATTGAGGCGGAGCTCGCGCAATTATGACAGGATTAAGAGTGGGTCATCAGATGGGGCTCAACAAGATTCTTCTATATACAGACTCTCTTGAGGCTGTCAATATCCTCATGAGGGATCGATATGCTGATCACCCTCTCAGGGATATCATTGCAGACACCAGGGACCTTCTCTACATGGACTGGGACGTCGAGATATATCATACTCCAAGAGACAATATTGCCTATGCTGATTATATGGCAAAGCATGGTCATGATAACTCTGATGATGTGGATATGGTTCTATTACCAAATGTTCCAAGGGGGTGTCTTCATATGTTTTTGAGGGACCAATTGGTTTGTCCTGCTTAGCTTTTGTCGGTATTTCCTGTAATTGGGGCTAGGGTTGTCTAGCCTTTCCCCTTTTATCTTATCAAGCTCCGGCTTGCCTCCTCTTGTATAAAAAAGTTTCATACCCACTTCGTTTTCTTTTTCAATTTTTTTTAATACAACAGGGAGTTTAAAGCATAAAACAAGCCAAACAGTTTATTAGGGAAAATCTATATATGAGGGCCCTTTTAATAGAAAAATCTTAAAAAATGCCTCAAGATTCTGAAAATCCTAAAAAAGGTCCCAGAACCTTTTCTGGGATTTTTCATTAAAATGTTAGTTGTTAACTGAGGCTGATATTGTTGTTAATGTGACTTATTTAGTTGTTAAAATATTGTTGTTAATGCGGCGATTTAGTTGTTAACGGGTATTGATTTAGTTATTAATAGAGCTGATTTAGTTGTTAATGTTTAATGAATTTATACCAAAAAAGGTCCTAAGGCCTTTTTGGGATTTTCAAAATTTTGAAGTCTTTTTTAGGATTTTTTCTATTAAAAGGGCCCCCATATAAACTTTCCCATTTATTAACCGGGTGGAAAATTTTTTTTATTTTTGAAGGTAATCTGTAGGCTGTAGGGGCTCCTTTGGTCAATTCCTTGGTAATTAGGATTGCATTCTCTTTAGTAGAGGACAGTGACAGAACGAAGGGCACATCATGAAGGGGGGCAGCCTCTGAAATGTTGTACATTTTTTCAAAGAGCCGTGTGGAAAAATCAGGCCGAAAACAAATGAGGTGGGACACGGAAAAGAAATCAAAGTAAAAGACATGTAATTCTATATATATTTTACTTTCGTTCCAAATATACAAACTGTATCGGTCAGAGGTAATAACTTTTATTTTATGATGAGATGGAGAAGTAAGGACAATAATTCAACCGTGTGGGACCATGTTGTCCTACTGGAGGGTCTCTTCATTGAAAAATAAACAAAAACGAGTGACATTTAACTCTATATTTTTATGGAGACTTTTATTTTATGCAGAGATGTTAGACAATAATCGAACCGTGTGTCGTGTGTCACCTTTTTATTTTATTTTTTTCAAAAAAAAAAAAAGAGAGGGAGATGTTGGACAACAGTAAATAATTGAACCGTGTTCCCCTCTTGGAGAGATTTTATGAATCAATATTGCAAAAGCAATAATAATTTCTAATCTTGAAAGATGCAATCGGAGAATAATTATCAATATCCAGAAGTTTATACAAACAACAAACACAAATACAAAAGAGAAGCAACTATATAACCACTAAGTATAAACTCACACAAGTGACAAATTACAATTAATAATATCTGAAGTAGTCGTTTCATAAATTACAATTAATAAATTAAATTAACAAGAGCAAGTGGATTATTCACCAACTTTTAATTTATTCTTCCTCCAAGCCACTCATTGCCTCATCATTTCAACTTCAAACATTATATGGTGGGGCTTGCAACACAGCCTCAATAAAAAAAAAAAATAATGATGATGATCAGTTCCGAGTAATAAGAATTACTTAAAGAACTAACATAACTACTTATGTTAATTTGTTAGTGGATGATTTAAGATTTTTTTTTTTTTTTTTTTTTTTTTTTTTTTTTTTGTGTTCATACAAATTCAAGTTTGTGCAAATAATATATATCTACGTCGAAGCATACTTCACTGATTCCTTTCTAGGTTTCTGATTGTAGTTCTTCCTTCGCTAGTGTTACTTTGGTTTCACTCAGTTTCATCAGATAAGACACTGACTATTTCTTGTTCTTCCGTTTGCTATTTGTTTATCCCCTTAGTTGATCGGTGTGGTCTTAATTATCTACTACTTTCAGTCTTTACTATAAGATCCACTTTACAGTTTAATATTTTTTGGTTAAAGTGAATATTATATTAGGATCCTGATGTGTTATCTTGCATTATATTTTGTCCATCCTGCAACAGGAAATGTAGATCTTTCCCTACCGTGGGTGACATTTTTAGTTCCTAAAAGTGGTTGCTAGGAAGAAAGTTCATGCGTCTAAGCTTCTGTCACTCATCTCATATTACTTGTATGTTCAAGGCTTATTTAGAATATTGTCCCGACAAGTTCAAAAATGTTTTTGTTATATACTATCTCGGGTCTTTATAAGACCCATTCAGTTTGTTTAGAAAGATTAAGGAAATTAAATAAATTATTATTTTAGAGTATTTCTATTTATCTTTTTTATATTAAACTAATTTATTTGACTTATTAACGATATATAATCAAATGATACGCAATATATATTATGATTAACTAACTTACTTAACCTTTTCCCAAAAAGTTAGTTAAGTCCTATATTAAAGACTAGACCAGGCGGGGTAGTATTATAATATTTGGTGATAACAGGGGATGAACCATTACTCTCAACCAAGTTACATGAATGTTGCAAGGGCTTTCACTGGCTTTGTATGAATCTGATTTGGCTCACCAGGACGAGGAAAAAGCTTTAGGTTACAGGAGCAAGTAATTATGAAACTAATTAAGAAGAGTTTCTGATGACCTTTGAGTCAATCTTCTTGCTCCTTTGGGCTTTTCTCCAGTTGTAGTGTCTTTATGAACTTTTCAAAGTGTTTGTGATCCATGTGCCCGCCTTACCTAGTGCTAGCTTACTTGCAGTACTATGGTTTTGAGTTTTTTAATCCCCTCTAAGCATAAATATCTTTTTATTGGTGACAATACTCTTCAATGTACTTCTAGGCACAAATTGTGTGTACATCTCCTAGTGGAGTTTTAAACTTTGATTTACCACATTGTAAAGGACTAACCCCTTCCGCTAGACTCAACTCTTGCTTGTTACAATGGCTTGAGTTGCATAACAATTTTTTTTTTTTTTTTAAATATGGGTATTCTTCTATTGGAAGCAATCTTATACAAGGCACTGTTGGCCACTAAATGTAGACACTTCTTCCAATGGGGATTCAAACCTTGATACATCATATTGGTGAGAGACTAGCTCCTTCCACTACCTAAACCCCCTTGGTTGCACAACAACTTTTGTTCCTTTGTTCTCCTTTTTTGGCTGTTTGGGCCTTTGTGTGTGTGTTTGTTTTTTTTTTTTTTTTTTTTTTTTTTTTTTTTTTTTGAAAAGGAAACCAATCAATACAGATCAGTTAAGACTAGAGCACAATCTCGCATGTGCTACACCTTCTGCATCTTCCCGAATGAGCCTCTGCAATCCATGCAGTGGCTCTTCCAAATGATGAAGCCCCACACTCAAAGATAAAGCATGTGTCGCTAAAAAATCCGCACAGTAGTTGCCCTCTCTGTACACATGTGCAATATTCACATTCCAATCCTGTGATAACAGTTGGTTGATGCGGCGAACCAGACTCGTGTTAGCACTGGCATACTCATCGTTGTTGTTGACAAGGGATAGCGCCACAAGACAGTCTATTTGAATCATGATGTCCCTATAACCCCGCGCCCATGCCATCTCCAGCCCATCTACTATTGCCCAGAGCTCGGCCTGAAGTGACGTGCATATCCCAATCCTTCGACAGCAACCTCCTACCCAGGTACCCTCATGGTTTCGAAAGATACAGCCAGCCCCTGTTTTTTGTTTTTTTATGTCTGCTTGTATCTGAATGCTTATATGGGCTTGCATGTCTTTGTTCATTTAACTTGTATTTTAATATCATAAGAAAGCTAAAAATAAAAATTAGTTCAATTGGTAAGAGGTTCAGCTTATAATCATAAGGTCCTACTAATATAAAGACCGTTTTGACCTTAGAGGCATACCCTAACTCTAATGAGCCCTTAGACCTAACTCACCTAAACTTACTTTTTAGCCAAAGAAAATTGTAAAAAAGGCCATCATGTCATGTCTAAAATGTGGTGCAATGCTTCAAAAAACTATTATTGATTTACAGTAAAAGCATTGAGACTTCCTATAAATTTACAAGATGACTATTAAAATTTGGAAAGGTCCATTTTGAACATAAGATAAATTTCCTGTTTTTATTTTTTTTAAAAAAATCTGAACGGCACCTTAATTTAGTTTATAAGCAATTATTATATATTGGCTACGAAAGAAATATTCCTTCTCTATTTTTTCCATGAAGAAAAATACTTTCTCAAATCACACATTTTTGTCCTTGTTTCAAATCTCAATATACATAAACTTTTCATTGTATAAAAAATTTACAAAAACTTTTTTTTTTAATTTTTTTTACAAATGTACCGCCGCATACATCCATCACACAGCTATCGCGTATTGTAGGCATGAGAATGATAGGACACATAGGGTGCCAATTCAGTTATGAAGTTCGCTGTTGGCACCCCATAAACTTTTATTTATTTAATTTTTTTGGGGAAAAAAAGAATTGCATTAGAATTTTTAAACGAAAAATTATTTACACATAAATTCCAATTGCTTATAAATATAAAAATGTATCATATAAACAGAAAATTTAAATTTGTAAATAAGACTAAATAAATAAATAATATTTTTATTTATAAATATAAAAAATTATCATATAAATATAGGCTAAATTATATAAAATCCCCGAACTTTGGATCAATTGCATATAACCCCATGATATTTCAAAGTTTAAATTCAACCCGACTTTTCATTCTTTTTAACTATTAACTACATGTTGTTAAGTGACCGTTATGTTTTTAACGGAAATTACCACATCGATTATGAAAGGAGATGACATTTGTGTTAGTTTTGATGATGTCTTATATGGATATCATTATTAAGAGCAAAAATTTTACATATTATATTTATCTCCCACATTGACTAACTACTATATTTAATGTAGATTAGTTCAATCAAGTTGAATTATAGATCAAGAAGGAGAAAAGAGATTTGAAAGAAGAAATTGGAGAAAATGTCAAGTTTAAGAAGATGTCAAGTTTAAGAAGAAGAGGAGATATTGAGAAGGTAGAATTTGCGAGAGAATGATGAGTCCAAGTTAAATGGTGAAGAATGATCAAGAATGGAGATTGAAGAAAGAAGAACTTGTTAAATATTATGAGGATATCAATATTCAAGTCTCTATGATCAAACGAAGTTGGAATGGCTCGATTCGGAGTTAAAATAAGTAAGTTCAAGCTTCCCGATGAATAGGAGTTGCTACAATTCAATTGCCACAATCCGTGCATTTCCGCACATAAATCTTGACCATTTTTGAGCATGAAACAGCCTTTCTCGAGTATGGAACATCCATTCTCGAGAATAGGATTTCAATTCTCGAGAATCGCGTGTTTCGGCTACTGTTCACTGTTTCATGTTTCACTCGGGCGACGTCGATAATTTGATGATATCTCCATAACATACTCGTATGGACAATATTTCTCTTTCTCACTCTCTTTGGAATTTGTGTCTCATTTCCATTTACTTTAGCTATTAACCCGAAGGGTTAAGTACCAATTTTGCGAAGAGTGCGCAGAGCAATTTTGCCTCTTAAGTTTTCGAAGGAGCAATGTTGCCCAAGTATCAAAATGGAGCAATGTTGCCCCTCCGTTAGAAACCCGACCGTTAGGGTTTCTAACGGAGGGACAACATTGCTTCGTTTTGATATTTTAGGGATAACATTGCTCCTTCGAAAACTTAAAGGGCAAAATTGCTCCTGGATGCGTACTTTAGAGGCAAAATTGGTATTTAACCCTAAATTTATATTACATTTTAGGCTGTTAGCTGCTGTTTTCAAGAAAGTGCACGCCTATTGTGTAGTCAAACGAAACTGGATGGGAAAACAAGGCCTAACCATGTGCATGTGATGCCAGTTCTGCAATAAATTAGAAATAGGGGACAAAGGAATCCTAACAAAGAAAATGTATCACAAGATGCTCCAAATTAAAATTAAATACAAAAACAGAACTAGTTTGAGTGCTCATTAAAGTGATGAGCAAGCAACCTTACTAGATCTATATCATCTATAGGTGTGTGTATATATATATACACCAAAATCCCAATTAAAAAAAATAATATAAAAAAAGTCTTATACTTATCTTAATTAAAGAAAATAATATAGGAAAAGTCTCATAACTTGTCAATGATAACTCATTCACTTATGAATAGTTGCTCTTTCATTTGTTATTGACAAGTTATGAGACTTTTCTGATATTATTTTCTTTAATTAGGATTTGGGACTTTACATTTTCTCATTATATTTTATATTTAACTACTATTTGGTCACTCACTCCTATCAAAAGATTCGTTATCCTATAAATCTACAAACATTACAAAATAATTAGATTCCACAAGAATATCCCCCTCCAAGTTGAAATTAATAAATCTGTATCCATTTGCTTTCATAAATCACAATCAATTGTAAGAATATTAAAAAAAAAATGTAATTAAAAAAAATTAAGAGTTTTAATTATTGCCGTGAATCAAATAGACATAACCCCGTGGAGAAAATCATTTTGGAGTGCCTCCATTCTGTACAAATCATCAAGCTTAGTCTAAATTAACCATATATATATAGTTCCAACTATTTTTTCTCTTAGTCTAAATTAATTGAAATATTACCAATAATACTCTATGCACGAGCAATTTCCATATTCAAAACAACGAATCCAATTTGAGTCCCCCAAAATTATCCTCCTTTCAACAATTTTGGAGATGTATTTCATAGCAGTGTGATAGTCTACACAAATTCTCAAGTTTTTAAGAACACTGATTGACCAGAGTGATGTGTTAGATTTGCATTCATATATTTACTACATTTTAATATTTGTTTTTTTAATCTTTTGGATTGTAGCGGCTCATTATTCAACTATGAAAAATATTGGATTTGCACTTATTCCTTAGTTAACGATATGTATTTTTGTGGCTAGACTTTAATTTCTACTGGCCCTGAGTCTTTTACTGCTCTTTCTTTACACATTCTTTAGTTGCAAGACTAGTATATTAGGAACCCGATGTGTTATCTTGCATTATATATATTCCTTCCATCCTGCATCAAGAAATGTAGATCTTTCCCTACTATGGGCGACATTTTCTCCAGGCTTATTTAGAATATTTTCTGGCAAGTTCAAAAACAATATTGTTATATACTATATCTCCTCCTTAATAAGAGACTTATTTTACCTTTTTAGAAAGATTAATGAAACTAGATAAATTAGTTTAGAGTATTTATATTTATCTTTTTTATATTAAAATAATTTGTATATGACTTATTATAAACTGATATATAATCAAATGATACACAATATATATTATGATTAACTAACTTATTTAGCTTTCTTAGCATATCTGAAACAAAGTCAACTGGATTTTATATTAAAATTCAGGCCCAGGCCGGGGTAATATTATATTATTTGGTGATAACAGGGACAAAACCATGGCTCTCAACCAAGTTACATGGATGTTGCAGGGTGTTTCACTGGCTGTGTATGAATGTGATTTGGCTCACCAGGAAGAGGAAGAAGCTTCTGGTTTTTGATGACCTTTGTGTCAATCTTGTTGCTGCTACGGGGTTTTCTCCAGTGGTAGTGTCTTTTTCATATAGGATATTTCAGACCTTAGGGGCCTTCTCAGGTGGTTTCCATTATGCACTTCTCAAAGTGCTTGTGATGCATTTGCTCGCCTTACCCCTAGCGCTAGCGTTGCTCTCATTTCTTGTAGTAGTATGGTGTGGGGTTTTTGTTTTCCCTTTCAGTATCTTTCTATTAGAGACGATGTTATTGGATGCACTTTCAGGTATTAAATGTGTGAACATCTCCTGGTGGAGATTTAAAATTTGATTTACCACGTTGTAAAAGACTAATCCATTCTATTAGACCCAACCCTTGCTTGTTACAATGGCTTGAGTTGCACAACAGCTTTTTCCCCCTAAACATGTGTATTTTTTTATTAGAGATAATCCTATTTAAGACGTTTTCGGCCATTAAATGTAGACACATCTTCCAACAGGGATTCAAACCTTAATTCGTCACATTATGAGAAATTAACTCCTTCCACAAGACTTAAACCTCTTAGTGGCATAACAGCTTTTATTCCCTTGTTCATCTTTTCTTTTCTAGTTGGTTGTTGGGGCTTTGTGTGTGTTTGTTTGTTCTTCTTTTATATCTGCTTGTACCTTTATGCTTATATGGGCTTCTACGTGTTTCATTTAACTCACATTTTAATATTGTAAGAAAGTCATAAATAAATGTTGGTCTACTTAGTAAAGGATTTAATTCAACAATAAAGTTGTATGTTCAAATTCTACCGATGTAAAAATTTTGTTGGTGAGTGATTTGTAACTATTGTTATAACTGCTCCTTGAGCCTGGTTGCATGCATGCCAGGCTCAGGTGATCCCCTCGATCCAACTCAACTAAACCTTTTTTGTATATATTAAAAAAAAAAAAAAATTGTAAGAAAGCTTGTCATGTACTCGTGTCTATTATGCAGTGCAATGCTTAAAAAACTATTATTGGTTTGCAGTAAAAGTATTGAGACTCCCAATAAATTTACAATACAAACATATAAATTTTCCTCCTTTTATTTTATTTTATTTTTAAAAAAATCTGAACGGCACCTTAATTTTGTCTATAAGCAAGTGTTATATATTGGCTAAGAAAGAAATATTCCTTCTCTTTCTTTGCCATAAGAAATATACTTTCTCAAATCACACATTTTTGTCCTTGTTTCAAATCTCAATATAAATAAACTTCTCATTGTAAATTTTTTTACTTAAACCATTTGTTTTACAATGTACCACCGCTCCATCATCCAGAACACAGCTATCTCTTATTGGAGGTATGAGGTATACTATCCACGACCTCTTCCATGAGATTTTTGTTAAAACCTTTACAATTTTTATGGGCCGTGATCAATTAATTAATGAGATTGACTAAAACAAGAATGATTTTGACAAAATCATTTGGAATTGGAAAAATGTACGGAAAGTGCATTTTCATCTTTAAACCAAAATATGAAAAACCTAAATTCTCACTCATCCCTTCTTTGTCCTTTGCAAGTTATAACAGTCTTTTTTGAGTTTTGGAAGTTGAAGTGATATTTAAATATTTTTTTTAAAATTTTAACTGCTTATAAATATAAAAAAATATCATATAAATTAACATAAAATTTTAATTTGCAAATAAGACTAAATAAACAAATAATATTTTTTATTTATAAATATAAAAATTTATCATATAAACATAGGCTAAATTATACAAAACTTTCCGAACTTTGGATCAGTTTGCATATAACCCTATGATATTTTAAAGTTTAAGGCCCTATTTGGATGAGCTTTTAAAAAAAGTACTTTTTTTTAAGCTTCAAATTGGAGCTTTTAGAAAAAGGAGCATTCTAACTTTTTTTTTTTTTTTTTGGTGACACTTACTTTTTGAAAAAAATATCATCTAAACATATAAATTAATAAAAAAGCATTTTTTTGTATTAAAAAAGTGCTTTTTTTAATCAAAAAGCCCATCCAAATGGGCCCTAAATTTAACCCTTCGACCTTTTTGTGTTTTTTTTTTTAAAATATTAACTAGCTGTTGTTAAGTGACTCGATATGTTTTCAACGAGAAAATGTTACGTCAAATTATGAGATGACAATTGTCATCCTATGTAGCATCATTCGTAAATTACTAATTTCATAATATGTATTCTTTGAACACTTTAACAGTTGCAAAGAACCTGAAATTTGATAAATTACAAATAAACTCCCTAACATTTTAATTAAATTTAATTTCCTTAAAATTTTAATTTATAATATTAAACCACATAACTTTACCTTATACCATTTTAATAAATTTATTAAAACTTTTATTATCATTTGTCAATTAAAATAGTATTTTTTACATGGCAGAAACTAGAAGAATAATATTTAGAAAATGTAAAATAAACGTTGAATCTCTAATTCAAGAAAAAATATGGATTACTAATAAAAAGTTAATGAGGGCAAGTCCTTTAACAAAAATGTAATATTTAAACCATCAATACTCAATCATCCCAATAATATATTTGACACCAATGGTAACAATTTTGCACTATCAATGCTCAATTAATCCCAAAAAAAAAAAAGAGTAAATGTTATATAAATGATAAAATTTTTATTTTTTAAATATCATTCTTGTAGTTTTTTCCGTACAAGAAAACCATTTTAATTGACAAATGATAGTAAAAACTTAACAAATTTATTAAAATGATTAAAGTAACAACATGAGGTTTATTTATTATAAATCAAAATTTCAGGAAACCTAAATTTGAATTTTAAAATGTCAAGGGGTTATTGTAATTGATCAAAGTTCAAAGGATTATCTGCAATTATTTAAAATTTAGGGGGTTTTATGAAATTAGTAATTTACAAAGAATGCCACATAGGATAACACGTGTCATCTCATAATCTGACGTAACTATTTTCATTAAAAGATAATAATCACGTAATGATATAGGGTTAATAGTTAAAAAATAAAAAATCGGTAGTTAAGTTTTAACTTTGAAATGTCAGGAATATTAGAGCTCATTTAGATAGACTTTTTTTTTTTTTGTATATATAAAAAAAAGTCCTTTTTTAAAAAATATTTTTTGGTTATTTTATGGGTTTGGATGGGGGCTTAAAAAAAAAAAAAAAAAAAAAAAAAAGGTAAAAGTCACAAAAATCTCAAACTTCTCTCTCTCTCTCTTAATCTTCAATCGAAAAAAAAAAAAAAAAAAAAAAAAAAAAAAAAAAAAAAAAAAAAAAAAAAAAAAAAGAGATGCGGTAGATGAGAGTTGACCAGCTATTTTAATTTTTGGACCAAATGACCGCAAAAAAGCCTCGCGCCGTGTACTCCTTCTCCTTCGCCATCGCGTGTTCGCGCCGTCCTCTCCTTCGCCATCGCGTCTTCGCGCCGTCAATTCTCCTTCTCCTTCGCGCCAGTTCGTGCCGTCTCCTTCTCCTTTTGGCAATATTTCCTTCTCCTTCTCCTTCTCTCTTACCGGTAAATCTCCTTCTCCTCCCCATCTCTTATTATTTTTTTCATTGTGATTGTATGGAGCAGAGAGGGTAAAAACATCCTTAAAAATAACAAAATGTTGTTGGCACAAGGTGAGCCTGATGGGTTTTATACTTTTATTGAGTGAATTTTGTCGTGCGGCAACACAGTGTTAAGATGGGTAGGGGGATATACCACTGAGTGGCACAAAGACGGGGAAGTCACGGGACCACAGTGAGCATTCAAATTTTATTTTTATGGAACAGTTCTTCTCCTGCAGAAACTTGCCAAACTCTTACATTTTTTCCGCTTCCATTAAGCAGCTTGAATTTAGATGCTTTTTCTGTTTTTTTTTGGGTCAACAAGATGCTTTTTCCATTCACTAGCGAATCAACCCTCGCAAGAAGAAGCGACTATGCTCTTTCCTATTCCTACTCACAATCTCTGCCTTGCAAAAATGAACCTCAACCCCCAACTTTTTTTCCAAATAAATGCTGTACTCATACATGGCTGCATCATTTGTGAGTTCTGGATGTTATTTCTACTGTGATTGTGCCCTGTGATTGTGAGTTAATTGCTGGACTGTGGGCGTTAGTGGTGAAAAGCTGAGTCTTCAATTTTTGAGTGAATTTCCAGGTTGCATTGGTAGTTGCAATTTTGGAAAAATCTTACTTGGTTTCACTGTTGCTTTTGCTGCCTTGGACATATCTCCGTAATCTGAATTTTGCTTGCTGCAATTGAGTTGTGTTTGCACATTACTTTTCTGAGGTTTACCATAGAATTCGTGCACCAAACTGAAGTTTTCTACCATGTCGGCTGATTGATGCATGTGAATTTGCTGTCATTTTATTGCTGTGACAAGGATCTTGGAATTGAGGATTTGAATATGATTGTGTCCTAAATCGATAACTTGCTGCTGTGAAAGTGTTCCGAGAATCTTGACTTTAGCTTAATCTCATTGTAAAGTTGCTCTGAATCTGATTTGTTTATGTAAATCATGTGCTGCTGCTGCTGCTGCTGTGATACATTTTAATTTATAGCATCTACAATTATAGTTTGAAAATTAATCTTACTTTATAATCAGCTGTAACTGCTGTTTCTATATTGGAGTGACATGGTATTGCTCGAAATGAATACTTAACATTGATTTATCACCTTCTAGTAGAGATCTTTTACTATTTCAACACTAAGAAACATTTTATTAAATATTTGACTTGTTTATAATCTTTGGACCTCACTGATATTGTTAGAGGATATATATGTTTTCATATAATTATGAACTACTCTTCTTGTGTGCGTAGTGTTGTATCCCCTTTATTTTATTCATGCATGAAACAATATCGGTTTCAAAAATATATCTTGGATTGGGAAAGACAAGGTTATGTATTTCATTGTGTATCTTTTGTTCCTAAAAAAAAAAATGTTTGGATATGGAAGTCTATGAATTGCGAGACTCTACGTGCTATTGTTTTCCCCTCCTCTAGAGACTTATATTCCCCTCAGGACAAAGTCACTGGTTGTCTATTTTTAATAAGCTATTATTTTTCTGTGTCTTATAAAATTCCAGTTGCTCTCCTTCTGTTCTTTCAATTTTGTTCATACACTTTTAATCACTACTTGGATCTGAATCAACTATGTGTGTGAGTCCCAATTTTTCTTTTTCATTTCTGTTGCTGTGGTCCACTTTAAAGTTGTTTTTGTCAACTAGCTATTTTTCATGCTACAATTTTTTTCCTTGCTTTTCTCTAACTGCTACTGACTGTCTTGGTTGAAGCAACATGTTTCTTTTGTAAAATATGATCTTTTAAGGAAGCTAGCAATCTTTTTCTATTGTTGCATGTTACTTTATGTATGAATGCATCTTTATGCTAGTTTTAGTTATTCCTTCATTTTATTTAAAAGTGATTCTTAAATTGTGCATCCATATGTAAAATAGCTTAATTTCTAATTAAAGCACTTTTTTAAAAAAACATTGGAAAAAAAAAAAAGGTCTTTTTTTTTTTTTTTTTTAAAAAAAAGCTCATCCAAACGGGCTCTATATGCAACTCACTTAAAGTCAGAGTGTTTTGTATAATTTAGTCATAAACATATAAACAAATATTTTAAAAAAATCATTTTTATTAATTAATTTGATCTAAAATCTATAATCCAAACACGAGACATCCCAGCATCCCTGCCGCACATTTTCCAGCTGCGAATTTTCTGTTCATACCGTGCCTTGCTCCATCTTCTCCCAGCTCGAACCTCTGGGCAAGCTGTAGCTGCTGAAAAAGCCGCCTCCTCTTTTCACTCTGCTTTTAGGGATACAAAGCCTCATTGCTTGGTTATTGTCTCTGCCTCCTCTTCTTATTCTGCCTCTCCAAGAATTTCTGTTTGAGGTGGATTCTATTGATAGCGATTTGGTTAATCTGGATTTCCTTTGCATTCTCCAGCATGTAGGTTTTAATCTCTGTTCGCCTTCCGGGGTATCTATCTCCTAGGTGGCTTTGTTATAACTGTATTTTGCTTTTTCAGCGGTGCTTCCTGGATTGTTATTACTCTTTAGTGTCTAGTCTATGATCGCTTCATTGATATGATACTGCTAGTGAAAAATAAAACATAAAAGGTCTTGAGAGATGTGATGGTTTTTATGAGAAGGAATAGCACTGGGTGATGTAAAAATTTCTTTATTTATTCTTTTGCCAGTTTGCTATTTTGTTCTGTTGCTCCTTTTCTTTATTTATACTACAGAAATTAGTTAGTACTTTATTAAGACTATTGTTCTAATGTTTTTGTTTCAATTATGTTTTATGGACAGGTATGTTCTCTTGATTTGTCAAGGAATTCTGTTCATGAGGTGTATAATTACGAAACCATTTTTGTTTAATGTCATCTGAGATATTGAGTGAGCTTAGTCTAAAGAGCAACAGAAGTATGATCCTTATTAAATGTGGAAATTCAATTTCTTGTCCAATTCTCTCTTCAGTTGTATACAAGGTAATGGCCTGTACCGTGTGATCTTACATTATAGTTGCTTAGAAAAACCACTTCATGATATAATGCTTTTGATAGAGTATGGAGAGTAATAGAACATTGTTTCAGACCAAGGCAGATATTGGAGCTCTCCTGTTTGGTTATAGAATCTCAAAGCCCATAGTATATGTCTCACACAAGGTAAAGTGTTGACCATTAATGAAAAGACAGAATGTAGCATTTTGACTTAATTTTGATCTGAACAATTCTGATTATAGTTGTTTTCATTGTAGAAAAATTATATGAGAAGTGCATTAGCTGTTCCTTTGATCCAGTCATCTCTTAGCCATAATGGAAGAGCACTAGGCAGACCCAGAGTGCTGGAAAAGTAAGTTATAATTCATGTTTCATCGTTTAATGCTACAATATATGGTAAGCTGTATAGGTCAAATAGGGTGTATTCCAAGTCTTGAATATCATATTTCCATGATTTCTTAATGCACTTGGAAATTGGAATGCAGTAAAGGGAAAGGAAAAGTTGGAAAGAAGGAGCACCACCTATGGCAAAGAAGAGATTCTGCTCAGTCTAGGCAAAAGGCCCTTAGTCTTATAAGAATTGTATGCTTCTCTAGCCTTTTCACTTGGTTTAGAATATTCAAACTGTTGTCCTAAAAATGAATGGTATTTATCATTACTAGATAGTGGTTGGGGCCGCCCCCTCACCGCCGGGGGAGGGGGGGAGTTCTGATCTTTCTGTTTAATTTAATTTATTGTGCATTGTTAATTGGGAAATCGCAGGTGTCTGAACTCCCTAATGAAAAGGAGGCTGTTTATGGGGCATTGGACAAATGGATGGCTTGGGAGACTGAGTTCCCATTGATTGCAGTTGCCAAGGCTTTAAGAATCTTAAGGAAAAGGGGCCAGTGGGTCCGACTAATTCAAGTTTGACCGTAGCATCATGCTATATTCTTAAGAGTTCTTTTCGTATGTTTCATTAGTATCATCTTAATTTTGGTGTAAATTTTGAGTGAAAATGTAACAACTGATGATATGATTTTAGTAATTTAGTTTTTTCTTATAATTGTCTTTGTTGGCTTAACTTAGTGTTCTGTGGGCCTTGACTTTAGATGATTTTTCCCGGGATTGAACATAAGTTTGTTGTTGGGCCCTTAGATAATTGAATAGGTAAAAGAAAGCTGAAATTAGTCAACTTGATGATTAAGATTTAGGATACATGATAAGACTCTATATAAATATTTACTGCAGCTCGTCTCATCAAAATTTGATTTCCTTGATGTAGCTTCTGGTGAAATCAAATGCCCAGGTAGTGCTACTCTTTACATGAGAAAATGGTCCAGTTTGGGTTCTTGTGGAGCTTAGAGATCTAGATCTTATGAATGTTTTGTATATTAATATACGGTGCTTAAAAAATCTTAAGTTTTTGTTTTCTCTTGAAAATAAAAGAAATGTCATCTATTAATATTAATGAATGCAGTTTTGTAGTGGTCCTTCTTGAGGATGTCATTATTTGCTTATGAGCATTAGAAGACAAACTTTGTTGGTGAATGTTATCTCTTTCTCTCGTTAGCCCTGATTATATCTTGTCTATATCATACTTACTTTCGATTACACATGGGGATGGAATGAAATATCACTGGTTAGTGGTTACTGATTCTCACACTACTCAGGTGGCAAAGTGGATGTTAAGCAGAGGTCAAGGAACAACAATGGGGACTTATGACACTTTTCTTCTGGCATGTGTCCTTAAGAAACATGTGGGATCAACAGTTGTCTTGGAAGTTGGAACCATTAGCTGTTTTGAATAGTCACATCTCCAAGCGCAACAACTTCCGTGTTACCCAGATGTAATCCATTGGAATCATTCCAAGGTTTAGGATGCTACTTGGGATGATCTTTCGGCTATGCAGCATCAATTCCCTGATTTCTCTTTCGTTGCTCCTCCTTACACCATCCTTGTGGAGGGAGTGTATAAAAACAGGGGAAACCAGCGGAAAGCCATGCACTTTTGAAAAATCAGTGAAAGATGTTTATGAGAGAGATGAGTGAGAATTACAATAGAATTGTAGTTTTGTTTAAAGAAGATAGCAATCATTTTAAAGCAGCTGGTTTAGAATGTAATGTGAAAGACACAGAAGGAGAATAATACTTGAAAATATACATAACTTACTACGCTTCATTACTTGGCCAAAGGTAGAATAAGAAATTAATCGAGGATTTCATGGTTTCCCCTGTAAATTTTAAATAAGCAAAATTCCAAGAAGGCTCTTAAACGAAACTACAAACAAATGATGGAAGATTCAAAGAATGGAAGGAAAAAGAGAGGACTTGAAATTTCTATTACAAAAGATTCCATAATACTAGCCAGTTCCTTAGTATAAATCTACTCAAGTAATTTGGGAAGGTTAAGGAAATGAACTAAATTGGTTACTTATTAAAATTATGTGTTGTTTTCCTTAAAATGCCATCTTAGATCATGTGCATTGAAACTAGCCATTGATATATGCAAACTTCTTTAATACATGCGATTAATAGAGATAGTTTAGAAAAAATGATGAATATGAAGGGATAAAATGGGGGTGAAGCCTTATATTTAGAATTGAATCGAACACAACCCCATCTAACTCTTGTATTAGAAACAGGAGATTGCATCTAGAAACCAAGCTTTTGTTCCATTAAAAAAGTCATATATCTAATTGCTTTTCAATTTTTTTTTTTATGATTTGAAATTTCAAATAAAATTAAAAAAAAAAAAAAAAAAGATGAAGACACTACGATATATAGAGGTTCGGATCCAAAAAAATTGAATCCTACATCCTCTCCCCAAGCATGAAGCCTGAGAATTTTATAAGTGATTAGTACCCACAATACAATACACATAATTCTTCCCAACATTTAGACACCCAACCAAAAAAAAAAAAAAAAAACCCATCATATACAGATGTATCACACTTTCACCAATGATGTATCTTTTGAAAAAAAAAAAAAAATTAATGCACATGAGTCACACCAAGATCACCCCCAGAAAATCAGAGAGTCTTTTGTCAAGAAGATGATGAACTTGATCATATTATGATGAGCTTTTATTCTCTGTGCAGGTTCGTCTACAAATCCCTTGCTGTCTGTCTTACTGATGCTGCATTTTTAAGTATGAAAGAGAAGTAAGTCTAGAGACAGAACAAGCGAGGGAAAAACTCAAAAAAGAAATGGCAATCAATTAACCTTGAGCAGATTAATCAGTGCACTAGACTTTGTGAAGAAGAAGCAGATTTAGCAAATCATGTTGGACTCTACCTACAACAACAACCCCATAATAGAAAAAACTCAAATAGAGAAGATAAAACTTTTTGAAGCATTTCTTCTTAGAAGAGCTATTGATACAAGTTTTATAGAATTTGCATGATCTGCATAATTTTGAGAACAAGTGGATTACTTTCACTAATCTTTGAAGTAGTGAAAATGTAAAAATAAAAATGGAATATGTAAACATGTTAAACCGTATTATCCTTTGGTGTAGGATATATAACAAGAGTAGCTAAAGTAATATCAACAAGTTATTGATTGAGATGATAAGGAGCCTCACCTTTATAAGAAAGAGAACACAAGTTCAAATCTCAAGAAGTGCACTTATTGGAAGAGGTGAGAACATTTTACTCTCTAAACTTTGAAGAGGATACCCTTGGTCACTAAAAAAGAGAGAGAGAGAGAGAGAGTAGCTAAATCAATAATTGTTTATCGAAATTCCTCATTCTTTTATCAAATATTTATGATAAATTAATATAAACAAAAGAGATTTCTATCTCAATTTCATCGATGAAGTTGCAAATAATTGTACTTTAAGTTAGTTCTAAATATCACACTCTCATAGTCATCTGAATTTCATTAGGGAAAAAAACACAAAAGAGTATAAAGTCGCTAGACATATACAGCATATTAAATTACAAAATGAAAAATGAACACAATTATAAATACAAAAGACAGTTAGAATTGTTGTTCATTTTCTTGATTCAAACTCATAAAAACAATTACTTATTTCAAGATCAGAATCATCAATGAGCACTTTTAGTTATGCAGGTTAAAGCAATAGCACATTCAGTAAAAAAAAAAAGAAAGCAAAAAAGGGAAAGAAAAGAAATGCTTACAACCACCTTAATTAGTAAAAGTCACATGATCGGTGCGCAACAATTTCTGAAAAAATAACTGTTTGAAAATCTTCAAAGATAATAATCATACTGATATTCTCAATATATAAAAAGTCAATTAAATTATTATTTGAATTAACTTATAAACATGGTGAATTTATGAGGGGAAAAAAGGAAACGAAAAGGAAAGTAATTAAAGAAAAATAGCTAAAGTATGTTTTGGAAAACAAAACAGAGAAAAGAGAGTTGGAATAATTGCACAGCAAAATAAGTTTGTTAATATCATATAAATTAGCAAAAGGTTAACCGATGTATGAAGCAATTCCAACAATGTAGGTCAAATAATATCGAGAAACATTTATGCGGAAGCATAATTGTCTCTCTAAATCCATTTATTAATTATAAAAATGCAATACTTGATCATATAGATAAATACCTGTTGGAAAACGTGGAGCATAATTGATGTGTGGGATGTGGGATATTTGACGAAAAAGTTGTTCATCCTTATTGTCGTATTTTTCTCCAAGCAACGGACAATTCGAAATGTGAAGCTTTCTCAAAGAAGCAGGTAGCTTTTGGCCTGACATTTTCTCCAGCTTGGAACAATCATAGATCTCGAGTTGTTGGAGAGAGGTTAGGTGTTGAAGTCCCGTGCAATTCAATGTCTCCAAGAAATCAAAGCCAGAAATATTAAGGGTTGTAAGACTGGTTGGAAGAGAATAGCCCTCTGGGAAACACTTGACATCCTTACTATCTAGATATCTCATAGAAAGGTAAGTGCTATTACTTTGGAGGTGCCACTTTGCATGATGGGATAATAGCTTGTTACAACATGCAATATGAAGTTCCCTCAAACTTGGCACAATGATCCCTTCTGGAAATGATTCCATCTCGTGAGAATTCTGTATGTATAGCTTTCTTAAATTTGGGAGAAGACCTTCTATGTCATCTGACGTGAACTTCACACATCCGTCAATAGAAATAGATTGGAGATTTTGAAGAGGAGTAGTTGAACTCATCACAAAATCAACTTTTTCACAATTGAAAATGCTCAAATGTTGCAATGACGGGGGCAAATGAATCATTGGAGTTGACACATTGGAGCAACCGCTTATAATTAAATATTGGAGATGTGAATGTTTAGAGAGTGCCTCCAGCATTGATTCCAACATCCGACATCCTGTAATCCCCAGCTGGCAAAGGGAAGGAGGCAACTCATGCTCTTGCCATACTACGTTTACACTTCCATATGTCCCTAAATGCTGAAGTTTGTGACACCTTGGAATACAAGACAACAATCGACAACGTGTAATCGCCAGTGCTTCTAAAGAAAGCAACTGGCAAGGTAAATTTCCAATTAACTTATTAGAATCTGATATTGTGAGTTGTCGGAGTTTAGGAAAAGCTTCCATGTCAATGGAATGCCATTGTTCCCACGAAGTCATTTTTGAAAACTCAAGAATTTCAAGGGATGGGAATGCAATCATGGAAGCACAACTATTTCCCTTCAACAACTCATTACCAATGCTTACTACACTATTTAATCCCTGAATAAGTAACTTCTTTAGAGCGGGGAGCTGCCCAAGGGGGGGAAGCTTCCAACAATTAACACAATATTCTAGTTGCAGCGAAGTCATGTTGTCATAGGAAGGACTTCCCAACCAATCTGGAAATATTGTGCCCTTATAATATTTAATTTTCGATTCTTCTAAATCCCAACAAGGTTGAAGGTTGGACAAAATATCTCTCTCAATTGTTGAATCTTCCACATCACCATCCTCCGACCATGATAATGTTAAATCTTTGATGTGCTTCTTCTCCATCATTCTCACATCATAGGCTTCATTTCCACTCTTAACGTTCTCTAATTTTCTAATTTCAATGCAACCCTTTAAATGTGAAATTCGTCCCAATTCCCCAATCCCAGTCTCTTGCTCTTCGCCAACAATGAAGTCACTCAAAAATTGCAAATCTTTTAGGTTACCCAGTCCCCTTGGCATTTCTTTCAAAGAGGTTCCACTTATATCAAGATGTCGCAAGTTTACAAGATCTTGCATATCACTTGCAGCATCTCAAGAGAATAACAACAACACAACTTCAATGTTTGTAAGTTATACAACTTACAAATTGAATTAGGCAAACATGATATCCATGTGTTAGATAGATTCAAATAACGCAAATGGATGAATTTCTCAATTGACTCAGGGACTATCTGTAATGTAGACACACATTGAAGCGACAACGTTTGCAAGTACTTCATATTTGATAATATAATATGAGACGAAGCAATTTCAATAGATTTAGGGACATAGGGAAAATTCAATCCTATAAATGTTCGTACGCCTTTTAACTTCTGAAAAGCCTCAATGTCTAAACACGAATAATTTTGAAAGTTGCAAGACAAATGGCGAGTCTTGTTGCCAATTTTGTTTCCACCTTCCCCTAGTCTAAAGTAGAAGTCTCCGGCAACATGAGTTGCTAATTCATGAATGAGGTCATGCATGACAAAGAACTTAAACGTTTTAGGTAAGGCTTGAAAGAATGATCTTGAAGTCAAATCATCGATGTAACTATAACCAACTTCTTCTAAAGTCGAGTTCCCCTTTGATGGCTGCAAAAAACCTTCTGCCATCCACATCAAGACTAATTCAGTCTTATCAAATAGATAATCCTCCGGAAATAAAGAACAATAAGCAAAGCATTGTTTTAAATGTGGAGGGAGATAATAATAACCGACTCTTAAAATTTGGAATGATCTCACTATCTAATGAATCCCATATAACATCTTTTAATAAATTATTCCAGTGTTGAAAATCAGGATTTGATCGAAAAAGCCCCCTAGAACTTTTGCAGCCAAAGGCAAACCTTTACACTTGTTAGCAACATCTCTTCCAATTTTTTCTAAGCATGAATCCATGGTTGAATCTTTCAAATGAAAAGCGTGGGTAGCAAAAATTGACAAACAATCTTCATCGGACAAGACCTTTAGATGATAAAATGATGAGATAGTTTTAACCATCAAAGCAACACGCTCTAGGCGAGTTGTAACAAGAATTTTACATCCTTCCACTCCATTGTGAAACAAAGTCTTCAAAGCATCCCAATCAGTGTATTTGTCACTCCGGACATCGTCAAGAACAGCTAAAAACCTTTTTCCCTCAAACTTCTTCGCCAAATGAAGTTGAAGAAGATTTAAATCCATATCATGGCAGTCAAAATCAGGACTAATAGATTTTATTATAGTCTGCGCTATTTTTAAAAGATCAAATACTTCAGAGACACAAACCCATACATGGAAATCAAACTTTTGCTTCACATCTTCATCATTATAAACTGAATTAACTAAGGTGGTTTTCCCAACCCCACCCATGCCCACAATGGGGATTACAACTGAGCACCCTCACCATTAAACATAAGTTTAATTATATCTTCTTTTTCTTTCTGCCTTCCACACACTTCAGAGGCTTCCACACGAGATGTGACTGGAGGCCTCCATGACAAAGTTTCAGTTCCACTAATCTTCTCCAAATTAAGAACGTCTTTTTGTCCCACAATATGTTCAATCTTATCAGTGATAGCTTCTAACTTATTTGCTATGCTTGTATCACGCAGATTAAGAGAAGCAAAGGGGAAGTAGCGCACCTTTTTCTTTTGTTGAGTGGCAGCTCGAGTGACAATTTCATCCATCAAGTCTTCCAAGTCATAAACAGCATCTTTGAGTTCATCTAACCAATCTTTCACAGCAGGCTCCTTAAATTGTTTGAGTTCAGCATCGTTGAGCACAGAACTTGCAGCAATCAAGTTTGGCTTCAAATGATTAAGGAGCTTGTTATTAAGCTTCTTACCACAAATGAAGTTGATCAAGTCAGCCTGTTCAGGTGTCAACCTCTCCAAAAGCACGTTGAAGACAGAAGCGAGAAGAGCTCCACCTACAAGTGTTGCAGCCATATGATCTCTTTCTGAATGACTGATATCTCTGAAACTGTGAAAAATGCTGGCAAAGTCGCACTGCAGGGGAGATGAGATGATACAGGGGGCTCTATTTATTTGATTTCAAAAGATAGTGGAAGATGTTTCTTTCTATCTTCAAATAATATAATATAAAATCACAAAGGGGTCGCACAAAAGTATTGACTCATAGACTTTAATATTATTGTGCGGTCACCTTCTTCCATTGATTACAGCTGACCATATTGCCTTTGTGGAGGGTCTTTTCATTGGAATAATATAAATGAAGAAGTAATTGCTTGTCGGTCCTCTCATTCCAAGAAACAATCACTACATATTTTTCATTTTTATATATAAAAATATATAAATTTTTATGTGTTATTTTTATTTTATTTTATCCGTATTTAATTATTAATATTTATCATTCTCTCTTAATCTTTCCACCATATATTTTTTCCGTTATATAATCATCTTTATTACTTCTGCAAGCAATATGAATTTTTTATTTTCTCTCTTCTACCATCCTTTTTATTATAGTAATTTCTCCATTATTTCTTATTTCCTATCACCTTATAAATAAGGATATTTTTGTTAAAAAATTACAATTTTTACATGTTTATGATCATTAACCGACAGTTTGATCTAAGGTTAAGTAGTAAACTCACCTCGGAAGTATAAGTTTAAGAGCAATGTTGCCCTAAAAGTTTTTTTTTTTTTTTTTTTTTGGTCTCAATATTGTCGGAAGTTTCACAATGTAGCAATGTTACCTTATTCCGTCAAAAAATTGCGTTGACCAGTTAATTTTTTAACAAAAATGGCGGCGTTGCTACATTTTGAAACTTTCGAGTAATTTGAAGACAAGAAAAACTTTTAGGACAACATTCTTCTAAAAACTTAGAAACAAATTTGCTATTGAACCCTTTAATTTATATTTATAAGTATTTTTATGAAAAGGAATTGAGTAGTACTCCCTCTGGTCTAGAAGCGAAGCCAGAAATTATAATTATGGGGGTGAATATTATAGAATAGAACCCAAATGTTCATGAAAGTATACTTCAGCCCAACAAACATTTTAATTCTTTTTATTTTAGTCCCTTCATAAAACAAATAATAACAAATTCAGTGAAAATATTGAAATTTTTATGAAATTTGGAGTATAATTTTATAAAAATTCAGGTTGTATTTTATAATTTTAGGGGGGGCGGGGGCCACCCCCTTGTCTCGCCCCTACTCCAATCCTAAATATATAACTAAATTTGTAGTGTAAACTGTAATGTAAATTTTATCATATATTTAAAATTGAAGTAGTATTATATTATTCGACCAAAAAAAGTAGTATTATATTAGCTCCAATGCACATTGAACAATGTCATAGAAAAGCATGGTCTCCATCGCGCAGCGGAAAATCCCGTGACGAAGGACGGTTGATAGTTGATACCACGCGCGATCGTCCGGAGATGGTTGTACAAGGGTCTTTTATAAATATATACATATAAGTCAGTATATAAATTTATTAAAAGAGTAAAATTCGCTCCAAATTACAAGCACCTTCCTTCTTTTTAAAAAATATATATGGGCTTCCATTAAAATTAAAATATATGTTGCGCAAACCACTCTTCTAATTTTAAGATTCAACTTTTATTCAAATTTGTTAGTTGACGGTTAAATTACAATATTAACTTGTTATTTTGACTAAAATGCCCATTCTTAAAATAAATATTACTTAATTATCAAGTAATCTTTGACTAAAAATTTATCATTTAATCATATATCTATACTGAAAATTAATAAATTAATAAAATTTTGGTCATGATGTCAAATTAATTACCATATTACAAAATTAATTAATTTTGTCATCATAAATATTTTTTCAATAAATTTAAATGTTTGATCTTGTTTATTTATTAGAAAAATACTTATGATGTAATATGTTAAATACATATGTTGACTAAAATGTTCTGCAATCATTCATATATACACACACATGTATATAGGGGTTTAAACTTCGTATGTTGCATGAGAAGAAAAAAGTTCTATACACACATGAAATAGTGGGATCTACATATATATAATGCTAATTATATATATGTGTGGGTCCCACCATTTTATGTGTGTGTGACATGAGAAAACACTTCTCCTACAACATGAGAAGTGTTTTTCCCATATATATATATATATATATATATATATTCAATCAAGTTATAAAATTAGAGAATGATATGATTTTGAGATTATGTTGTTAATTAATTACAACTCAAATTTTTTTGGATATATTTTATTAAACATATGTTTTTTTTTGTAAAACTAACTCAAATTTTCAATCAAGTTGTTAATATTCAAAATGATGCTAGACATAGCTGGAAATTAGCTGTATATATAACTTGTGTTTTTTAAAGACATAAATGAAAAGCACTTGGGGCTCCTTTCTTAAATTCCTTCAATTCTTTAGTAATCAGGATTTCATCCCCATTTCTACTCCCTTTTTGGACTTCCTTTTTCCTTTTGGGTATGAGTTCTCGTTGTCATGAAAATGTTAACTGGTCGGAGGAAAGTTTGATTTAAAATGTAAAGTCACTTATAAAATAATTAATAGTATTTTTTCAATTTTACTCCTATTTAATTTTTATTGAAAAAAAAAAAGAGAGAGGTGTGAAAATAATTTATAAAGTAGAGAGAGATAAAAAAAATTTAATAAGGGAAAATGTAGAAAATTTTATCAATTGAATGCATTTCTTGATATATAAGAATGATGTACAAATGACTTACACATACACACACAGATACATACATACACATACATACTGGTATTTAATGTCGTGGCACCATATTACTCTTTGATCCTATTTATAATTCACTTCCATCATGTTGTACCCAAACAAGGGGAAAAAACTCTCAAACTTTATTAACTCTACCTTAATATTCAACAATTTTCTAACTTTATCCCTATTTAATATATGATACTATATGAGAACAAAATCAATATAATAATAAATAAATTGTAAAATTATATATTCGCATAAGAATTTTCTTTCTTTGCCTTATAAATATGATTAAAAAAAAAAAAAACTTCTCCCGACTATATAAATGGGACTAAAGGAGTACATTTTAAAACCTATTCAAAGTTTCAGACCCTTTACGTTTTTTTAAAAAAAAAAAAAAAAAAAAACACAACAAGGAGGTTAAAGCATAAAACAAGCCAAGCAGCTCATTAAGACGTGAAAAGTATTTTTTATTTTGTAAGATAATATATCATTAAGACTCTACTCTTCATAACTTAAGTGAAAGTAACGTGTGGTGGAAAAAGAAATAAAGAAAAGACGTGGGGAAGTTACCATTAACATTTTTTAAGGTTATCACTCTCGTCATAGATATTACTCATTTGGTCCTAATTATAATATTTAGTTGATTATTTAATAAATTAATGAAGCTAATTAAATTACTACGTAGTATTTTTATTTTTATTTTCTTCTTCAAATTAATTAGTTTGACAAATAGACTAATATATAATCTAAGGATCATAACATATAAAATGATTAAGAATTTATTTTCTTTAATCTCTCCAAAAAAATCAACTAAATATTATAATTAGGATCAGAGGGACATAGTAATATCTTGAAGGAGACATTTGGGAAGATTAGGTGGAGGACCGTAATTGATCCGTGTGGGGACCCCATTGCTTTTTGAAAGAAGAACATGCTGTTTTGGCATGCCTGTCGCCATTATATTGCCTTTTATAAAGCATAATATTACCGGCCAATGCACAAAACTCCTATCAAAAGTACATGTTAATGTATGCAGACTTCCCATTACAAATGAAGAGTCTATTTCTATAATTCGAACAAGTGACCAATGTACACAGTTTTATCCTCCAGAAGAAGAGTCTACTTGGTGGTTTGAACCAATGACCTCCAAATCTTACGATAATATTACTATTTTAAGGGTTTGCTTTTATTAACACTAATAGTCATAAGAAATTCCTCATTCTCTATTTCTCTCTTTTTATTTTTTTGAATTCATAAATAATTTATTTAGCTTTCTTTAATCTATTCAAATATAAGTATTAAATACTTTCATGATAAGGTAAAAGTATACATATGGCACTTTAACTTTACTTGAAGTTTCAATTTAGCCCCTTAACTAAAAGTATACATATGGCACTTTAAGCGGTGGGAAATTCTTTTTTAAAAAATAAAAATAATAAAATAAACAATTGGCTAACATTGATCTGATCAGTAGAACCTAAAGTAAGTCCAGTTCAATATTTGTCTCTTGTGCCATCTTAACCAAAAAAAAGAAAAATTTGATGTCATGTAATTACATGTGTAAACTGGGAAGCACATAAGGTGTTTGTCTCTTATATGCTTCTTATATGCTTGTCCCTCTAATTAGAAGGACAAGCACATTTTATTTTATTTTATTTTAATTTTTTTTATAAATTTTATTTTTTAAAATTAAATTATGTTAGTTTTTGAAATTTTTTTGTACCCAGAGTATCTCAAATTAATTAGTTTCCAGTTCGCATATAGAAATATCTTGTCCTATAACATTAGTATCTAGAAAATTAATTAATTTGAGATCTTGAGTGCAAAAAAAATTTCAAAAACTAACATATAATTTAATCTAAATAAAAAAAAATTTATAAAAAAATTAAAAAAAAACTAAAATAAAATGTGCTTGTCCTCTCTAATTAGAGGGACAAGCACATAAGAAGCACATTAGGACAAGCACCTAATGTGAACCGTGTAAACCTGTAAGATAAAGACATAAATGGGCAATGAGTCCACATTTGGTGCTTATAATTAGGTGCTTAGTTATGTGCTTATACCTCTAATTAGAGGTATAAGCAATTTTTATATAATGTATTTATTTATATTTAAATCATATGCTATTTTTCGAGATGTTTTTTTGCACTCGATTATCTCAAATTAATTAATTTTCATAATCTCGGTGTTATTTAGAGACAAATACTGAATGAAAATTAATTAATTTGAGATCTTGGGTGCAAAAAAATCTCGAAAGCGGCATATGATTTAAATATAAATAAATACAATATATAAAAAATTAAAAAAACAATTGCTTATACCTCTAATTAGAGGTATAAACACATAACTAAGCACCTAAGTATAAGCACCAAATGTGGACTCATGGGCAACTTTAGGCTCTCCTTGGTTCAATTCCTTGGTAATTAGGACTGCTTTCTCTTTAGGTAGGACAGTGACGGGACGGTGGGCATCATCAAAGGTAGGGCAGCCTCTGAAATGTTGGAACTAGCTTTCCTCCAATGCAGCTAGGGGTGGAAATAGGCCAGGCCAGGCCAGGCCTTCCCCCTTATGTGTCCTGGCTTTGTTATGCGGGGAAAGCGGCTGAGCCTGGCCCGTGGCATTATTCTGAGGAGCTTATTTTTAGGCACGAGCAGTACATCAGCCAGGCCTCGGCCGTGGCTCCGTTAAGAAGCCTGTATTTTCAAAAATCCTGTACTTAGGCTAATAGCCCACAGGCCCTAAGGAAAACATGCCGAAAACAGGCCTCCTGCGTTTACAGGCCGAAAACAGGCCTCCTTAAATTACAGGCCTCTTGTAAACAGGCCTCAAACAGGCCTCCTGTTTACAGGCCGAAAACAGGCCTAATTGCTTAAACAGGCCAGGCCACAGGCTTTTCAGGCCTACACTCCTTAACAAGTCCGCCTGGCCCAGGCTTACCAGGCCTACACCAGGCCTGGGCCTGGCTCGTTAAGGCAAACAGCCTCGAAATTAGGCCTTGGCCTGGCTGTTAGTGCTGACGGGGTTAGGCTGATCCAGGCTTTTAGTAGGCCAGGCCCTGGCCCTGGCCTTTTCCGCCCCTTTAAATCATTACCATCGGCTCCATTGCGTTGAAATGTGGTTGTTTTGTCTCCAAAGTTGAACATATGGCCCTTTAAAAAAAAAAATCGGAATCGATTTGTGGTAGTAAAAATATACGTTAGGATAGTAAATGGTCCTTAAAAAAACTCATGATCTTGAAAAATTATTTTAGGATAGTGAAAAAATATTCTAAAGTATATTTTTAGCATCGATATCCAAAATACTAGTTAGTACCCCAAAAAATATCTGAAATATTTTTTTAGTATCTTGAAGTATCCTTTTAGTGTCATTTAGTACCTAAAATAATTTTTTCAAAATCCTAAAATAATTTTTCAAGATCCCGAAATATTTTTTTAAGTACCAATCAAGTATCTAAAGTATCTTTTTTAGTACTAGTTAGTATTTAAATATTTTTCAAGATCCTAAAATAATTTTCAAGATCATGAAATATTTTTTAGAACTTAGTTCAGTATTCTAAAGTATATTTTTAATACTAATCGGTACTGAATTTTTTTATTTTTAAAGGGCCGCTTGTTCGGCTTTTGAAGCCAAAATGGCCCACGTTTCAATGCGGCCGGATGGGGGCGGATGGTAGCCGCATTGGAGGGAAGCCGGTTCCATTGATGCTGCTACATATATCCTCCTTCCTGCAGCCTTATTGCCTTGCCTTACTAGAGAAAGTTTCTAACTTGAAAGGGAAAATATTAAAATTTAATTAAAGGGATAAATGGGCACATATACTCATATGAACTTTCTAAGCAAAATGATATGAATGAGGAAGTAATTGCTTCTGGGGCGGCTGATTCCTTTTCTATAAGAAATAAATTGGGAAAATTAAAAAAAAAATACTACTTAAATTTTAAAAACATAAATAGTTGAATGATCTCTCTTATATAATTATCTTTATTACTCCCGAAATATGAATTTTTTATTCTCTCTCTTCTAAAATTATCTCTTCATAAATAAAGGTATTTTTGTCAAAAAAATAAATACAATTTTTATATATTTATGATCATTAACCAACATCTTGATCTATATTATTCGGTTAAATATTTTTAATTTTTTTGCTCTCTCCATGCCTATATGTAAATAACTTGTGCTAGGGAAAGTTTGGTTATAAATATAAAGTCACTTATAAAGTAATCATGATATTTTTTTTTCAATTTTATCCCTATTTAATTTTTATTGGAAAAAGAAAAGAGAAGAGAGAGGTGTGAAAATAATTTGTAAAGTAGAGAAAGATAAAAATTTTAATAAGGAAAAATGTAGAAAATTTTATCAATTGAATGCATTTTTGATATGTAAGAATGATGTACAAGTGATTTACATATATATGGAGTAGTATTGAATTTCATGGCACCATATTACTCCTCTAATCCTATTTATAATTCACTACCATTATGTTGTACCCAAACAAGAAAAAAAAAAATCTCAAACTTTATTAACTTTATCTTAATATTCAACAACTTTTCAACTTTATCCCTATTTAATATATATTATACCATATAAGAATATAGTCTATATAATATTAAATAAATTGTAAAAATTATATATTCAAATAAAATTTACTTTTTCTGCCTTATAAATATGACCAAAAAAAATAATAAAAAACTCTTCCCTCTATTGTATGAATAGGGCTAGAGGAGTACTTTGTAAAACCTATTCAAAGTTTCATACCCACTTCGTTTTCTTTTTCAATTTTTTTTTTTTTTTTTTTTAATACAAGAAGGAGGTTAAAGCATAAAACAAGTCAAACAGCTTATTAACCGGGTGGGAAATATTTTAAAATTTTTAAGATAATCTCTCATTAAGACTCTACACTTCATAACTTAGAAGAGAGCTACGTGTGGTGGAAAAGGAAATAAAGAGAAGACCTGGGGAAGTTACCATCAAAATAAAATAGAAAAAGAACAATATTCAAAGGAAAGGATGGGAGCGGATGAAAATCTGATGATGAAGGAGGGTGGATGCCATGAAATTAGCTGCGTAAAAAGAAAAAAGACATAAATGGGAAACTTTAGACTCTAGTGGCTACTTTGTTGAATTTTTGTAATATAGAAAATTTTTTATTAGACAATTTAGTTAATATAAGGTTAACAAAATTTCTCCTTTCTCTCCTCTCAAACCAAAAAGGGAAAAAGAAATCAATACAAAACACATTTAATTCTATATACTTTTAACGGAAACTTTGATTTTATGAAGAGACGTAGGAGTTCGGGCATTAACTTTTAACGGAAACAAGAGGGAATTTGTGTAATACTGATGCACTGCGTAATACACCGTGGGTATCTTCCATATATAGGCAGCAATACAAGGATCTAGAAGAATATTTACAGTTGCCAAAATAATAATAGAACCTATGATGCTATGACACGTATCACACGAATATCCTGGAAAGATATTCTTCAGGATTGACAATATGTGCAGGCTAACAGATTATTGGGACCACAGTACTAATCATACAATACCAATTGTTTCTTCTAATACTCCCCCAAACAAGAGCGTGTTACTACCAAAACCGGTTTGTCTCTGAAAACCGAAACTGCAATCGAGATAAAGGTTTTGTAAGGCAGTCTACAATCTGATAAGAAGAAGGAATATATCTAATATCAATCATGTTGGATGAAACTAAGTCTCGAACAAAATGTATATCTACTTCAATGTGTTTACATCTAGCATGCTTTGAACTGGATTTCCAACCAGAGCTTTGGCACTTAAATTGTCACACCAAATTATTGAAGGCGCAATTGAGAAACAAGCCTAATTCAAACAATAAGGAATTCAGCCATTTTATTTCTAGAGACCCATGGTAAGGATCTGTATTTAGACTCGCACATGACCTTGAACCCACATTTTCTTGATGACCAGGAGATCAGATTATTATTCAAAAAGACACACATTCTCCGACCGATCTTATGTCATCTAAGTCACAAGCCCAAATAGCATCGTGTATGCTATTAATTGTGGCTAAAACCGACAAAATGGTTTTATATGCAAACCAAAATTACATGGATCCCTAAGGTGCCTAAAAATTCTTTTTTTGCACCGGAAATGAACAAGTTTGTGATTGTGACAAAACGACTAAGTTTGTTAACAAGATATGAAATATTTGGACGTGTAGCGGTCGGATATTGTAAAGACCTATAGCTTGTCTATACTCGATGGGATTCTATATTAAATCACCATCAAGTCTTTGAGATTGTTTGACCGGTGACCATCCGTATTGGTACCGAGGCACAACTTGCCATACCAAATTTCTCAAGCAAATCTAACACATATTTATTTTGACTTAGAAATATACCATGTGCATCTCTATACACTTCCGGTCAAGAAAGTAATAGAGGGGTCCCAAGTCTTTCAACGAGAAAATTAAGTTTAACTGTTCAACAAATTTTTCAACATATACAAGGTTATTACACGATACGAGAATGTCATCCACATATATCGGAATAAAAATGGTGAGATTGTGGGTTTGTAGCACTTAACAACGATATATCACTCTTCAAACCGTGAAAACCCAGGTTGAGTAATATGTATTTGAGCCGCTTAAACCAAGCCCTTGGAGCTTGCCAAAGGCCATAGATCACCTTCCATATGTGGTTAGGCCATTGAGGATCAATAAACCCCCGTGGCCGGTACATATAAATCTCTTCTTGGAGGAACATTCTCGGGAACGCATTATTGACGTCAAGCTACCGTGATCGCCACTTGAACGTTGGCGATGGACAAGAGGACCCTGAATGGTGGTGGGCTTGATGACCGGACTAAATGTCTCACTTGAAATCGACACCGAGATCCGTTAAAACCCCTTTGCAACTAGCCTAGCCTTATGCTTGGGGACAGATTTGTCAACTCGAAACTTGGTTTTGTAAACCCATTTATTATCTATCAACTTCGGTTGTGTAAGGGACCAAGGACCAGGTTTGATTTCACTACAGAGCATCGATTTCCTCACACATGGTGTTAAGCCATTATGGATATGAGAAGGCCTCTCAAACTAATGATGGTGCTTCTCAAGGAGACGAGGGATGCCGTGACGGAGAGCTGGAGGGGGTGGAAAGGGTCCAAGTTGCAGAGTGTTAGGTAGTAGCATTTAAGGACCCAACATAAAGACGGTTGGATTGGACTATTCCAAACTTGGACTAGGTTGTCATGTGATGTCGAGAAGAAAGCCCATTTACATCAATGACTTCATCTTCTTGATTGGATTTCGGCAGAATGGTCCGCTTCAACAAGTTCATTGATCAAAGCTTGGCAATTGAATCTCCGGCGAAATAGGTGAGTCATCTGAAAAGAGGATAATGTATCCTCGATCATATTGACTGGTGCATGATTGGGTCTGCTTTTGATAATCATTGAAACTGAATTGGATTGACCCATAGGAGTATTAGATTGATGCAGAAATCCTGTTCGAAAAGGAAACAAATTAGAATCAAATATGACCTACCGTGAGATGAATATTCTACCTGTCAAGCTTAAACATTTGTGACCCTTTTGTTGAGATGCAACACCAATATAAACACACTTCTTATTTGTGGAATTGAAATTTATGTGTGTTATATGGTTTAAGACAAGGATAACAGCACAATCGAAACATTGCAAGTTCTTATAATCAGGTTTTGTTTTCATAAGACGAAATAGAGGAGTTTGATACGTCACATCGGGACGACAAGCGTGAGGAAAATAGATTGTTGAAACACATCAACCTAGTATTTTAGAGGCATTCGAGAACGAGCAAGCAAGGTTAACCCCATTTCAACAATGTGGCGATGTTTCCTTTTAGCACGACTGTTCCGGGGGCGTACGTATAAGGACATGTAAAACGCATATTGATGCTCGCTCTTTGTGCTTATAGGCATAAGTGGTTTATACTCACTTCCATTATCACACTGTATGGATTTAATTTTGGAGTCAAATTCATTCTCAACCAATGCCTTAAAATGTTTAAACGCATGAACAACGTCACTCTTGTGTTTCGTGGATACAACCGGGTATACCACTGAAATCATCCACAAAATGGATGTAGAACCGATGCCCACCATGGATTGAACAAGGGAAGGCCCCCACAAGTTAGTATGAATTAAATCTAAGGGAAAAGAAGCTTGTAGAAACGAATATGGAAAGGGAAAAATTTTTGATTTCCCTAATTGACAGATTTGACAAGAGCGCTTTAAACTCGGAGTTTGTTCAAACTAACTAGAGTTTGTAAAATTTTATCCAAGTGTAAGACTCGAGTTTAAAGACAAAAACTCAAGTTTAGTTCTTTCTCAAATGAACATCGCGATTGAGCTTTGAAGATCACATTGAACCGTATGCAAATTCGAGTTATTATGACAAACTCGAGTTTGGGACTTTTGAAATGAAAATAAGATTCAAGTCCATAAAGCTCAAATCGGAGTTTTCAAATTCAAACTTGAGTTTTCTTAAGTTTAAAATAGTGAAAAAGCTCTCACTCGCCACAAACTCGGAGTTTAACAAATCTAACTCGAGTTTTCAAAAAAAAAATAACTTCTTTGAAACTTTGACCCAAGCACAACCGGAGTATATTAAGTCTAACTCGAGTTTGCTTAAAGGAGTAAATTCTTTTGAAAACTCGGGCCAAATGCAAATTAGAGTTTACTAAGTCTAACTCAAGTTTGCTTAAAAGAAGAAAAACTTTAAAAACTCTCAAGCACTAACCGGAGTTTGACAAATGAAACGCGAGTTTAGTTAAGTTCAAAAACATTGAAGAACTCTCGTCCCGATAGAAACTCGAGTTTGTAAATACAAACTCGAGTTTACTTAATTAGTAAACCCTTTGAAAAGCTCACAAGGATAAACTCAAGTTTCCAAGAAAAGACTCGAGTTTGGTTAAGTTAAAATAACTTGAAATGCTCTCTGTCAAGGTCAAACTCAAGTTTGACAATTCCAAACTCAAGTTTGTCTTTGACAGTAAGTTTTTAACTTAACAAAGACAAACTTCGTTCAAGTTTACAATGGTCAGGTATCATCAAAACACATAGAAAACTACGCAAGTATGTTGAGCAAGGGCGTGATTAACGAAAGGTTGAAGGGCAAGATTTTGAGAAAGGATTCAGCTTGGTTCATCTTGTCTTTAGATGAAAGTAAGGCTACTCATGCATCTACCACAAATGCATCGTGCATATCAATCAATTTAACCACAATAGCATTGTACTCAGTGTCAAGCCCGTTCAATGTATGAAGAATAAGGTCATCAATGGAGACCGAAGATCCGGTGAGAGTAAGCTCGTCAGATAAACTTTTCATTTTATTCAAGTAATACTCCATCTTCATCCCATTTTTGCGAGTATTGTGTAACTCACTCTTCACAACCATCACATGTGCCTTAGTTGAAGCACATGTAAGTCTCTCGGCTCCGGTCCCATAGCTCTTGAATAGTCTTACAGTGAAGAAGGTTTACACCAATGTATTACGTAACCAACCAACCAAAGCATCCAATCAATCGAAAACCACTCGCAGTATACTAGGTTGATTCCAACTATAGGAAGAAGGACCCGAAGCGCCTTCAAGCGGAGCAGTTAGTGTGTTCCATCAATGTGACCCTCGAGTTGGTTCCCTTCAATTAGAGGGAGAACAATAAATTCCCAAACCAAGAAGTTAGTGCGATCCACTTGAGCGCGGTGGTCTCGCTTGAAGAACCGAATAACGAATAGGATCTTGCATTTGTGCGTGAGGCAGAGTTGGCGGAAGAAGTAGAGGCCCGGATGAATCAACCATTTTAGGCTCTAATACCAAGATAGAAAAACATGAGGGAATTTGTGTAATACTAATCCACTACATAATACACAGTGGGTATCTTCCATACATAGGCAGCAAAACAAGGATCTAGAAGAATATTTACTGTTGCCAAAATAATAACAGAACCTATGATGCTATGACACGTATCACACAAATATCCTGGAAAGATATTCTTCAGGATTTGCAATATGTGCAGGCTAATAGATTATTAGGACCACAGTACTAATCATACAACACTAATCAACAATACTAATTGTTTCTTCTAATATCAGCACCTCATGCAGGCATTACAACTTCTTCGGCATAATCACTTGTTTACAAAATGATACAAATGTATTTTTCCAGCAGCTCAGGTCGAGTGCCTCGGTCATTTGATTTCAACTCGTGGGGTTGAGGTTGATCCTAAGCACTTTCTTGAACAAAAGTCTGTTTCTCTGGATTAGTTAAAATGGTTGAATAAACTATGGGGCCTCTCTTATGAAATTGTTTACATGGAGGGGCAAGGACAACTTAGTTGCTGATGTTTTTATCTCGTCAGTTTGAAGGGTCTGTTTCTGCAATTTCTAATGTGGCAACTGATCTTACCACTAGAGTGTTGCATTCTTGGAATCTAATGGCCAATTATAGCATCTGATTCAGGATTTGGAACGTGATTCTTACATCCAAAGTTTCCTTAGCAGCGATCACTTCTCAAGAAGAATGGTAAACTTGTGGTTGGTACTGATTGAAATGGTTGATTTATTGAGTTATTTCCATTCTGAAGAATGGTAAACTCGTGGTTGGTAAACATTCTGGAATTACTACTACATACAAAGAGATTGTCGTCTATCTTTTAATGGAAAGGCATGGAAAAAGTGATATGCGTGAGTTCCGTATGCTCTCGTATCGGTCAGCATTTTGAACCTGAGCATTTGCCACACCTGGGATGTTGCAGCCGCTCCTTGTCCCTTAGTACATTTGGTCAGAATTATCTATGGATTTTCATAAGTGGTTTGCCCTCCTCCTACACTAGAACTACCATTTAGTAGTAGCTAACTGCTTGAGTAAGGCTGCTCATTTTATGGCCTTGAAGCACCCATTTTCAGCTTCTGATGTTGCTTTGATATTCATGGATAATGTGGTCAAACACCATGGATTCCTTAAATCCATTGTGACTGATCGCGACCCTTTGCTTTGTTGCAAGTTTTGGAAGGAACTCTTGATATAGTATGGGGTTCAGCTGCATTATTCTTCTGCCTATCATCCTCAATCGGATGGCCAATTAACCGAAGTGTTGAATTGGTGTTTTGAGAGTGACTTGCGTTGATGACATGCTACTTCCCCAAACAATGGGTTAAATGGCTTTCATTGGCCAAATTTCCGTTCTGCTATTGGAATGACACCTTTTGAGGCTGTGTATTGAATCCCACCACTTGTTCATTTGCCTTATTTGGCCGGAGATTCCAATAATGACCTTGTCGACCCGTGAGGCTACTGTGCAGCAATTAAAATCCCACTTACTCAAAGCTCAGAATCGCACGGTGCAACATGCCAATAGACATCAAACTGAGAGAGTATTTGAGGTAGGTGATATGGTGTACCTCAAGCAAGAACTCAGCATATCACAAATTGACCTTTTTCCAGTTGTGAACAAGGTTGGCAAGTTGCCACCAAATTCGCATATGCATCCAGTCTTTCATGTGTCCTTACTTAAGAAACATGTGGGATCAACATTTGTCCTGGAACCATTAGCTGTTTTGAATAGTTGCATCTCTAAGTGCAACAACTTTCTTGTTACCCAGGTATTAATCCACTGGAATCATTCCAAGGTGGAAGATGCTACTTGGGATGATCTTTTGGCTATTCAGCATCAATTCCCTGACTTCTCTTTTGATGCTCCTCCTTCTTCCATCATCCTTGTGAAGGAATATATAAAAACAGGGAACAAGGGGAAAAGCAAGTACTCTCTCCCTCCCTAACCAAAAAAGCTTCGATATATCCAAACATACATATCAAGAAAATATTTAAGTTCAGTTCATATGTAACAAGTTGTTTGTTCTTCACAGTTTTCCCCTCAATTCAATGCCGTCATTTTATCAACTAACTAAATTCAAATATATTCCTGAAAATCAAAATTTTTTGTTAAGCCTAAAAGCATATGAAATATTTTTTTTTAAACAATGGCATGTCGGTCCATATTACCGTTCGGTGCATTGTTGTTGGGACTTGAGACCTATGTTACTGTTTCTTCTCCCTCCTATGTTGTTAAATGAATATAGTAAAAAGCCAAGCAATTTTGAAAAATGAGTAAAATACCCCTTGCTCTATGATTTTTGCACCAAATAAATTTAGAGGAGGTCCTCTTTTTCTTGTTGCCTATTGAAATGATTGCGTTGCAACCTAAACTTATGTGTACTATCGAGAAACCTCCGAAGACCCACGAAGCACCACTTAGAAGCTGGGAAGGGCACTAAGTCGAGTCAAAATTGCAAGCCGGACACGCAAGCAGGGTATGCACATTCCCACCCGGATAATGTTCTAAGGCCGTGAAAGCCGCTTATCGTCCACATCAAGGCCACACGCAAATTGAAAGGTCTTCTCGTGCACATCAAGGCCACACGCAAATTGAACGGTCTGTCTTCGTGCACATCATACGTCTCGACACCTATATTCCACAACTCCACCAACCCCGCGATAAGCGGTTGAGATACACATCGATGTCATTTTCCGGTGCCAAAGCAAGACGAACATTTCTAAGGTCCGCCATGAAATCGGGAAAGTCTAATTTGAACACTTTCCATGCTTCAAAGATCTCGTCGATGTCCGAGTTTACCATCTTCGTTCTTGTTAGCTTCATGCCACCTTATACGCTCGCCTATCTTAGATGACATAAACAATCTTTGTAAGCGAGGTTTTAAAGGAAAGTACACGAGAATCTTTGCGAGTTTCTTCTTTTGCTTTTTCCTTCCAACTATCCCGAACCTCAAAATGTGACACTTCTTACAAGTCTCCCAACAGCTTCCTCTCCCCAAGTTGTAATCAATGAACTCCAAATCACCAAGTCCCCTCTTGACTTGTGATTCTTTACAATAAATGATTTACAGATAAAAACTCTCTCAAAGAGTAAATGATGATGAACACCGAAGCTTAAATATCAAAGACACAATACAAGTGGCGAAGAGTAGTTGAAGAACTTTTAATGCAATGCGTTTTTCGGTTGTTGTAGTAGCGAGAAGACTTGAATGCATCTCTATTTATACTAAAGAGAAAGCATTAAATGACTGCTGTAATCTTCATTATAACCGTGCCTTCATTAACCAAAATTCAAGCGAGTTTAGGTCTTCTTCTCTCACTAATCTCCACTTAATCCAAATTGTCCATGTTCGAGTTGACTCGAAAATTAATCCGCGGGGAAAGAGTGTACTGATGTGGTAATCATTCTTTAATGCTTTGTAAAACGTGTGCGAGGTGGATTCCCAAAAGAATGCAAGTTTGGGTTTGCATTTAATGCTCGGGACATCACTTTTTTCTTTGCTTTAAACCTTCAATGTACTCTCTCTAATGCATTCGAAACTCTGTAATAAAGTGATTAAACATGTCTAGGAACATTAGAGAATAATCATAGGAAGTATTAAAAACAAACAAGAAGGTATAGCAAAATCACAAATTTGAATTTCAAACGCTCGAAACCTGGAGGTTTATTCTCAAACCCGGAGGTTTTCGAGTGACGAGAAAGCATTACCGAGTATCCAAACCTCGAGGTTTTCTCTGAAACCTAGAGGTTTTACTTTGAGAGCAAAACCTTGCAAAAACGCGATAAGAACAAACCCGGAGGTTTCTTTGGAAACCCGGAGGTTTCAAAATCGATGAAAGTTCATTTGTTCTCTGGAACTCACAAACCTCGAGGTTTGGAGAAATACTCGAGGTTTTGTTAAAATAATTGAAAGTCAGAGTTTTGATCCAAAGACAAAACCTGGAGGTTTTGTTGCAAACCTCGAGGTTTTCATAGATAGGAAACGTTGATTGCTCTTCGGATCCCGAACCCGGAGGTTTCTAGCTATACTCGAGGTTTTGTATAATTTTCAAAGTTTTCGTTTTTGAGACAAAACAGAAACCCGGGAGGTTTCTCTCGGAAACTCGAGGTTTTCATTGTTGTGTGAAACCATTTGCTCTCTCGGATGAGAAACCGGAGGTTTTCACAAATACTCGAGGTTTCACCTTGTTTTTCAAAATTCTCGCTTGGGCGCCAAAGCATAAAACTTGGAGGTTTCTCATAAACCTCGGAGGTTTCAAAACCGGTGTGAAACCGTGTTTTCCGGGAAGTCCAAAACCTCGAGGTTTCTTTACAAACCTCGAGGTTTCACATAAATTTGTGAAACCAAGTTTTCGCGAGTTAAAACACAGTAATCCTGAGGCTTCCTTTGTAAGGTCAAACCTCGAGGTTTGGGCAAACCTCAGGTTTGCTCTCACTCGTAATTTTCCAATAGCCGGGAGCAAATCCTCATTCTTTGTTTACAATTATTGACAATCATCAAAACCCTTGGAGAACTAACATAAACCGTTACATTAACCGGGCTACAAAAATTCAAATTCAAAATGAATTAATTGCACTTAGGCCGTGTAGGGTGATTCAAAACCACTACTAAATTTTGCCGTTGGGAATTTGTAGTAGTTTTTTATGTTAACGCTACAAAAATTTGGTGGAATTTTATTCATTTTGAAATTCAAATTTGTAGCGGTTAATTTCATTTAACCGCTTACAAATGTTTGATCGTTAAATCGTTTCTATTTAAATAAATAAATCTCATAATGATTTTAAATTTAACTATTTTAAATTTCAATAAATATGTTTTTATTCACTTAATATTTATTCCTTTATTTTTAACAATATCTATATTATTTAAACAAAATAAATTTGGTTGATTTGAATATATTCAATAACAATCGTTATGTACTATAAGTAACACTAATAAACTAATATAAATGAACATAAGTATTAAAATAGTACTCCAATCTCAAAAAACCAACTAAAATTAAAGATAACAAAAAAAAATGTAAAGAAATAAAGTTCTTTACAAACCAAATAAAATAAAAAGATAACAACCCTCCAAATGAAAAATGGGTGCAAAAATAAAAACTAACTATCGAGCCCGATGATCGGGTCTATCTCCCGGCTCTCTTGGGAAGGATCGGCGTGCGCATGAGCAAGGTAACAACTCCTCGTTATCGCATGTGTTGAATGGTGAGCCGCGTATGCCGAACGTAGGGGAGGCGGGGGAGTATGGAAACCGCTTGTGAAGGTCAACTTCGTCAAGGCACCGCAGAATAAAGATCCCGGCTCAAGATCTAACTAGCATACCAATGGTTGGCCTTGTCCTACATGCACCTAATCATCTCCCCGAGTCGCGTCAACCTACGCAACACAACTCGCTTAATCATTGCATGAACCACCTTCGGTAGTGGCCTTCTCGAGCCAGGTTCCGGCCTTAGAAGCGGAGATCTTGCCAAACACCATGTTAGGCCCGGCGCCCCCGGACCCATACCCCTAAAATTCCCGGGATGCTCAACTAGGCCAGCGCGACGATTTCAATGGGGCCGTAGGATCTGGAGACCACAGTGCTGTGGCGGCGACGTTCGACTCTTCCGCTGGTCCGTGCTTCAATCCGCCCCTTGAGGCACACATTTCTTAAAACATTAATGAAACAATTTAATTCAATTTAAATATATTAAATTAACTGTATAAAAAAATTTGTAACTTATTATCATCTCATCTCGCCGCCTCGAGATCTAAGAGATCCCCATCACTTCAAGTGCCCACATGTATATGCACGCCTCCCTCTATAGTTGATGAGCACAATTTATGCCATGTTTTCCTATATTAAATGATAGAATTGAATTTGGTAAATATGAGCTTAATCGTGCCGAATCTAGGCAAAAAAAGCATTAATTCATTATACAGTGGGAACTTAAGGATGCATTTCACACAATCCTAAACATGTGCGCTAAGAAAAGGACAAGTTGCAAGGCTTTATGAGAAAACGATAGCAAAAAGATACTATGTTATAGCATCGACGGATTGAAGTACAATACAAGGCATCTATGAAGCTATAGCAAAGTAAAAGGATACAATGCTATGTGGCATATGTTATAATCTTTTGTCAAGATTATTTGAGAAACATAGTGAAGGTCGAGAAACAACGTTAGGTATTAACGATAACGAACAAGACGCGAAGGATCGAAACTAAAGATTCAAGAACACGCAGATCAAGAAATCAATCTACCAAGATTGGAAAAAGAGATACGACCGATCCTGACAGATTAGGAAAGGCCCACTCCTCGAAACTTACAAGAAGAAGAAAGCCCGACATATAAGGAAACAACAAGCCAACCCTAACTGAGAGTCGAGTCCGAGAGTCTAATCCTATTCATATGGCTAAACTTGAAAGGGGAGAGAGAGAGAATTCACAGTTAGCACGAAAACTCCGAAAACCCAAAAAAAGATCCTTCCCTTACAAGTAAGATGGAGAGAAGAAGACATGATTGGTGACATGACAAAGGCTTCTTCCATGCCGCCGAACTTCGCTTTTTGTTTTCATTTTTATCTTTTCGATCATGGGTCATTTTGTTGTTATCTATTTCCAGGTTTCCTCTTTAGTCATGAACTAAATTTCCTATGGCCGAGCGAGGATGATTTCTTAAGTTTGAATGAACCCAAGCTTGCTAGTTCTTAATTCAATAAATTCAGTTTGCTTATCAGTTGAATTAAATTTTGTTCGATTAGCTTAAGCTGGGGGCTAGATTAGTGGCCCATCACTACTGAAGGGAGCTGGGTTTAGACCTCCGAGAAACAATGATTGCTAGGAAAGCTAATGCAAAGCTTGACCTATTATTATAGGCTCCAAGAATGGTCTACCGCCATAACCATAACACCTTGCTTTGTAAAGTTGATATAATTCAGAAAATTGCCATAGGCATACGGAGAAGTAAAGTTAGGATTACATGTATCGGATGAAGCTTCCCCGGGAGACTTAGCGCGGGTTAGTCAATAGCATTGTTATTGTCTATGTTGTAGCATTGCTAAGCCGTACAAGATAAATGCTATAGCAATGTGTGTGAAGCAACTAGATTGATATGCTTAAGAATGATTCCGAGTTCAGCCTATTTTCCTACCGAGCATCATTCCAGTGAGTCACGCCGATGCTTCGAGTTAAATTATTTCCATTCTCTCTCGCTCGGACAAAGCTCTGACGTGGCTCAACAATTTGCCAACCAACTCAATTACTTCCGGAATGATCTAGGGAGCAAATCTTGCTCAAGTTCTTCCCACCTACCAAGAATGCCGAACAGAGGAGAAATCACTAATTTCCAACAAAAGTCTCGGTGAATCCACATATGAAGCATAGATGATTTAAAGACCTCCTCCAAAGGTGCCCACAAGACTGGGATCGTGCAAATGGGTTCGCTTAGAAACATTCCCATGCAGGTCTTGATGGACAAACACGATCAATTGTAGATGCCTCATTCAAGGATCCATCTTGATGAAGTCTTACGAAGACAAGCCATGCCACCCTTCTGTGGACACATTGGACTGGCTCACCCATGAACTATCGATATGGGATATACTATTCACTCGAAAGCCATTTAAGAATTTCCTTCGACCACTTCTTTCATAATCGCGATTCAAGCGCTTTGATGCTCAATGAAGTTTTTGTGATCATCTTCCAATGTAATCTGTGCATGCAAGTAGAAGGGCTAATTCCCTGATATCGGCAATAGTCCACCCAATAGCATGCTTGTGTTCTTCAAGACTCTTAGCAGCTTCTCTTCTTGCAAATTAGAGAGGGTAGAAGAGACAATCACCGTAGAGTGTTAGAATTCCCCGTGATAAGCATATTTGAGATGAGATGTAGAAAGGGCAAAATTTAAAATTGGAGGAACTTCTAATAGAAGGCTTCAATGGAGTACTTAAGGCATCGACACCTCAAGCGGTTCAAAAGTCCTCTGGCCTAGAGCGAGGAAATGAGTCAAAATCGAAAGAGCTCTTCAATAGCATCTTCATCAAACTCTTCAAAGCTCTTCTCACCTATCAAGAATGCCTCTAAAGGGTCTTTAATCATGGAGGCATACGATTCTTGAGGAATAACTCGCATCCAATATATCTACAAATGAGCATTGACCAGTAATCATCATGAAACTTCAAGGCTTTTCGCATGTTGAATATCACTTTCGCTCATTAATAACCCTCAAAGTGACCTCACCTTCTCTACATCAATAAGAGTCTTGCAAAGGGCTAAGAATGGACGCCCAAGGATTAGGAGGAATTTTCCAATCAACTTCACAATCAAGCACTACAAAATCCGGGGAAAGATAAACTTGTCAACTTTCACTAGGACATCCTCAATGATCTCCTCTAGGTCTAGAAATGCTACGATCAGCCAAGAGAAGAGTTATGAGTAGGTCTTGGCTCTCCTAAACCCAATTGGTTGAAAATTGTTTGAGGCATCAAATTAATACTCGCACCTAAATCACAAAGAGCTTTACCATTAAAGTTGGTCCTAATATTGCAAGGATGTAGAAGCTCCCTGATCTTAAGCTAGAGTAACTTCCTTTGATAACCGCACTACACTCTTCAACTAATGCCATAGCCTCTTCAAATTCATTGAATCGCCGCTTGGACAAAACATCTTTAAGGAACTTGGCATATTTAGCATGTTCTCTAAAGCTTCAAAAAAGGAATGTTCACATGGAGTTGTTTGAACATGCTCTGCAAACTTTTGAATTGAGCATCTTCCCTTTCTTCTTGAACTTGAGGAAAGGTAAATGTGGCATAAGGAGGAGTAATTGGTTTTCTCGTTTTTCTCATCATTCATGTCTTGCTCCACCTTCTTGTCTTTGCCAACATCTTGCAACCGTCTTCAACTTGCTTGCTCTTTCTTAGCTGCATCTTCTTCCCTCACACTTTCTTCTTCAACATCAACAATCACTTGATCATCTTGCCTTGCTTCTGAGGAGTATCTTGAGCTGGAGCATCCAAAGAGCACTCTTCCACTTCTCAAGCACCCGCATTGCATTCCTCTTTCCACCTCGTTTTGGGTTAGAATGGTATCACTAGGAAGACCGTCGGACATAACATTCACTTGTGTTACACTGCCCCATTTGCACTTCAAGATTTTTAATAGCCGTTTTCGTGGAGAGAAAAGTAGCTTCAGAAGATTCTACTTCGCACAAGATTCGAGCTAGCATCTTGTCCGTTTTAGACTCCTTCCTTAATAGGAACCTCGCCTTGATTGCATTTGAAAACCAAAGTGGAATAGGCTTTGTGCCGTATGCCGATCCATGTGCCGGATTCAAACTATTACCTTGACTCAAGAAAATTGGGATGAGTTCTCCAAGCACTATCAGAGGGTTTGTGAATAGGGGTTGCCTTGAGGATTTTGGAAACTTGCCCACGTAGGATGTATTCAAAGAGTCATGCAAAGAGGACACCGGTCGCATATGGACATCATGGCATTGATCACATGCACCGCAAAGCATGAATAGAATGCACACCTTGAGAAGTGCTCTTTTGCATTTGAGACTTAGTGACACTAAACCGCTTTATTCAAAAAAGTCGGATAAAAGAGTTGCAATTTGTGAGGAAGAGTCTTCTTTTGCACTAGGCATGGTCATTGTTAGTCCTCCTATCATTGCCTTGAGTATTGTTTGCGTACGTCTGATCCAAACAATCGAATCACCTCATTCACGGAACATTCCAGATCCTCCATTGGTCATAGAATCAACCATTGCTTTAGATCGAGGATTAAGTCGAGTACAAAAAATTTGACTACAAACCCATTTGTCCACCCCATGATTAGGGCATTGCTTCATTAACATCTTATATCTCTCCCAAGCACAGTAAAGATGCCTATCATCGGGATATTGTTTAAAGCTTAGAAATTCATCCCTAGCTTCCATAGATTTGTCATCGAGAAGAATCGAGCCCTAAACTTAGCTTTAAGATCACCCAAGAATGGATAGATCCTTCCGGAAGATTGTTGAACCGGGCTTCCTCTAGCCTTGCCTTGGAGAGAAAGAGAAATAACCGTAGCTTCAAAACATCTTGGGAACTCCATTTTGCTTGAAAGAATCACACACTTCCAAGAAGTACATTAAGTGCTTGTTGGCATCTTTTCATTGTAAAGGCCATGGAACATCCCATGCATTTGAAGCATTGTTATCATAACCTGGGCTTGGATCTCAAAGGTACGTGCTTGCATGTCCAAGATCCGAATGCAAGATTGAGGGCCTTGCATATTTCGACTAGCAAAAATCATTGGGAAATAGCTCTATCATACTCATCGCCGCCATGGTTTCAGATGCGCGTATTCAACCTCTTCTTCACGAGTCTCTTCTTCAATGAGCGGCTCTTCTTCATGAGAGGCACTTGGCCACGAGAGGCACTTGGCCAAGTACCAACGCTGTCCGTCCGGATGCAAGTTTTGTATATACAAAGATGGTACCCACAAGAGTAAACAAGCAAGAGCGAGTATCAAACTAAAACAAAAGATCAATAAAGGAAAGAGAGAAAGAAAAATAGTAAACCTAATTCAAAGCTCAAGCGAAATTTACTAACACAAGCCAAAGGTTGACCAAAGGATTTGTTTGCACAACCACGCAAGAACGGCGCTAAAACTTGCTCCGCCTCGCAAGTGTACTTAGTTTCGGTAAGTAATAAAGTGATAAGTAAAGTATCGTTCCACGAGGATTTGTTTAACAAATTGGTCAAGCAGAGGCTTAGTGAATTTCATCAAGTTGAGCTAGAACAAAGTTTGATTTGGCAAGAGAATTTTTAAAGACTATTTCTAAAACTTAGAATTGATAAAGGCAAATGACTTTTGGACTTCAAGGATAAAAGAGCCTAGATTCTTCTTTCCCCTTTTGCATTTCATAAAACTTGGTCAAATACCTCTCTAAAGTGGCATTTCAATACATGTGTTACTGTTGGGTGGGTTCTAAATACTTGACCCGCTCTCTCAAGTCAAAATCAAGTTTCTCTTCTCATTAAAATGCACAATCTCTTGCTACAATTAATGAGAATCAATCTTTACAACAACCCTAATGTGACAATGCAAGGCTAGTAAATATATCTCTATTCTACCAACAAACCATCCATTTATCAAGTAAACTTCAAGACAAGCATGATTTCAATCAAGTTCTACACCTAAGATTAGCTCTCTCGAGTCAAAACCTATGTGAATAAATCATCTAAATGGAGGCCAATCACTTAGAAGCATTAAGCCAAGGTTGAAATCACACATGTGTATATTTATCTACCAAAAGAGAGGAATATTCAAGTTTTAATCCATACAAAGGGTAAGAAGAACCCTAGAATGAAAAGTTTAGCTACTCATATTCAAATACAAAGAGAGTCTAAGCAAAGGAACCGAATACATAAAACTAGGAAGAAAAAGAGAAGAAAAGAGGAAGAACCAAGGTGAAAACTCCCAAAATCTCTTAAAGTTGAGCACCCAAGCCTCCAAGATTGTCCAAATCTCTCTCCCAAGCTCTTCCCTTGTGTGCCACTTGTTTCCTTAGGTCAAGAGTGTGTTTTTCGGCCCTTCCTTTAGGTTAAATAGGGTTTCTGTTTTCGAAATGTAAAAATACATTTGTACTTTTCGCATTTTTTACACCGCTACGCAACCAGACCTCCACTTTAAAGTACCGGCTACGCCAGTTGTAACTTTCCACGAAGTACCGTCGCGTCGATTGTGACTTTCCACTAGCCGTTACCCGGGTTCTTCTACCAGACCGCTTCACCTCCTTTATTTCTTTCTTTGTTTTTGATTCTTATAGAGCTTCAAAACTTGTCTCCTCTTTCCTACAAAAGAGGAAGCAATTATCAATTCTCAATTGAATCATAAACTCTATAATAACAAGGATTTCTTTGATTTTTGCCTCATACTGATATGCACATTTTCCTCTATGACTTCATTTTCTATGCACATTTTCAACCAAAAAATAGGTAAAAAGAGAGAAAATGTCTTTGGAATATTGTCAATTTCTAAGAGTTAACGAAGCCCACGATTTATTGGAGCGCCATGACTATGAAAAGCCACCAAGCAAGTGTGCAGATAGAGTCACACCATCGAAAGCTATTAGAATACATGAAT